>KK076427.1:1881-78830 GCA_000587855.1 Mucor irregularis B50
CAATGAGAACTGGTCATATAAAGTTATAGAAATAAGAATGTTGGAAAAGATTGATACAATTATCAATCTTGCCCACAAACAGAGAAAACAATTCATTGAACATATATTCATCATATTCGATGGATACATTATAAAAGTAACTCTGTACTTGGAACACATAAACTGATTCAAATAAAAATCAGATTTATGCGGGGTTGAATGATGAAAGTAAAAGTTTAACTTTAAAAAGATTTTAAAGTTAAACGTGGAATTAAGGTTGACACTTCAGATTGGTCCATTATAAACAATGAACCGACAGAAGATCAAATCACCAATAAGACTTAAATGACATAAAGTATGTCTTCAACAACTGGATACATTTCTTAGAGTTAAATCACTTAACCCTACATATTTTATTGGAAATCTTTTATTGCTTATTCTATTTATTCTCAGTGATATTAGTGGGAATTTGGGAAACATTATCTTATGATAATGAAAAGAACATTCACTGTGAAAATAATAATATACGGAGAACATATCATACAAAAAGGTAGAAAGATGACCCCAGAAGATAGATCAGAAAGATCTGTTAATCTTCGTTGTTCCAAGTTATGAAACACGTACGTTCTTTTGAGTATATTCAAAAGAATATACAATCATCTCTCTAATATACAAGTATTAATACATGTAAAGAAGAGATAATTTCAAAAGATCATATATGTTGAATATTACTTAAAATAGGAACAGATCGACAAAAGTGGTTAATAAAGGAAGTAACATGGTAAAATGAATAATATGTTTCCTAAACAACAATCTTAAGGAAATCTATGGAATAATCCATTTATACATTCGTATCTTGAAATCAATATAATCATCCCATTATATTGATACCTCTGAAACAGAGATTACTTAATCACTCAAAAGAGTTGACATATATAAATGGCAGGATAGATTTTTCAGTTATAATTTTTTCAACTTAATTTGGAATAAAGTAACCCACCGTACTTTTATCTCATTAATCTTTTACGTTTCTTATATTTTTACAATTGTCGCTACCCTTGGTTTACAACAAAAACCAATATGGGTGATCCCATGAGGCCCAACTTGTTTTACACGGCTCAACATGAGAAAGTTGCGGAAATGGTCATCCGTAACCACTTCAAACACTTGCAGGCAGTGTTGTATATGAACAAAGTTTGCCCGAGGAAGAAAGGTTGAGAAGAAAAATTGCAAAAAAATGTATGAAAGAAGAAATAGAGTAAGTGTTCCAATTAAATATAAAATACAACTCAGCCTCACCTGTTTTCTTTCACTTTGCAAAAGTTGAACCACAGAAAGAAGGAATTGGCCAAATTGGCAAATGGCCTCCCCATATTGCTTGAGAATGAGGAGCCTGTAAGCAAGGAAGACAGTGTGTACCTCTTCTTGTCAGGGAGGTAATGTCTGACGAAGAAGACGATGAGATGGTAAGAGGAAACGTCGCAATGACTTTCAAAGTAAAACGTCCTATAGTTGGAGATCGGAAAAGGTGAGTTTTGTGATTATCAGTTTCAAAAGAGTTAGAAATTTTGAAAAAAAAATGATACATAGGTCAACAAACTGTTTGCTCACTTGGACGCTCTTCGTGTTTCAAGTAGAACTCAGTTTGTTCAAACAAAAGTAAGAACGGGGGTAGAGGAAGTAGAAGTCGAGTTGCCTGCAACTTTGAGAAGAAGAATTCCACCTTGGGCAATCAGAGATCAATAAATGTTTTGCATTCTTATCCATACTTGTTTCTGTTGATTTATTCAATTATTTTTCTTGGCAGTAGGAAAATGATATTGTAATTATCCAGAATGTTGAAGTAGATACCAGCGGCAGAATTGATGCAGTGAACGGCAGGGAGAAAAGTATTAGCGTAAGTGCGAGTGTTGATCGTATCATAGGCGGAAAGATTGACATCATTGTCGCAAAACCAGCGACCGTAAGCAAAGGTAAATTTATATTCACCAAAGACACCCTGAACATCTTTCAAGCGAAAATCATATCTAAAAAAGAATTGTACTTCAGCAGGACGAAGTTCATGCTCGAGATCAGTGAGGGTGGGATCCTCCTTGTAATGGGCATTTCCCTTTTTTTTTGTTGGGGCACGTTTTGAGTTTTGTACTGTTGGTCAAGCTGATGTGTCTACGCGAGTTGACACACAAAAAAATAAAAGGAACTAGTAACTAAACGGCAATAGCAAAACAATATTGAACTTTTTATTACTGCATTTGATATCAGGGTACTTATATACTAATCTATTTAGACAACGCTTATCGATGACAGTGACGGTTAACGCGAGATAAACAGTGTGCATAGCTTTGTATTATTATAAAATGATCGCTGTATTTATAATTCAAACAATGAAAAAATTTATTGTTGAAGACCGTAACAATGATCTATTACTAGCCAATAACAGCCCACAGTTTGACAGATCTGATCTGCGATAATATATATTTATTTAGATAAAGTCACATTCTGGGGACTGTGCGCGTATAAAAGTCCAGTGTCATGTTTACTATGACTGAGGTGTGTGTGCTCACAACACAAGCAGTTGAATTGATTTAAATTGTGTTGTTTGGTTGTTTACAACACTGTATGTATTAGTGGCGATTCCAAAAGGTACACTTTATTATCATATCCAAAGAGTGAAAAAGAAAAAAAAATACATAAAAACTAATCTAATTACTTGAGGCTATTGGGAGTAACCTAGATAAAGGATCCGAAATATTGTGCTTAGAAGCAACATGTTCAATAAAATAGTCGTATTCCATCAGAAGTGCACGCCAACGTTGTATTTTTGCGGAATATTTAGAACCATCCGTGTGAGGTTTCATGATAAATGAAACAGAGCAGCATTATCAGTCTTGATAACAAAGTGTTTACCCCGTAAATAATCTTTAAATTTATTTATAGCCCAAACCAAAGCTACACTTTCCAAGTGGACAATAGAGTAACTGCGTTCTGGGGGCAACAAAGTTCTTGAATTGTACGAGACCACCCGTTCTCCTTCCTTACTTCCGTCTGAGGATTGGCAAAGTATTGCTGCAAATCCCAGTAGACTAGCAACAGTGAACAGAATTTGCTTTTGAGTCTTGTCCGGGAATACCAAATTGGGACACTTGTCAACACTTCTACACAATCTTGAGACCACACGAAGCTTGCAACGGCTGTCAAAAGAGAGGTTATTAGTTACTTGAGTAGAGTAAAAAGTAATTACTTACATTCGTTTTTGACTCGCTGACACAGGTTAAGAAAGAGAGAGAAAAATAAAAAAAGTGCACAAAAGAGAAGGGAAAGCAGGGAAAAAATTAAAGAAAAAAATAGTTTATTTAAACGTAAAAGCCGTCCTGTCATTGTACTATTCTCACCATGACTCGGGAAGGTAAATGCGTAGTCGACAGCATTCAAAAGTATAAAAACGCGCAATTGACAGCTGCGTAAAACTCTTTTTGTGGGTAATGCAACACCATTATGTATACAATAACAGTATATTTATTATAGTAAACTATTATAATTTATTCTTACTAATAAATAAAAATTAATATTAAAATACAAAAATATACTACTGAATTAAATGAAATTTTTATATCTAATAAATAATGTCATTCAAATTTAACGTTCGAAAAATTGCGCAAGAAGTTGCTTCGCTCCCTCTCGGTCGGCGGGCACTCCCACTAGCCCTTGGAATTTTTCATCACCGTGTCATCAGAGATAACACCTTTTTAGGGTCAATAACAATTAATATAATAATGTTTTAAATATATATGCAAGATTTAATGTTCCTGAATTACAGATGTAAATTTTTTTTAATTTTGATTTTCGTTTTTCTATTTTTTTTACATCCTTTTTATTTTTGTTATTATTTTTTATGACAATATTTTTGTTATCATATGTTTTTTTACATCTTTTTTTCGGAACATGTTTTTTAGAATGAGTTGAACACAAATAGTCTGGTTTCTCACCATTCAAATTTGTTCTTATCTTTTTGTGACACATATGACCTTCTTTTTTACCCCTTTTATGAATATATGTACAAACGTTATGACTTGTATTTTCATACCAAAAATAATTATCATTAACTTTCATACATTCTTTTTCTATTATATTTTTCATCAGTTTTTTTTTTATTTTCGATTTTTTCTACTAACATTTCATCTTCAAAATAATTATGCAAAACTTGATTCATCAATTTTTTTATAGAATTAATAATAGTAGATTTACATACAAGTACTTCAGTGTTGAGAATAACCATTTTAATTATTGTTATGATAAAATCAAAAAATATATTGAGTGTTTATTTTTATATAAATAAAAAATTCAATTATTTTTTAACAATTTAAATTTTTAAAAATTGTAATTTTTTTACAACCAATAGTCTATACCAAAAATTAATAGATAATGAACATTCGCCTTTTTACTTTTATTTTATACATTTAAAAGCTTTAACCCAAAAACAAACCCTATTTACCTGATCAACTACTTAACATGAGCCAAAACAACAGAATGCCCCCTCAAGTCCAGACAGCAAGCAACAGTAGTAGCTCTGGTTTAAGAATTCAACAACGCTCGACTGACCAACAGCGAATCGACGCCCAACTGTTGCAAAAAGTCCAAGTACTTGAAGAAAAATGCGATCAGCTGGAACAGCAAATGCAGCAACAAACCGAAGCTGCTGCTAACCTTCCTCTCTAAACAAGACGCCTGTAAAAGGTCGTGAAGATTATACAACAACCTCCTTTGCGTAGGTCCTTTTCTTTAACCTAAAAAAAAAGAAACCTATGTAAATCACACCTTACGTTACCTTAAAATATCACAAGTAGAATTTATTCTCTTAGTCGTCCCGCTAAACACGTCGTTGCGATCCTCTTCCACTCCGCTTACGCTAAAGAACTGACCGATTTATTTGCTAAAACGGGTATTAAACCTATTTTAGACTTTAATCCCACTAGTGCTCAGACAATTGGTAATCCCCGATTATTGGAAACTCTGAAATCCGATCAACAACGTGAAGATAAGGCTAAATTTATTTACTATATCATATTATCCTTTGTGCAACTGTCCAACTCCGTGATGCTAAATTAGGTTTACATATTCCAAACTGGTTCAACAAGTTAGATCCTAAGGATGCCCACTATGTCCCTGAGATCATTGTACAACAGTTCTTGAAATTGAAACCTGAGGCTGTCAAACCTCCTCGCGCCACACATACTCCTACCGCAATGCTTGGTGGTTTTGATGCTGCTTCTCTTTTCCACTCATTAGAAGGTGTTGCACCTCTCCTCAACCTGTGGTCATTGACTTCGTTATGAATTAAGATACTGCTATGTCCTCCGGTGATAATACTAATGATAACTGAAGTCTCTTTGGCCAATCATAATATTTCACTTGCTTTGCTCAACGTTTCAGGTATTGATATACCTCACTTGATCTGGTTATTAATTATCTCGAAACACATCACATCGACATCATACTACTCACGGAAACTTTTGTTTACCAAGTGGACTCAACATCACAACTATGCTGTAATACATGGAAATGCACAGAAAGACACTGGTGGTCTTAGTTTTTTGATCGGTCCAGATTTCCCCTTTCATGTTCACGCCCTACCTATTACATCCTCTCGTGCTCTCAGTATTGTAATTGGTTCTACCATTACTCTACACACGGATTTTATATCCCTCCTTCTCTACCTACTCCGGTATATCAGAGTTTATTATCATCCTTGGATTTTAATACTACCTCTACCGTCCTGGCTCTGGGTGACTTTAATACAAGACTTGGTAATGTTACTGGTGACTCAACAACACGGTAGCTCCTAGAGCTTCCTTTTTCAACAACTGGTTACGCATAAATCAAGTTACTCTCCGGAATCAACTGCTCACTTATGAATCCAATGTTGGTAAAAGCATAATTGACTTTTTTGTTTCTAAAAACTCCATATTCTCTAGTGATCCTTCACTATCTGTTGAAAGTGATATTAATCTTAACAGTGATTACCACTTGTTATGTTTTAATTTCTCTGCCACAGTTCCACCAAAACCTCAACCTCACAATCTCAACATGGCCGTAAAATCTGGAAATTGCAACGACATTCACAAGTTGTATCAACGAATATTCTATTCAAATATCTTTCCTCTTCATCAAGAAGTGAAAAGTTATTTTCGATATCAAGTTGAACAGTTTAGTACACTCTATCACGATCAAACACCTTTGAAAGAAATTAATAAGTTTAGACGAAAGAATTTCGTGGACAACAATATTGACAACAAACATGGGTTTAGTTTCGACGACACCGATGTAATGTCTCCACAGGCTTACATTGACCGTGCTGGTACAAAGTTGGAAGAGGCCATTTACGACGCGTTGGACAATTCGGTAACGATTGGTCAACCTCGACAACGAGATTGGAAATTCTTCTGGAATCACGATCTCCAACACTTGAATACCGTTCGACTCGATGCTTATCACGATTGGCGTCGTGCATGTCAAAGTAATTCCTCTATTGAAGATATTGCTGAAAAGTGGAAGAACTACGACACGACCAAAAATAATTACAAAACGCAACTTAAAAAGGAGAAACGCCGTCACTTCAAGAAATTCTGTAATGACGTTGAACATCTACCCGCTCACGAAGTATATCCAATACTCAAACAGATTAAAAAGAAAAACACTACTTCTGCTTCTTTTTCACATGTAGATGGCCCTGAAAAGGCAGCTAATGAAATGGCTGATCATCTTCGATCTGTTTACGGTGGTAATCAAACCAATTTCTCGGACTGGCGTGCTAGTCGGACTCCACTTTACCGAAAAGTGTCGATCCCTTCCTTTTTTACTCCGCGTTCAATCAAGTCCTGTATTTTTTCTATGGGTTCTAAAAAAGCTCCAGGCAAAGATCATATTACTAAAGAGATGCTAACAGCCATTTGGTATCCCTTGTGTAGAGGGGTAATCTATATTTATAAAGAAAAAACAGTCAGTCTACACTTCGTTCCGCCTCATGAAGGGCTTGTACACCCACTACAACCCTCCATCTTTAAATTTCATTATCAAGCAACGTCTCGTTTTTACACCCCCTAAAAACATCGACCATTTTTTTTTCTTTAAAGCTATATCTTTGAAACTAAATTTAATCATATTGATCAATATTTTTAACAAGTTAAAATATTATCAATATTCCAACATTTCATTATTATTTAAAAAAATTAATAAAATGTAAACATTTTATATTTTTTATATAATAATTTCAATCTTCAATAATCTAATAATTTACAAACTTTTTCAAAGTTAGTAATTATTGATTATTCCCCGATGATAACGAAGTAGAGGAAGTAGAATTGACGATGGACAACATCCGATCAGAAATCATCATGTTGAAAAAGAGAATACAAAAAACCGAAAACGAAACAAAAATTATGAACGAGTTAAAGAGAGAGCTCATCAAGGTACAGCAGGAGGAGAATGCAGCATTGAAGAAGATGATTCAACAACTAAAAAATGAGAAAAAAGATACACTGAACGATAACACACAAAAAAAAATGATAACACGAAAAGAAAAAACAGAAAAAACAAAAAAAATAAACATGAAGACAAATTATATACTAACCTTGAACTTTCCTTCTCACAGCTAGTATATGGCATCATTTAACTGATCACATATACCATCAATATCAGGACGAGAGGGAGGCGGATTGAGAAGTAGATTACCAACAGTATTACTGAGAGGAAGTATCTTGTCATGGAACTTGTCAGCATAGAGATCACTAGGACCCTCTTCTTGCAACCTAGAGAGATTCCAGAGACGCCGAGGATGAGCCTTAGAAGCAGTAGTAGTAGAGTCAGAAGAAACAGAAACAAAGTCATATAGAAATGACAGATGCATCAAGTTGTGATCAGAGCTGAGAGAGAGGTCAGAATCTATGGCTAGAGAAGGAGAGGAGAGAGAAAGGTTAGTAATAAAAAGATCAATGATACTTGTAGTGGCTTGGTTCTGACGAACACCGGCCCAAGTAGGTTGACCAAAAGAAAGAGAAGAATTGAGAATTGCGAGCTGGTTGGTGTCAGTCCACTGTTGAAGAAGACGACCTCGCGGGTTGAGTACCGAATCACCAGTTAGCTCTCCTAGACGGGCGTTAAAGTCACCGCAGAGAATCATATTAGGATAATGAATGGGAAGGGCTGACAGAAGAGAGTCCACTGCAGTTTGAGAGAGAGAAGGAGGCAAGTAAAGGCATAGGATGTGTAAATCACCGATTTTCATAAGGAGCGAATAATTGTTTGGCGAAGGAAGTTGAAGGACTGGAAGTTTGCAATGAGGAGAGATGAGACAAGCAACACCCATAGAGCCACGATAAGTAGATTGTACAGGAGTGCCATAAAGATGATATTGATCCCAGTCAGTAGGGAGGCGAGTTGGATGAAGTAACCATGTCTCGGTGATAAAGAGAACATCAGTACAAGAGCAGTGAGAAAGAACATCATGAACAACAGTAGTACCAAGACCATTGGCATTCCAGAGGCTAATTCTAAAGGAAGGGAGAGGAGAAGAAGGAGAAGGGTTAGTAGCATATGTTCTTATATTCATATTATTATTATGCAGATCGGTATTACCGTCTGATGTATTGATCAATGAGGGAACTTGACTCATTATAATTCAATATCATCAGAGAGGGCGGAGGCCACAGAGGCGGAAGAAGAGCACATAGATTCATCCTCATCAGGAATGAACTTCCTTGCGGAGTCATCAAAAGAGAAAGAGCCAGGAGAAGAGAGGACTTGACGGGCATCCTCGGAGGATAGCCAACCAGCAGCAACAAAGGAACGGGCAACGCCAGGAGCTACGGAAGGACGAACATGTGCTAACGTGCGTACGCAACGTTGGGCATTAACAGCAAATGCTGCATGTTCGCGTTCTTCCTCAGAAAGCTCGGCATACTTGGCATCACCAAGGTGTTGAGGATCCACAGGATCAAACGAGAGAACAGGAATCTTGGCCTTAGCAAGGGCTTCAAGAAGAAGAGGCTTGTACTGTAAGTGGACCAAAAGACCAAGAACAGAGCGGGCAGGAAAAGAGACGTCTAGGAGACGGCCAGAGTCGACACCCAGACGGGACAAATGACGACGAACGTCGGTGCGGGAGAGCTTACGAGCGCGGGTGAGATACACGTACTCATAACCCTGTTCACCTTCAACAGGACGGAAAGCACGGGCAAAGGCTTCGTTCTTCTTTTGAGAAGGTGGAGGAGGGGTGCGTTTTACTACTGACTTACCAGGAACAGCAGCAGAACGGGAGGAGGACTTGGCAACCTTACCATGGGCAACAACCTTGGCATTAGGAGCAGGAGGGCGAGCGGCAACATCGGCATACTTACTTCCATTAGTGCTGATATCCCGAGGGATATCAACTTCCATACCGGTGGGAGCAGCAGGAGACGAAAGAGAAGAGTTGGCGGCCTTGAGAGATTCGATCTCGGCACGAGCGGCAGCAAGGTCATCTTTCAACCTTTGGTTTTCTTGGATAAGAGCCTCAAGTTGATTAAGACGGGTGTTTTGGGAGGCAACATGGTTATTGAGTTCCCTAATTTGTTGTTGAAATTCCAGCACAAAGCTTGGAATGTCAGCATGGACGAAATTAGGTGCATCAGCACCAGAAGCAGAAGATTCAGTAACATATGGCATAGAGGAGTCAAGTTCCAAATCAATTACACTAGAGGAGACAGCAGTTGACTTGTTTTGGGTGGCAGGTAATTTTTTTGCAATACGGGCCGAAGATTTGACGGCAGGAATGGCCTTGGAGGCAAGCTTGGATGTCATTTAAGGACCGAGAAATTTATTCAGTGTGTGTAGACCAAATAAAAAAAAAAAAATAATTTTGTGGTGTATGTAGTCAAGTTGGATTAAAAAAAGGGCGAAAAATCGATCTTTGGTTAAAACAAGAAGAATAGTTGTAATTGAAGCGCGAAAAAAAATATACAGTTATGTTCTACTGTGTATTCTGCAGGAGTTGTAAAAGTTTCACGTCGATTCGATAACTAGTTGTCGAAAGATGGTGAAATGATGTTGAAGATGAAAAATAAAATCGACCAGGGGGTTGATTTTAGAGTGAATCAGGTAGTTAGTTGGCGTAGAGTTGTCCGATCGGCTTGAAAGTAGTATCAAAAGATGCGGATTGAAGAGAGCTTTTTAAATTTGATGTCAAATTCGATGATTAATTAAGCGGTTGATGTAAAAAGTGCGATTTTGTACGAAAATTTTTTGTGTAACGTAACAAAAGCAGAAAGAGAGATGGGGAGGATGTAGCTCAGGTGAAAAATTATTGTTTATTAAAAGTGATATTTGATGCAGGCGTCATAAACATTGTTGCATATCACAGGAAAAAAGCGTTTGAAAAAATATAGTTGAAGAAGGAGAGGAAACTATTTAAAAATCATACTTTAGCAAGTAGAAAAGAAACAAGTGGATGGAGGAGAAGTCGGATGGTTTTAGGTGGAGGATCAGGGATAACCAATTGAGGATGCCTCGGTAAACCTGTCGCTGCCAACGCGAAAAACTAAACACCTCACCGGGAAAGCACAAAAAACCAAAGGAAGAAAAAAGGAGAAAGAGAAGCAAGGGTAGAAACCAAGACGTAAAAGAGAAAAGAGAGAGAGAAAAAGAAACAACAGAGAAAGAGCACGGAAAAGAGGCAGCAAAAAGACGGGAAAGACAGGAATGGTTCTTCAAGAGAAGTAGTGCAGACTACGACTCAGCCATTGTATGGTCATTCACAGGAGAAGAGGGACGAGAGGGAGCGTCGGCCAGGAGTTTGGCGGTGGTAGCATCATGATGAAGAAGGAAGCCAAGATGACGCAAGCGTTGCTTACGACCTTGCTGTTCAGCAACAGAGGAGCTAGAGGGAGAAGAGGAGGCAGGAGAAGGAGAGTTAGTGGCGGCAGCACGAGCAGCAAGTTCTTCAGCCAAAATGGCATCAAACTGGGCACGGTTGATCTTTTCATACCGAAGAAAAGAACGAGCAACAGAGACACGAACAGAACGACGGACGAAAGAAAGAGAACGAAGACAGCGAAGGTTTTCAACCTCACGGGCCTTTTGCAGACGCAAGTCAGCACCAAGAGAAGCAAATTTAGGATCCTTCAGATTCTGGGGGTCATACGGGTCGAATTCAACCAGAGGAGAAGAGCCTTTACCATTCATATGCATAGCAGTGGTAAACTGCAAGATATAGTCGGTGTGCAAGAGAAAAGCAACAACATTGGCCACTGGATAGTGAATATCAAGCACACGAGATGCGTTAATTTTCAAGGCAGTGAAGAGACGACGAAGTTCGCGAAGAGGGCGACGAGAAGAGGACTTGTAATACACATATTGGTATTCAGAGATTTTACCAGCAGAAGGTCCGAAGAGCCTGGTGATAGCATTGGAAGCAGAGCGAGGAGAGGGCAACTTTTCCTTTTTCTTCTTCAACTTACCCTTTTTGTCATTGACAGCCTTGGCAGCAGCAGAAGCATAGCTTACTTGAGAAGCATTAGGAGGAGCAGGTGGGGCAGCAGGTTTCTCTTGAACAGCCACTTGTCTTGGGGGTGCTGATGGCTTGGTGGAAGAGGAGGGAGAAGAGAGAAGAGCAACTTGTTTTTCTAGCTCATGACGAGCAGCTTCAGAGTCAGCAAGAGCCTTTTGAAGACGAAAGATTTCACTATAAGCTTCCTCTAAACGGTCCAGTCGGTCTTGAATATTCTTCAAAGTTGGTTGTTGGGTGTCCATTTGATTTGAAATTGACTTGAAATCCACACTAGTATCGCTAAAATCAATGTGAAATTTTTGTGGTGCACGTAGACTCGATTTTGGGTCCCTGGTTGATTTTTTTGTAAACAAAGGATCAACAGAAAAGAAAGACGGTGAAATACGAGAAAATGGTCTTTTAACACCGGATAAAAAAAATTCAGTGTTGTCTACTGTATGAGGAGAGTGTTCTGTTAAAGTTTCAGGCTGATTGGATGACCTTTTACCGGGAAACTTTTCGAAATGGGAAGAATCGTCGAAATGAGCAGAAATGTTGTCAGAAGTTGACGAGATCTTGACCGATGAAGGAGATGAGGGTACCAAAATGTTGCTGGGATTCGAGCCGTTCTTTTGAATATTACTTTTGTGTTGTTCTGAGTGCTGTATGGTGAGTTATAATGAAAAAAGAAGTAGTAGTAAAGAGTCGGTGTTTCAAACTAATAAAATGGGGATGTAGCTCAAATGGTAGAGCGCTCGCTTAGCATGCGAGAGGCACTGGGATCGACGCCCAGCTTCTCCAATTTTATTTTTCTTGAATTGATGTAGTGTATGTAGTCTGCTATTACAGGCTTGGACCTTAAGTTCCTTTTTTTTTTGGCTTTCACTCTGTCTGAGATATGGATAGCACACTGGCGATATACCATTGATCAAGTATCTTTTTAACCACTCTTACGCGATAAGTACCTTGACAGTAGTCACACGTAGGCTTATTTTTGTAGAGAGAGAGTAAAAGCAGAGCAGAGAGATAGTCCTTGAGAATAATTAGATGAACCAAATATTTCCAAGAAGTAATGAGCACCACGATATTTTTATATTAAATAAATTTAACACAAAGGTAACGAACCAGAGAGTAAAAGTAAAAGTAAAAAGAGTAAAAGAGATGTAGTACTTAAAGAGAAGTACTAAAAGAGAGTTCAAATAGTAAAGGAATAGAGTATAATAAAAAAGAATAGTATCAATCCGTAGAGATACTAAATAATCAAAATATAAAGTACGATGAATGTATCTATATAAGAAGGACTATGATTCAAAAGGGAGGATCATAATGTTGGAGTCAAAGGTAGCAGTAAATCATGAAGATGAAATAATAAATTCTTATTGAGATTGTTTCAAGATACAGAAATCACTTTGTTCGTTTTCTGTAATATTATGTTGATGTTATTATGGGCGTCAGAGACGGATGTTGGGCCGAGGATTTGAGAGTTGATCTGACAGTCGTCTATTAAGGGAATTAGTAGTGGAAAATATAAAATAGGCATTATAAACAAATAGTATTTGAATCAAGATCAAGTATATAACAAAATGGTTTTTACGTATAATACTAATTTTATTCAATACTTGTGTGGAGGACTAATATAATACATGTACAAATTTAAAACAATCTTGACTTCTGTTTGATCGTTGCATCTCTTGGCACTGCTGTCCAGCCATTATGCTCTTTCTGGAGAATTTTCTTTTGCTCTTCCAGCTTTGCCTTAAGTATTTTGAGTTTTTAGCTCTTGATTGATTTTCTACACGTAAACACAAGCCTTACCTTCATGCAGGAAATCAACTCCATCAACTTCAACCAGCTGGCACGAGCATCCCATGTTCGAGGAACGACTGCCTCTCTCACCAGTGTGAAACCCAACTTTTCTTCATTGACAGCAGAGGTACTGAGCATCGTCAGCTTTTTGCTAGCGTACAAGAAGGTATAAAGCCTTCTATGCTTGTACGTCTCAAGCGATGCCTCCTTCAACTCCTCCATCTCCATCTTCAGCGTTCTTATGCTACATTCCAACAGCTTCACACTATTGTCTTGAGTATGTGCTTCGTTTTCCTCCCTGAATTTACGTTCAAGTTAGAATAGCAGCGTTTCAGTTGATAATTTTAAAATACATGCTCACCCAGAAGATTCAAATAACAGACTTTCACTGTTATTGGAGACGAAGTAGCCCACTCCATCTCACAATTGTCTCTTGGCTTTACCGTCAGCATTGTAGTACACAATGCGCTTGTTTGTCTCCAGACCCTTCTCACACCTACATTTACATCATATCTTTAAATTCGAATTGATTGCATAATGAAAATACTACAAAGTTTATCTTACCACTGAAAAGTCAAATCATTATAAACAGCGCTATAGCATTTAAATAGGGATTCCTTATCCACACAGGTTTATTTCACCTACCACACAGAAATTTGCCTCTTGTTGCGTTACATTCTTTTCCGTCTTAGGTGATGCCTATCACCCAAAGTCTTCAACTAGTACCTTTTTGAAAAGGTAAAGGACACGGAAAAATCGAACCTCTATACGGCCGTTGAAGTCTTGCATCGCGTATGTATGTACACCACTGAATTTATCCGGAATACACTGAATGTAAGGAAAAAATCCAATATGTAAACGTTCATGATAGGGAAATATTAGAAAAGAAAAGAAAAGAGAGCAGAAAGAAACACATTTGTGGTTAACATTTATAGAAATATAAGCTATTTTATCACGAAAGAGCCCAGGAAATGATTAATTATTGACTGAGCAATCAAGTTGGACGCTTGCTATTTCATTATCCAAAAAAAAATCTGTGTGGATAGTGAAAAAAATCTGTGTGGATAAAGACTCCCTTTGGCATATTACCGTTTTCTCCTTCAGCTTCGTCAGGTAATTTTTTAAGACTGGATCATTTTGAATTGCGTGATACTTGATGAGTGAAAGGATGCTGTTTTTATATTCTCGTAATATTGATCTTAATTGCTTCGCGACGCGTTCTTTCTTACACTTTAAAATTCCACTTTTCGTCATAATTATGCGGCGGAGGTTATTTTTCTTGATTGGCTTGTGCCACATCAGGGGAGAATCAAGTAAGTACAACTTGTAGTTTCTTTGGATAAAACTTGCAAGTACTATTTGATTTTTTAAATCGGTATCATTATTTATTTATTACATTAATATACAATTTTAGGCGAGAGTTTTTTACTATAAGATATTTTACATTGTGTCTTTATAATCTTTTACAATAATTTATTGGCACCCATCCAGATCGATGATCATCCATTGTGGTTGCAAACCACCAGTCTTGATCGATATAGTTTTCGTCTTGGCTGATCCTCAAAATGGTGCCTCTCTTGACATCCAGTCTATCGTCTTCATGAGTTTCGAAATCGTACAAGACAATACACTCGAAATCATTTGCTGTCAACATGGGTCCATCCTGTTCAAGATCTATCAAATTCTCAACACTCGCCAATCCCAAGGAAGGAAGAGGTTTATCTACTGTGAAAGAACGATCTAGTGTAATAGTAATTTTAATACATATAAAAGCAATAATACATGACTTCGAGGCGGCTCACTTACCATTATTACTAACAAAAGATTTTGGTGATTGAGGTTCCACATATCTTTGTCTGGACACCGACGACAATGTATCAGAAGAGCTATTTGTTGATCCTTGCAAGTGGAATATATTCATTTCGTCTGCAGATTTACTCACTTTTTCGAGCTGGTTGATCTGACCATTTATTATTGACTGGAATGAAGAGGCTGCTTGCATACCCAGATTTTGCTCAACTAATTTTGTCCATTCGCGCTGCATCAATCCATAAAATTTCAATTGAACCAAAGCCAATCCACCCGTCAAAATGTCAAAATATTTAGCTGTCAACTCAAAAAATTTCGGCAATTCATCAACAAGCTGTGCATTGATCGAAACATAGGCATCGGCAGACTCTTGAAGCGATTTGTCCGGTATATCTCCTTTCGATTTTATATCCCTCACTCGATCATAGTCAATCATTTTCAGCGCTCGCTTATGAATTACTTGTGTTGGATTCTCAAACACCTTCAAAAAGTCATCAATCCGGCTATACACAAATCCACGTAAATATAAGCTAATTTTATCATGAAAGAGTGATTTATTATTGATTGAACAATCAAGTTGAACACTCGTAATTATCAAGAATCGATCTTTTCGAACAAGGTCAAAATTTCAATTGAACCAAAGCCAATCCACCCGTCAAAATGTCAAAATATTTAGCTGTCAACTCAAAAAAATTTCGGCAATTCATCAACAAGCTGTGCATTGATCGAAACATAGGCATCGGCAGACTCTTGAAGCGATTTGTCCGGTATATCTCCTTTCGATTTTATATCCCTCACTCGATCATAGTCAATCATTTTCAGCGCTCGCTTATGAATTACTTGTGTTGGATTCTCAAACACCTTCAAAAAGTCATCAATCCGGCTATACACAAATCCACGTACATCGTTATCCTACACAAGAACTTGATTTTAATATGTAACAACACATATCACCCTTTTTGGCACATACCAACTCGCGAGACAATGATGTCGATAGATATAGAGCCATTCTATTGAAATCACTGACGTTGGCTAAACTTTGCACTCTAACACCTCCCCAAGAGTCGTACAAGGATTCCATGCTGCAGGCCAATTGTTGAAGATTTTCGAAATTGATTTTGACATGTCTTACCCATCCTTGAACATCTCTCGCAAATTGACGAACGTCCTCCTGTTGCTCTTCAAACTTTGCATTTAAAGCCTCGAACAAAATATCATGAGTAGGTTCAATAGCAAATCCTGTTGCTTGTTTAAATCTCTGTGCTCTTCGTGTTAACCTTTTGTTGATCCCATGGCTTTTTTCACATAGAAAAATAAAATTATTAAAGGTATTCGACAAACAGAAATAATTCCATTATCCTTACACAACCTATAATATAAACGATCAATACCAATTGCATAAATCAACCCAAAGAGATACTTACATTAATTTCAGTTTTTTTCTTGTCTCCCACAATTTTTTCCACAATGTCTTTTCTTCGTTTGATTTCGTTAATATTATCAGCCACTTCCTGAATTTCCTTAACAGCGGCAGACAGGTCATCGTGGTCATCATGTGTGGGAGAAGTCAAAGACAGAATTTCTCGCAGCAACAAAGGATATTTCAGAACACGCTGTACTGGTTTAATCAATAAACTTCCTAAATCCCAACTTGTTGTTCTACCCTGAATTTGACTTTGACATTTCTAATAAACAGATCGTATCAGTATTTACGTTGAAATTACCCTCGCTGCATAGGTGTAGTAATTACTATTAAAAAAGATTGAACTTCTTCCTGTTGTTCCAACTCTTGTAATTTTAAAACTGCATCTTCATGTCGTTTGCAATATTCACTGTAGATATTATCGATAATGCTCATCTACAAACGAAAGAAACAAGTTTAAGTTTTTGGTAATTAGAACAATGAATAGCAGTAATTACCGTTTCTCTAAATGCTGTTCCAATCGAGTCCTGCTCGCAAGAATGCTCCAGTAAAGATACAAATGATTTCTCGAAATCAACAATATCCAAAAGGTTTGAAAACAAAAGCCTCACAATTGGCTTTGATAGGCGAACATTTGCTTGGTCGTAATATATTTCCTTTAGCAATAGCATATCTTTTTGATATGCCCTTTCTGTTTCTATTAATTCTTGAATCACTTTTTGTCGTTTTGAACCACCAGTAATTTGAGGAGATATTGAATTAAATTCACTTTTGGAATCAGGTCTTCTTATGGAATTCTTTAGATTTTCATGATCCAACTGCTGTTGCTGCTGTTGACTAGAAAACCAGCTACTTATATGCCAAGCACGTTTAGAATTTGTTGAAGAAGAGTTTTGAGAGGAAGTGGATGTACTACTCATGACGCTACTATTGCCAGTGGTTGTGCGGGATATCATGGCCGGTATATGTAACATGGAAGAGGGAGAAGCGACTGTTTGTACTTTGTTGATATTATTAGTATCACCATGTTGGGTATCAATTGTTATAGGACTATAATTCTGCTGCGTATGATACTGTCGAAAAGGTGGTAATTGGTTTTGGTGTTGCTGCTGGTGTTGTTCATATCGTTGAGGGTAGAGTTTGGGCTTAACAGGTAGTGCAGGAGGACCCGTCTTAGCCGCTATTATCACTTTCTCTTGTAAAGCAGGTGGACCCGTTTTTGATGGTTTTAAGGGTATGGGAGGTCGATAAGAAGAGTTCTAATAATTAATAAAATACAATTATGTTTAAGAAGAGTAATAAAATAACCTCGGAAGTACTAATTACTACTTGTTTGGTCTATACCTGATTTAAGGGTATTTTACTCTCTTCTTGAAATCTCGCTCGAATATCTTTGAAGGCAAGTGGAGTTTGGTCAATGTTGGATTCATTTTCAATTTTTGGCTTATTTAAAGGTGTTGGTCTTAATAGCGGAGGTTTTGAAAGAGGAGTGGGTTTATTTTTATCGAGATTAGTTGTTGTTTCGAATACACGCGAAAGTCTATTCACAGTAGAGCCGCCATATCTATCGACTTTATTCTCTTCTTCTTGTTGTGAGTGTTGTTGTATAGAAGATTGTCGACGTTTACTCTCTAGTGTTTTTGAAAAGGCATCTGGTGGTTGAGACCTATTCATTTATTAGTTTTATATAGTACACAAAGGGTAAACAAGAAAATTAAAATATGAAAAAAAAAAAAACTGCTATGGAAATATAACGGTTACACCAATGTTTCATAGAGTCGTTTTGGAGCATAGAATTTATGGGTGATGTAATGACCAATCACTTTTACTTTATCAAGTATGCGTTTCCTTTTGAATTCAATATCTACCACAATTAAACGATCTCCAAGATATTCAAAGGCTTCAAGTATTATCAAGAATATTTTCTCTCTCTCTTTTTAATTTTTATTTTTATAATAATCTATAATTTAGGCCAACTTTTTGCTTTGGTGAGTAGCAGCATTTTGTGATGGAATAGGTACTTTTTCATTAATATTCATATTTAATGCCTTTTTCGCACGAGCTTTTTGCTGCTTTCCGATATAAGCTTCAATTCCAATAGCTAATACAAGATTGAGTCACTTTCTTATTCTTTTAAATCATATTATACTTTCACTTACCGAAAAAGACAAGTCCAACACCACTCCATTGACCAATATTCAAAGCATGATTAAACCAAAATACACTTAGAAGCATTGTGAATAATTTGCGTGTAACAGTGACGGTAACCAAACGAAGACTGCCATACTGTTGAAGGGTATAAAATATGAAGCATTGGCCAACAGCACCACAAAAACCAAATAAGAGTACGTCACGAATAACAGCGGGGTGATCTTGAAAGAAAGTCAAAGCTTGCCATAATTCATCGTTGTAGGGATGTAAGAGCAAATAAGAAGCAGAAAGTAGAGAGCCAATGGCATTCATATAAAACATCATATGCTGTCCACTCACAATATGACTGAATTTGGTGAAAATTTGATCTTGAGTAGCGTTAGTTAAACCATCAATGCAAAGATTAGTGCAGAGCAAAAATAATCCCCAAATCGAGCTTGTAGCGGCTGCAGACTTTTTAGTGGATGGCTGACATAACATAAACATAGAAACACCAGCAGTTACCAATGCGACGCAAAGATATTTGTGTAAAGCAAACTTTCGTCGATAGACAACTACGTTCATAATCAAGACAGGTACGAGTTTACAGGATTTACCAAGAATCATTGTTGGATAATCAATATGCTTTAACGCAGCATATCCAAACGGTGAGCCAATACAATTAAATAATGCTACTTGACAATATTTCAAATATAAACTACGAGGTGTTTGTTGAAGGTTTAAGCTTTTGTTGCAAGCTTTCAAGTAAATGAAAGCAACTAAAGCTGCAATAATAGATTGAATAAGATTCAGCACTATAAAAAACTTGAACTTCTTTGGTGTTTCGGCATCGCCATAGGGTGTTGTGCTAACACGCTCTTGAACTACTCCCCAAGTCAAGAAGCAAGTGTATATGCCGATCACACATAGTGCAAAACGAAGCATGTCAAAAAGAGTGGAAAGAAGTAGAATAAAGTTAATTCAACTATCAATTTGAAAACTCATTATATAAATTTTTGGTAGGTGGTCGGCTGTCATTGGCTCAAAAACACAGAAATGGTTTATTAAAAAATCATTGGTTTTGACTTTTTTTTGAAACGTGCAACTAACAGATTGTGTAAAACAACGTTTTTTTTTCTCAAAGGCTTATGTAAACTTAATGGCAAGCTTGAATTTCTCTTTGTAAATAGTATTTGATACAATGAAAGATCTGCCTCCAAGTAAGTAGTGCTTGAACACAGACTTGACTTGACTGTTGAAGCATTTGGACGGATGGACTGTTCGTTTAAAACCCCGAATTTTGCAGCTGAAGGAGCGCATGATATTGTGGTCAGAAGTTCTTTACCAAGTGGGTATTCTTACAAGTATTAATGACTACAAAAAGAAGACAAAGCTCTACATACAGCGATGAACTTTCTCGCTATGAGTTTGTTGACTACACTTCAGTCTCTAATTTTGAGAAATTTATAACGACAATTGAAGAAACTCTTTATTCTTGGGGTATTAAAGAAGGTGCTCATGGTATTTTTTCAAAAGAGCAACTACGAAATCATGGTGCTGCTATAAGTCACCCTTCTGCGCAAGAATTTACCAGAAAAGAAACGCTTATGATGGAGGAAGAGACTTTTGAACTGATTTATCTTTGCCACCCCACCAATGACCTATACAACGAACAGCAACAGCAACAACAGCCTTTCGGTGGTGGTATTGACTTTTATCAGTTTGGACTTCAGCAACATCACGCTTTACACCGTTGGACAGGCCAAGATAAGATTTTAATTTTAAAACCTGGCATGGACTCGATCAAGAAAAAGATTTTCAGCGCTGGAGGAAAATCAACTGCAGATATCTTTCAAGCAAAGCAGCTTTTATCAGCTTGCGCTATTGCTTTTCAAAATGTGGGATGTTATGTACCTGTATTTGTGCCCGTTGGTCAAAGTAGACATGATATGTATATAGGTTATATGTTGAATGCCAGTACAGATAATCACTTTTCTGAAACTGAAACAAGGTTCAATATGTCATTGACCACTCCACCCAACTTTCAATTATCTTATTTGGATGGATTAAAGACCTTATTTCTGCAAAAACTGAATACCTATTACGAGGATCATGGTGAGTGTGCTATATATATATGTGTGTATGACTGGTGGGTAATATATAGTAAACAAATCAATGCTGTAGGAATACAAGGTGACATGAGGGACAAGGAATTGTGGGTGTCAGCAGTATATACGTATAATTTACAAAATTGGTTTGATGAAAATTGGAAAGAATGGGATGATGAAAAGCAAACCGTAAATACCAAGAGAAAAAATAGTTTTAGTGACGATTTTGAGTCTTGGGGAGATGATGATGATAATGACAATGAGGAAGTCAAAGATGATATGATATCTCAACAAGAACAAGAGCAGTCGAAACAGAACGGCCAAAATCAATTAAACCAGCACAAATTACAATTCGGGTCCTTTAACGATCCTTTACGAAGTTTGACGCTGAGTGCACTATTCCCAATGTCACAGGAAAACTTATTTGATGATGCTTATCAAACAAACATGGATGCTTTGACTGCTAAACAATGGCAAATATCGAGAGAGTTAGCTCCGTTAAATCAGCAAAGGGCTTACTTGTCCACATTAATCGGACAAGCCGTTGAATCGTGGATTAAAGACCCCTCTAACAAAGACTATCTCGCCCCTTATGATGATAGTAATGATGACTCAACAAGTGATGGTATAAGTTTGATGCGAAACTTGTTTGTGGCTGGAAACAATCCTACGGTTGGAAAGGTCAACATTTTGGCAGGCGACCCTCAGCAAGTCAATTTTTTTAAGCCAGAACAAGTGGATAATGTCATCACCGCACTATTCGACGCAGGAAACTCAACGTTGAATGAATATATTAACATATTAGATTCCAAAATAAAATACATGACCACTGAGACGTTGGGCTTGCGACTAAAGACGAATACATCTGTGCCATATCGATCATTTTTATGGAATCTATTTCTTTATTGCCTCGAAGAAGAATCATTTTTAGCGGAAAGTGGGAAAAAGCAAAACTCGAGTAACTTTTTAGGTTTTCTAAAAATCGTCTGGATGGAAGTTCTACGAAAGTTTAGATGGCACTGGGAGAATCTTGTTCCTATACCCAACTTAAATCCCTATTTATACGATACACGCAGTACAAAGTCAAGTGATAATCATAGTAAAATCCTCGGTATTGATCTTAGATACAACATCGTAAGGCCATTTCTATTTTGATGTAAAAATATTTTTGAACTAACTATGTACAAAATGTTATACAGCTACATCAAAAGATCTCAATGCTGAACTGCTGTATATTACGAAGATTGCAAAATTCACCCCAAAACGGAATCATGGAAGACCTCAAACCAAAGAAAAGCGTGTCGAATCTTTTCGATACCGTCTCTTTAAATCAAGAACAAGAACAGAAAAAATCCAGGGCGTCTAAAATTCAGAGTCTAATAGAAAAGTTTGTAGATGGAGTGGCTTCGGAGTCTGGGGTGATTGAGGTAGGTTTGATTACTAAAGACATAAGAGGCGAATGATATAACCCTACTTCTTATAGGACTCTATTTCCTTTGAAGCATCGGACATTGAAGATGGAAATTCTGAAGATAGCGATGTGTTCCTTGATGCAATTGAGGACGGCTCGATTGGCTCAGGTGAAAGTGATATGAGTGACAATACAGTAAAGGAATCACAGAAAGTTAAACCAAGTAACACTATGGCAGAGTCGTTTGTCAATCTCCCTCATATTTCTACTACCAGCGACAAGGATGTACCAGAGGCAAAAGCAGGATCGATCGAGGATCCTCACGTTGCAGAAGGAGAATCTCACGTTCATGATAGCTTGAAGTTATTAAAAACTGGAGAATGCATGAAAGTTCCTATCACTCAAGATCCTGGCTTCATGACCGAGGATATGATCTCTGAGCAAGCTGATGTTTTTGAAAGCCTGGGCACATCAGAGAACGCTACGCATCAACGCGCTAAGCTACAATCAGCTCAACTATTTTCAGACATGCAAGCTTTCAAAGCAGCTAACCCTTATGCTTGCTTGGAAGATTTTGTAAGATGGCACTCTCCACGCGATTGGATAGCCGACGACGGAGAAGAGGGAGGACACCTCAGCACTAGAATGTCTGAACCCAATAATATCTGGCAAGAACTGTGGAAATGTTCAGAAAGAATACCTTGTTCTCGACAAAAGCCCTTATTCAATATGGCGGTAGAAGCAGAAAAGGCTTTATACTTTTTAGAAACAACCTCTGTGCATGAACTATTTTCTATGTATGTTATTCTTATCAATCTCATCCATGTCACTTTACTAATACTTGACTTTCTCAAGAATGCTCCCCACTGTAGGATTGATAGCCTATGATACGCTCTCAACTCACCCGATTGTTAACTGTAGCAAACTTGTCTGTGAAGAATTGAATTCCTTAGGTAGTGAGTTGATTAAATTTCCATGGGACGATCTACGGTATATTATACTTCTAATAACAGCCTGCTTTGCCTTTGTTTTGACAACGTTTCATTTTTGTTAGTCATGGAAAGCAAACATTTGATAGCGTCATAACACGAGTCCGTCGACAAGAATCAATGATGTGCCACGCGATATCATTGTTACGTAAGGTTGGTATCCTAATTGAAAAGTTCATTTATTTGATATACTAAAATCAATTGATGACAAAAAAAAAAAAGTTACCCGGCCAATACAAATTGGTGGATAAGCTTCTATTTCACGATCGAGCCACTGTTGAAGAAGGTGATGAGAGATCTTCTGTGTTCCAATTATTTAGAGATGATCGTAAGTTCAAAAAGGAAAAAAGAAAAAAGAAAATAAAAGAGATGGAAACTCATGCTTATATATAGAGGGAATAATATCACAACCATCATTTAGAGAATACGTCTTGTATAGTGAGTGTAAAGACTTGACCTCTGTTGGTCGAATCTTACCACAAAGACAATATGCTCTAGTAAAAGATACCGAAGTACGAATCCTGGATTTGAAAACCATCGATTCATTGTATACATGAAAAAAAAAAAGACCCCCAAAAGAATTCATAGGAATCCTACCCAATAATACAAGTCTGTAAAAATAAATTTTTTCTTGCGTCTTTTTTCTCTTATCTTTAATTAATAGAAACATATGCTTTTATATACAAACATGTGGAAGAAAAGGGATTCTCATTTACTTGATGTTTACAAAAATCAGAAATCCAAGGATGACTTTCTGTTACCTGTGGCGACGATATCAGACGACAATGACAGCAACCACAATTCCACCACTATATACTCTTGTGCAAATATGTCCCAGTCCCACCCATCCCTATTATTTACTAATGCCACTAATGAGTCAACAGAAGCCAAAAGAAAAGACCCAACTACAATATACCAAGGCAGTGACTTTGACGTTTTTGGAAAGGAGCAGTTGGAAGAACATTTTGCTCCACTGTATTCTATAGAGCAGTTTACACCTACGAAATCAAGACGAGAAAGATATATAAAAGGAGAGATATTACTGAGGACTGAACAAGAGTTTAAACGAGGTCAAATTGAAGCGATGATACATGATACAGCCAACTTGAAGCGAAGGAAAACGTCAGGTTCTTCTTCCACAGCAGCAAAAGAGGATGTAGCAGTTATTAATGGAGTATTTATCAAATCAACAGCTGCCATCAATACACCAGCCGCAAGCATTTTCCTTGCTGACAAGGACAACAGCCATAACGAAGATGATGATTTAGCATATTATTAGACTGAAATAATGAACCTATCCTCTGTACATAGTAAAACTTACATATATATATATATATATATATATATCTTTTAATAAACCTTGATTTCTGTAACTTACTGTCATGGACAACAGGTAACCACGACAACCACCGGTTGCCATATTTCTATTAAAACCCCGCACATTTCTTTTTTTTTTGGAATACTTAAACCTGCAGAACGTCTCCACACCTTTTTTCTTGATTATACGTTTCATGACCATCGATAGTGATTATAATCACGCAGTGCTAAACGTACCCGACAATAACAGCAACAGTATGACTCAAAACAAATATACAGTTATTCTTCCTACATACAACGAACGCGAGAACTTGCCTATTATTACTTGGCTTCTTGCAAAGACGTTCAAGGAACATGCTATAGTGTGTACGTTTGTCATTGTAGACGACAATAGTCCTGATGGAACCCAAGAAGTAGCCAAGAGTCTTATCAAGATTTATGGCGAAGACCGTATTGTAAGTATTATATCGTTCAAGACTATTGCACATTTGATATTTATTGTATTATCATGTAGCAATTAAAACCTCGTGCTGGTAAGCTTGGCTTGGGTACTGCTTATGTCCATGGTCTTCAATTTGCCACTGGTACTCATTGATTATACGTTTCATGACCATCGATAGTGATTATAATCACGCAGTGCTAAACGTACCCGACAATAACAGCAACAGTATGACTCAAAACAAATATACAGTTATTCTTCCTACATACAACGAACGCGAGAACTTGCCTATTATTACTTGGCTTCTTGCAAAGACGTTCAAGGAACATGCTATTGATTGGGAAATTGTCATTGTAGACGACAATAGTCCTGATGGAACCCAAGAAGTAGCCAAGAGTCTTATCAAGATTTATGGCGAAGACCGTATTGTAAGTATTATATCGTTCAAGACTATTGCACATTTGATATTTATTGTATTATCATGTAGCAATTAAAACCTCGTGCTGGTAAGCTTGGCTTGGGTACTGCTTATGTCCATGGTCTTCAATTTGCCACTGGTACTCATATTATCATTATGGATGCTGATTTCTCTCACCATGTAAGACGTTTATTTTAATCAAATCAAAATTCGACACACCTTATTTATTTATTTTGATTTACAGCCTAAATTCATACCTCAAATGATCAAGTAAGTTAAAGTAAAATTGAGCTTAGAAAGGGGGTCAATTAATAACTATTTCTATTCAAAAAAAAAAAAAGGTTACAACAAGAGAAAAACTTTGATATTGTTAGTGGAACACGTTACAAGACTGGTGGAGGTGTTTATGGTTGGGATTTAAAGCGTAAGCTTGTCAGGTAAGTAAAGTGATTTTATATTCTTCCCAAATGCTAAATCATTTATTTATTTGATAGTCGTGGTGCCAATTTCTTGGCCACTCTTATGCTGCGTCCCAATGCTTCCGACTTGACTGGTAGTTTCCGGTATGTTCTTGAGGCACGATAAAGTGTAGTGTAGTGTAGTCTATTTTCTAACTTTTGACATTATTTGTAGTCTTTACAAGAAAGATGTTCTCTATCAACTTATTAATGCGACTATTGCTAAAGGATACGTTTTCCAGATGGAGATGATTGTCAGAGCCAGACAATTCAACTATTCTGTTGGAGAAGTACCTATTACTTTTGTTGATCGTGTCTACGGTGAAAGTAAAATGGGAATGTCAGAAATTGTACAATATGCTCAAGGTGTATGGAGATTATTCACCACTATTTAATTACATATTCACCAATTGGTTATTATTATTAGTAGAAATAAAAGAAAAAATAAGCAAAGATATTGTTTGGTGTATTAAGTAGTAGTATAATTTCAAGATAATAAGTACAAGTATTCGTTACATATTGCAGACTCCATTTATTAGTTAGTTTTACTACTACTACTACTATTATTATTATTTCACTCAGATTTCCACAAGAATAATAGTACAATCATCATAATCTTGTAGAGTAGAAGCAAAGAAGCCATGAGCACCTTCTCTGTTGGCAAAATATCTAGCGGAAGAAACTAATGTTCGTTCCTTAATTTTACGTGTCTTTGCCTCTTCATCAGTTAATTCACGATACAGTAAGGGAATACGAGGATATTCAATAGGTTTCTCTTCTTTGGGCTTTTCATCTGATGATGGTATATCAACATCCATAGGTGATGCTTCATCTGACTTTACATCTTTTTCTTTCTTGTCAGTCATTACTTCATCAGGTTTATCACCAAGTTGCTCTTCTTTACTCTCGCTTGCTGACTTTTCTTCCTGTGATTTCTCATTGTTGTTACCATGTTCAATGGTTTGACCTTGAACTCTCTCTTCTTCCTCCAACAAGTATTTTCCAATCTTTTCACCGTCTTCAATCATTGGGCCAATTACCTTTGCAATAGCTCTATTCTGTCTTTCAGCGGTTTCTTCATACATGTAATCAAAAGTACCATCTGTACTCATGAACAGGAAATGCCTTCGTCTCTCTTTATGAGGTCCATTTGATAGGATCGTATGGTCGACGTAGGGTTGATCAGATATTCTAATAAAAGTGACGTCTGGCTCACAAGAGATGATTTTATGCGCAGGATCCATCTTGAAGTCTAAATCACCGCACGATCGAGCAACATTAAGGGAGGGAATACGATCTTCGCGAGCACGACTCTTGACCAAAAGTGGTTGTTGTGGTTGATTATTATTGTTTGTGGCTGTAGTACGTACAGCACTTTGAGCAACCCAATTAGCAGCAGAAACAGGTTTCGGGTCTTCTTCTGTATCACACAATAGACTTGATTCACTTGTCTCCATCTTTTCCTCTTTTTCACTTCCATCCGATAATGTTACTTCCTGTGTTGATGTTGATGTTGGTGGTGGTGGTGGTGGTGGTGTTGATGGTGGTGATGATGATGATTTTGTTGTGGTAGTTGTCGTTACTGTCTCTGCCGCCGCCGTTGCCGTTGCTGCTGCTGCTGATTTATCAAGACCAGCCTGATAATCTTTTGGTCTAATTCTTGCATTCTTCAAGGCAACACGTTTAGCATGTCGATTACCATCTTCTCTTAACTTGTCCAAATCTACTTTGATAATTCGATTTTGTACTGAATCAACAAATTCACCACCATTTTCTAAAATATGACGTGCCAAATGTTCGAGATAGGGTTTGTGGTCTTGCGAAGCAAATACAACATCCATTTTATAATCATTATCTACACCAAGTGTGTTTGCATTCTCGATTGAAGTGGGAGGAGCCATAGAAGGTTCAGGTGCAGATATTAATACAGTGCGAGAATCACCAACATTAATATTTATTAGCCATTCACCCAAGAAAATATTCAGAATAAGAGTACACCCATCATTGTCAACATGTTCTTCTGTCGATGCTTTAGCTGTCATTTGTTCGCGTTTTAAAGCTAAATAGTCGTCATCCAGGGATTGAATCATTTCCTTGATTTCACTTTCTAATTGACTTTGCACTTTTTCATCCCCAAGAGTCGTGACATCATATTTAGTACAAACTTCTTCTACAGCAGCAGGTGTCTTTCTAACAAAATATTCTGAACAGCCTGGCCCTCCATGACCATCTGCAAGAATAAATAAACGTCCAATCACCTTTCCTTCTTTTGTAATATCCGTAACTCTAAACTTATCCTCGCAATGAAGCTTTGGAATCTTGATCTTTTCATGGGAACGAAAGCGAGGGTAAGAATACCCTTTTTGTTGTACAATCGCGAAATGACCAGCAATTGGATATTCCGTGAAATTAATTCGATCAATGTAGTCAATGTCAGAAGTAGGAGGAGAATAAAGTAGTGAATAATCAGCAATAGTATCTTCCTCTACAACCTCGTTCGTTTCAGTTCCTTCTTCCTCTCCAGAACCAGTAGAAGCAAAACTATAAAATGTAACATTAAATATCCAATTTAACCTCATTAAGCTAAATCAACTTACTCATATTCATCTTCTTCTGAGTCAACTTCAATATCTGAGTTACCTTCCCCATTTTCTCTTCTTTTTACCCTACTTAGCCTTGACTTCTTTTTCGAGTGCTTTGTAATAGTTGGTTTTCGTTGACGTTTGCC
The DNA here is from genome assembly GCA_000587855.1 of Mucor irregularis B50. Lineage (NCBI taxonomy): Eukaryota > Fungi > Mucoromycota > Mucoromycetes > Mucorales > Mucoraceae > Mucor > Mucor irregularis. Next base: position 30,415 of record KK076427.1, read on the forward strand.
AGTGTGATTTGAATAGTTTATATGTGACGCGGAATATTCAACTGGTCGAAGTATAATGGGTTCATCAGGAATCTCCATTTTTTCAGGTGCTTTCACTCCATTTAATATTTCATCAGCAATGGCATATTTAGCTTGTCTTCCTACACCATCTTTGTCAATGCGAAAAGGGTCAGAGATTTTCAAATCTCTTGCAATTTTTCGTGAAGTGGATATAATGCCTTGAATTGTGCTTTTTGGAGTTTCTCCTCTAAAAGGCAAATAACAAATGTTCAATAAACGCGAAATATATAAGCAGTAAACATTTTACCTTAGTGGTAATAAATTAAGTGCTCTGACGGCTATGACAAGTTGAGCAGCATTCATGGCTTGATTTCCATAGTGAAACAGAGTTGCCATAATCTTCATAAACGAAGAATTGGCTCTTAACTGTTCGGAAATGTTTAATTGAGTGAGCTCCGTATCTACAGCTTCCATTATTGTTTGTAGGACATTAACCTGTGGTAACTTGCTCCAAGACTTTTTGTAACATGGAATTTTCAAAATGAAAAAGTCGACGTCACATGTGACTGTTTTTTATCTTGTCAATTGTGAAAGTGCTCTTTGGTTTTGGAGTTCATGTACCGTTGGGCTGTACAGAAAAGCGCCAATAAAGAAAAAAACTGGGAAACAACAAATTACTGCTTTCTCCAGCAAACTGTGGACAATAGTTTCAAGTGTAGTGGTTCAACTAAAAACATGAAAACATACTGTAATGGATGATTGACTGGTTGAGCTACTTCAAGCAAAAAAAAAAACTGCACTGCAGCGGTAAGAATGATTGGGCGCTTTTTTATGTTAAAGTTTAATAATAATCGATGGTTGTTGGGAAAAGCATACAATGCGATCGACGTTAGCAAGGGTTTTAACAACAACAACAACAAAAAAAAAAGTAAAGCGCTGATCAATAGACGACGACTTGAAATGTATCATACGCCTTGCTGGCAATTCCCTCCAACTATGAATTGTGTTTTGTTGCCTATGTGTAGGTATTTTTCTTAAGTCTTTCGCAAGTACCAGCCACTTTCCAAATAAGTAGATAACTTTAACTTGTAAATCGTCGTTTCGATCTGTGATCCGTATAATCATGACATACAGGTTAATGCATGTCCATATTTGGTAATGGGAATAGAGTATATTGTTTAGTAACTTGAATTATGCAGTGAATTGAATACTCTTCTCCACGTCATTTCTCCCGAAATAAAGAGTTGGCATGGAGTGACATAACTATTGGAAGGTAAAGAAAACTTTATGTACAAATCGAGTGGTACAAAAGACGTCAAATCAAAATTATTATTGCATTGTCATAATACTCTTTTTCCCGCCCTCTTCAATCAAATATAATTAATATATAAAATATTGTTTTTTACCACGATATTTTATACTCTGTCATTGGATTATAAAACTGAAATATACCACCCATGCTTCCAAAGGTCAGAAAACCTGGGAGGTTGCCGATTTAACCATATTTGGTTTAATCAGAATTTAGAATTTTAAATATTCGTCCTCCGTGACACAAAAGATAATGAGCGATACTTTTTTTATTACAATGTTCGCTTGGCTTAGTTATCTGTCTCATGGAAATTCCATTTTTTCGTAAGAATAAACCAAACGAAGAAATGGCTCTTAGTAACTAATTACCAATTACCAATAATCAAATACAATTGTACGTAATAAAGATTTAAAGTTTCCCCATCAGAAGCATACGAATTAATAATTTCTTTGTGTGAGAATTGGCGACAAAACCTATCGTACGATGGAGGTTGGGAAGTATGAATCAATTAAACTATGATATACGGTAAAAGTAAAATTACTTTAGTGCATGTTACTGTTCGTGGTACATGGCATTCTTTTTTCGGAAATACCTCTCGGAATAACAGCGTCTTGAAGTGATAGCAACACAATAGAGCGATGGTGTCATTATTAATTTCATACTTTGGTTGGTAATAGAGGGTAGACAGAGGTTTAGTCTTCTAATAGAATATGTTTCGATGGAATCGCGGCTTAACTGAATTTAAGAACTTGAAAGAAGCATGTTTTACATTGGCAATACTGAATCCGATTCGTAATTTTCTTACATAAGGTTTGATATTACCAACAAACCTTCGAGAACAATGCACTTAATAATAAAGTCATGTATTATTACCAAAGATTGTCATTAATAGGAGACGATAAATGCTACTGATGAAAACACTTGATTCCTCATATAGTAAAAGACGCTTCGATCCATCGAGTTTGTGAAAACATTCTATTATAAAGTTCTATTCAAACTTATTGCCGAGTCGAGTTGCTCAAGAAGAAATTCGTGGGTACCTCATCCTGAGCTTAAATTAATACAGCAGCAGCAGAAACTTTTGACCGCATACATACTCAGAAATACAAATAGAGATTTATCCAATCAAGTTGTACCATGCTTTTGGCATGATGTCAATGTGTGTATTTCAGCCACAACAATTGCTCTGTTGCAATTTGATTTGGCTGTCAGTAGAAGCAGCGATTCATTGTTTTACTGACAGATCCATAAAAGTTGAACACAAGAGAAGTATAGAGTGAGAAATAAGCTTTTTGCATTTAGTCTGAACTAAAAGTCTCCTCTCACAGAACAACCTCTTTTCACAGGAACACAATAACAGCATATCTATAAATTGTTAGCTTCAATTGTCGTTAGAATCATAATGACGTCAACTGTACACTCCGACAATTTGGCCCGAACCGCACTATTCTGAATTTCTGTAAGGAAACGTGGTTACCGACACGCCCGACTCACACAAGGTTGTTGCACTGACAAAATTACCGTTATTGTAAATAATATATAAAAAAAGTTTAAATCACACTTACTCTAGATAAATAAAACAGAAAAAAATATTCTACAACCATCTCAAACAGTCTACAACACTTACTATTATTATTTATTGCATAAAATCGAAAACAGTAGATGTGAAGAGAGGCATTATTGCAGCAAATACGATTGGTTAATCATTCATCGGAGTAGTCTCTCCAGAATATCTTTTCTTTTGGTAACTGACTGACTTTATCGGTGTTTTATTTTTGAAGGAACGTCTTCACTTCTGCGATGTTGTAATATCTTTTTAAAGTCAGAGGATCCAGAATACCATAAAAAATATATAAGTTGTTTCGTTCTGAATCCTATTCTACCACAATTCTTTATCGTTTTTTTTTTTTTTTTCAGAAACATAAACAAAATATCTTTTACTTATTTAATATATATCTTTTCATACAATAATTGCCTAAGAAGAAAAAATCAGTAAAAAGTTAACAATGATATCCTCTAAAAAGAATTCTGCCTTTTGGCTGATATCTTGTCTATTGACTCTGCTTCCCTCGATTGTGAATGCTACTCCTGCTTTTAATACAGGTAATATACTCTATCAATGCGAAGATATAAAACAACCTCTGACCAATTTGTTGTTGTTATTGTATAGTGAATGGTTGGCATGTAAACGGTACTCAGTGCTCTTTACCAACTTATTATGCTTATCCTTGTCCCGCAATTTGCGTTCGTGATGTCAATCAATGTCCAGAGCAAGCTCGCCCTTCATGTCCTGCTGGCCAGACATGGTGTGTCGATGGCTCCTGTAGAGATTCTTGTCCTTCTGATCTCACTTCCTCTTGCTCTTGTCCTGGTGCTCCTTCATTGGATGGTGGTTTGGTTTATCCTTGCGCTGAAGTCCATGTTAATATTGAGAATTTCGATGCTGCCAACAAGATATCTCAGACTGAAGCAGTTTGCGCTCAATACGTTGGTATCAGTAATATTCAACCATGGAATCCCAACCCTCAGTCTATTATGTCTGGTCAATGTCCTACTCCCGATTATGGCTCTCTTACTTTCTCTGAACCCATTTTCATCGCTCTCTACACCTTTTACGGTTCTTGTGTATTTTTCCTCGCCACTTGGGCTATTTACAAGTTCATCAGAGAAAAGGCTATCAAGGCTCGCTACCATCAAGTAAGAGAATTAAAACGTGATAGCTTCAGCAATGACGAAAAGAAAAACAAGGAAGGTTCTTTGAACAACGAAAAGTTATCAAGTAAAAGTTCTACTGATTCAAGCTCCTCAATCCACACCGAAGAACAAGACGAAATGACAGTTAAGGCTTACAAGCGTGATTACTTTGGTACTTTTGTCTCCCTCCTTTATATTTTACAAACCATGGGTATGATCGCCTTTATGATTGTACTTGTATATGACTACTACCAAAACTACCTCTATTTCCGTGGTGATGCTCTCGTTCAATCAAGTACTTTCATTGGTATGTGGTACGTCTTCTTCATTTGGTTTGCAACTCTTACAATCTTCAGAAATCGTCTCTCCAACTTCTTCCGTATTCAATGCACCTACCCCCAAGCTCACTATGTTCAAGTTGAGCGCATGGAACCTTCTATTATCTTCCTTGAGGATGAAGACAAGATCATGGCCTTTGTTCGTCATTTAGAGAAGACTGCTAAGCGTATTTTTGGTCTCGACGTTGTTGTCAACACTGCTCCTTTACAAAAGACTGGTAATGGCACCAAGTTCTTTGTCTATCAGTGTACTCGTTACGTTTACCACCCTGAAACTCAGCTCTTCAAGCCCCATCACTTTGAACTTGGTGAAAAGAATAGTGATCTTGCTGTATTGAACAAAGGTTTGACCTCTCAAGAAGCTTTGGAACGTGAAGAATTGATCGGTCCCAATTTTATTGAGGTTTACGTCCCCAGTATTCCCATGGCTATTCTTCGTGAATTCGCTTCTTTCTTCTACATTTATCAATTCACTGCACTTTGGTTATTCTACTACTTTGCTTACTGGCAAGTCGGTATTGCCGATACTGCTGTCATTCTTGTATCCGCTTTCGTCAAGGTTGTCGTTCGTCTCAAGTCCGAAATTCGCATCAAGAAGATGGCTGAATTCACTGACACCATCAAGATTTTACGTGACGGTAAATGGGTTGAAGTTTCCACTGCTGATTTGGTACCTGGCGATGTGTTTGAGGTTATGGAAGGAAAGACTGCTCCTTGTGATGCTGTTGTTTTGACTGGTAACATTGTTGCTGATGAAAGTTCTCTTACTGGTGAACCTTTGCCTATTCGTAAATTTCCTCTTCGTAAGAATGACCCTACCCCCTACGATAGCTTGGGTGCAGGTAAAATCTCCACTATTTATGCCGGTACTATCATCTCTCAAGCTCAACGCACTGAGCATGATACTCCTGTCACTGCTTTGGTCACAAATACTGGTACTGCCACTGATAAGGGTGAATTGGTGAAGAAGATTCTTTTCCCTACTCGTGTTTCATTTATTTTCGATGAGCAAATCAAGATTGTTATTTTAATCTTGCTTTGTTGTGGTTTGGTCTGTCTTGGTTTGGCTATCTGGCTTTACACTAGTGGTACCAGTGCTTGGTTTTATGCCATGTTCGCTATCTGTCAATTGGTCTCTCCTTTGCTTCCCGCTGCTCTCGTTGTTGGACAATCTGTTGCTGCTGGTCGCTTGCGCAAGAAGAACATCTTCTGTGTAGATCTCCCTCGTATTTTGATGGCAGGAAAAGGTAATACATTTTTTATCAATTTAAGACATTTACAAAATTTCTAATTCTTTCTTTTCTTTCTTTTGTTTCAGTTCAACTTTTTTGTTTCGATAAAACTGGTACTTTAACTAAGGAAGGTCTCGAATTTTACGGCGGCAAACCTGTTACTAATATCGATCGACTTGTCGAACAAAGAGAAGGCAATTCTGACCCTGAATTTGACGATCATATTGAGGCGGTTGAAGATATTCCCAGATTAATGCAAATTGGTCTTGCAACTTGCCACGCTGTCACTATTTTAAATGGTCAATTCATCGGTAATCCTGTCGATATCGAAATGTTCCGATCCTCAAAGTGGAAGTTGAGTGATGAACCTCACGATGAAGCATATGTTGATACTTTAACTCCTCCTATGGAAGCTCCTGGTCAAATCTCTGCTCCTGTCCATGTATTGAAACGTTTCGAATTTGTTCACGCAAGAATGTCCATGTCTGTTGCTGTTCTAGATACTCACACCAACAAGGTTCACATTTTCGTCAAAGGTGCTTATGAAAAGATCAAAGATTTGTGTCACCCTGAATCTATTCCTAAGGATTATGACTCCGTTACTGCTGGTTTAGCTCGTCAAGGTTGTTATGTTCTTGCTCTTGCTCACCGTGAACTCCATCTTGATGAAGTTGGTGGTATGGAAGGATTCAGTAACTGGAACAGAGATCAAATGGAAGAAGATATCAACTTTGCCGGTTTGGTTATTTTCAAGAATCAACTTAAGGAAGATACTACTGAAAACATTCTTGAATTGAAGCGTGGTGCCACTCGCACTATTATGATTACTGGTGATACTGCTTTAACTGGTGTATATATTGCTCGTCAATGTGGTATGGCTATAGAAGGTGCTCGTGTGTTGTTAGGTGATTTGGACAAGTCCAAGAACCGTATTGTTTGGACCGATGTTGATGAGCCCGAGACTTTCCCTGATGTTAACGTTGACGAAGCTCTTTTGAATCAAGCTCATACTCCTTGTGAATTGGCTGTTACTGGTAAGGCTTTTGAATGGCTCTGCGAAAACGATATGATGAGAAAATACCTTTTGGATACTCGTGTATTTGCTCGTATGACTCCTGCTGGTAAAGTATTGTGTGTTCAACTTCATATGGAGCGTGGTATCACTGCCATGACTGGTGATGGTGGTAACGATTGTGGTGCTCTTCGTGCAGCTCATGTTGGTATTGCTATGTCTGATGCTGAAGCCTCTATTGTGTCTCCTTTCAGTACTAGTCATCGTAGTGTTCGCTCTTGTGTCGAATTGATCCGTCAAGGTCGTGGTGCTCTTGCTACTTCCATCACTAATTACAAGTATCTTATCATGTATGGTCAAGTCATGATGATGTTGAAGATTTTCACCTTCTATTTCTCTGTCACCATGAACCAATATGTCTGGTTAGCTATTGATGTACTTATCACTGTCTTGTTGACTTGGGCTGTTTCTCAATCTCATGCCGCTACTCACCTTGAAGGACAACGTCCTACTGCGAGATTGCTTGGTCCTCAAACACTCGCATCCACTATGGGTTTGGTGCTCATCAATTGGCTCTTTTTGATTGGTTCATTTGTCATGCTTTTCAAACAAGATTGGTATCGCTGTAACGAATTTGATGCCTCCGCTGTTGACATTTCCAAGTGGTGGTTGTTAGCTGATAACTACGAAGCACAAATGCTTGCCATTGTGTGTCTCTTCCAATTCATCAACAACGCTGCTATCTTCAACTATGGTTATAAGTTCCGTAAGAGCTGGTGGAGAAACTACTCTTTGGTTTTCCTTTGGTTATTGTACTTTGCTATTGTTTCTTACTGGACTCTTGCTGATCCTAACCGTTTCGGTTGTTTGTGTAAGTTTTATAATGTGATTTGCAACTTCTGAAAGGTCAAATTCTAATTTTTTACTTATTTTATAGTCAGAATTAACTGCGGTACTCCTGAAGTCTTGGAACAAATTGGTTATCCAGTTCCTCCTGTTTATATTGAACCCTACAACGTCCCACTTGGTCATAACGTCATGCCTTGGGATTTCCGTTGGAAGCTTTGGGGTCTCTGTGTCGGAAACATGGCTGCTGGTTTGATTTACGAAAAGTTAGTCGTTATTGGCCCCGTCCATTCTTTCTTGGCCAAGAGATATCCTGTTGATAGATTACAGGTGAAGAAATAATCGCTTAGAAATCTAATTTATCCATTTATACACTGGACTGTAAAAATACACTTGTAATTTCTAATTTCCCTTTATACATAATACCGATATTAACATTTCTTACTGGACTCTTGCTGATCCTAACCGTTTCGGTTGTTTGTGTAAGTTTTATAATGTGATTTGCAACTTCTGAAAGGTCAAATTCTAATTTTTTACTTATTTTATAGTCAGAATTAACTGCGGTACTCCTGAAGTCTTGGAACAAATTGGTTATCCAGTTCCTCCTGTTTATATTGAACCCTACAACGTCCCACTTGGTCATAACGTCATGCCTTGGGATTTCCGTTGGAAGCTTTGGGGTCTCTGTGTCGGAAACATGGCTGCTGGTTTGATTTACGAAAAGTTAGTCGTTATTGGCCCCGTCCATTCTTTCTTGGCCAAGAGATATCCTGTTGATAGATTACAGGTGAAGAAATAATCGCTTAGAAATCTAATTTATCCATTTATACACTGGACTGTAAAAATACACTTGTAATTTCTAATTTCCCTTTATACATAATACCGATATTAACACTATCTAAAATAATATATACACTTTTTTTTTTCACCCAAGTATGAATATCTACTATTGTACAATAAAACTATTAGTTCAAAATAATCTAAAATATGATATATGCTTGCTTTGACTTATGCATGAGCTACAGTCAGCGTCAAATGAGGAAGGAGATTGAAATACGGTAAGAGGCAATTTATGCGAGCCGTTGATTGGTTGCATTTGTGAAAATTTTTTCTCGCTGGTCAACTTTCTGGTTCCGGTGGTATAAAGTTGGGTCTTGCAAGTTTCCTTTTGTCTTTTTCTATTTAACTTTTTCAAATTTTATAGTCAATTAATATGTCTTACCGTCAAGGTGGTATCTGTTACAAGTGTGGTGAACGCAAGTAGAAAATTCAATTTTAATGTTTAAAGATATTATGGGGTCGCGTTCAATTCTATTTTCTTCAGGATCTTTATACTGAAAGTACTTTTTCTTTTCTTTGGTGGAAGGCTGATTGAGATTAGAGAGATTCTTCTCATCAAGTCGACTTCTTCTAAACAAGAGACAAGTGTTTTCTTTTAAAGAGACTCTCTCTCTCTCTCTCTGTTTTATTAACGAAAGTTTATAAAATTGTTGCTTTTTGAGATCTAGATCTTTGAAAAAGATAGTTTTGTATAGTTTACTTTCTACTTCTGCTTTTATATATTTGTCATTATTTATTGCCTGTCAATAATAAAGAACGATGTGAGAGAGGAAGTAGTATTTTCAAACTATGATTCGATTGACTCTTATATTTTGATTTATTATTTGATATGACATTCTAATTTGTATCTTTCAATTTAACAGCCGGTCACCAAGCCAAGGAATGCTCCAAGTCTGAGTCCGTCTGGTAAGGACGTACACACTTGAGATTAGAGAGATTCTTCTCATCAAGTCGACTTCTTCTAAACAAGAGACAAGTGTTTTCTTTTAAAGAGACTCTCTCTCTCTCTCTCTGTTTTATTAACGAAAGTTTATAAAATTGTTGCTTTTTGAGATCTAGATCTTTGAAAAAGATAGTTTTGTATAGTTTACTTTCTACTTCTGCTTTTATATATTTGTCATTATTTATTGCCTGTCAATAATAAAGAACGATGTGAGAGAGGAAGTAGTATTTTCAAACTATGATTCGATTGACTCTTATATTTTGATTTATTATTTGATATGACATTCTAATTTGTATCTTTCAATTTAACAGCCGGTCACCAAGCCAAGGAATGCTCCAAGTCTGAGTCCGTCTGGTAAGGCTTGGGATTTTTTTTTTAAATCTTTCGTTTGACGTGTTTTATTCAATTTAAATCACTTTTTTGTAGTTACAACTGTCAACAAGGTGGTCATATGTCCAAGGACTGGTAAAGTATTAGTCGACTCACCGTTTTTTTTTTCTAAGAAGCAATATATATTTACGATTTATGATTGTTGTAGTACTGAGCCTCGCGCTGAAAAGACCTGTTACAAGTGCCAACAACCTGGCCATTTGGTAAGAATCTACTCGTACTTTTTTTTTTGGATATATTGCATGGTTTTTAATCTGTTTTGCTGTAATTTTAGTCTCGTGAATGTCCTGAAGCTTCCAACGATGGACCCGCTTGTTACTCTTGTGGTAAGTCTGGCCATATGTCTCGTAACTGCCCCGAAGGTGGTAACAACCGTGGTTACAGCAATGATCGTAGCTTTGGTGGTAGATCTTGCTATAACTGTGGTCAAACCGGCCACATGAGCCGTGATTGTTCCTCTGGTGGTTCTGGCCAAAAGTGTTACAACTGTGGTAACTCTGGCCACATCTCTAGAGACTGTAGTGAACCCGCTCAAGCCAAGTCTTGTTACAAGTGTCAACAAGTCGGCCACATCTCTCGTGACTGTCCCGAGCAATAAATGCGTAAATTGCTCCACCAGTTTTTTTTTACACTGAAGTTTAGCTATAAAAAATCCTTTTGATCGGTCATTTACTTTTCACTTAATAATTCTACTACGTTGATACTCTCTCGACTCTTTTTTGCGTAATAAATATATAAAGGTTTTTAAAGGCACAGCATTAAAAACAGTCTCAAAATCGTAAATCGCACCACCAGCCTCGTAAACGTCATCAAATTTTCGTTTAAAGTCCGCTTAGCAACTCAGTAAGCTGGTTGCGGGGACTGGGGCTATTGAACCCAGTAAATAAAAACAATTCAGGTGTAAGGCTAAATTTTTTTTTTCTCTTTTCACCCTCACAAACTATTTTATTTCATAAATCAAAATGTCTGCCTGGAAAGCTGCCGGTATCTCGTACGTAATTTAGATTAGCACCAAAGTAGAATGCCAGAATATTAATTTTTTTTATAAATAGTTACCTCCAATACGCCAACATTTGTGCTCGTGCTGTCCGCAACTCTTTGAAGGACGATGTTCGTGCTGCTGCCCTCCGTCGTAACCAAAACAACCTCAAGTTTGCCAAGTGGGAAAACGGTGTCCAAAAGGAACAAGTAAGTGCTTTTCAATTCTCTCGAGATCTTTGCCATTTTAGATTCTAATCGAAACTTCCTTTAGCAATTCATTGTTCCCCCCAAGAACTAATTTACACATTTTGATTATTTAAAAAAAAAGGAATGGAAATAATAGCAATCGACCAACATGTTTGAAACAAATAAAACCGTATTATTTTATTGTGTATTGTCGATCGAAAATCAACTATTATTGCTGCACGATGAATTGTGAATTATGTGTGGAGAAATTGTGGAATAATATTGGAAATACTTATAAACTGGGGCAGATATGTACATTAAAACGAAAGATCGTTTAGGAAAGTGTCATATGTCTGCATGGCTTTCACATCCCTCTTTGCTTTATACCGTTGATAAAAAGTAGGGCAGTCGAGTGAGTCGCAAGGTATGTCTGCGTACTGTTCATGTTCATTTACAGCGCTCAGAACAGTCATGGCATCCAAAGGGGATATTTTTGAACAGTTTTGACAGATTTGTAGTATTCTTCTAAACTTTTCTTGAGCCTGCTGCTGTCTTGTGAGTAGGGTATAAAGAGTTTCCGTGGGCATTTTTCTGCACTCTTCGCAAATATCTGTTGGCATAATATAAAATTAGAATATATGCGTGTATAGTTACATCTTTGACTTACTTTTATCAGTGACTTTACGACAGATAACACAGTGTGAGCTAGTGTAGTACTGATCGATTCGCGTAACTTTTTGGTTTTGAAGTTGATTGACCTGTGCCAAAGCCAAAGCTTCTGCCTTTTGAGCACGGGGCATTGACTCATACCACGATTCGATATCTACCAATTCATTCTTAATAAGTTGTGCAAGTGAAAAAAATCAACAACTTACCAACACCCATCAAATTAAATACTCTGCTTAAAGGAGGTATGATTTGCTTTCTGATGTAGTATTCTGCGTCTAATCTTAAAGTGCTATTATCACAATACTTTAGCGCTTGGAGGTGTACTCAATTGAGGAGATTGACTTACTGATCAGCTAGAAAATCCTGAGGACGGATAACCTTGTCTTTCAGCCTAGCTTTTGGCCCACGATAAACCACCACGTACGGAACTCGTTCGCCATATTGCGGTTCTGCCCTAAAATCTTCGTTCATTTGAGCCTGTGCAATCTGAGCACCATTGGGACCTTGACCCAAATAACTGCCCATCTTGACCTCTTTGGATATGATAAAATCTTGCAGATAAACACGGTTCGAGAGGATTTTGGTCCACTGCTTGTATAAAAATTCTTTCATTTCAGACATGTCTTGTGTGCGAAATAATATCCTATCATATTGTGTTTAAGACTCGAGAAATACCACCTTCATAACTAACAAGAGTCTTACTTTAAACATGACTTTAAAATCTTCTGAGTGGCAGCTGTGCCATAACGTACACACTAGATTGACTTACTGATCAGCTAGAAAATCCTGAGGACGGATAACCTTGTCTTTCAGCCTAGCTTTTGGCCCACGATAAACCACCACGTACGGAACTCGTTCGCCATATTGCGGTTCTGCCCTAAAATCTTCGTTCATTTGAGCCTGTGCAATCTGAGCACCATTGGGACCTTGACCCAAATAACTGCCCATCTTGACCTCTTTGGATATGATAAAATCTTGCAGATAAACACGGTTCGAGAGGATTTTGGTCCACTGCTTGTATAAAAATTCTTTCATTTCAGACATGTCTTGTGTGCGAAATAATATCCTATCATATTGTGTTTAAGACTCGAGAAATACCACCTTCATAACTAACAAGAGTCTTACTTTAAACATGACTTTAAAATCTTCTGAGTGGCAGCTGTGCCATCTCTCCTTACGGTCTCTATCCCTTTAGCTTCAAACGTCGGCTCAATATCTTTCTCGTCTTCATATTTAAACCCTACATATCTTTTCTTGGCCAGCAAGACCGTCGGGTGATATACTTTTTCAAATTTTAGCTTGACAGGCGCAGGATTTTGCTTAGTTACAGTATCAGCTATCTCTTTGCCAAGAGAAAATGCTTCATCTTTTGTTTTTCCTGGAAAATAAATAAACACACTGTCGGTATCTCCATAAACCACACGTGCACCCCATTTTTCTGTGGTATTTATGAGTCTGATAGCCTATCATTCCCATTATTAATTGTATGTACTTCTTTTGCATGTAGTTATATGTATTCTCACCCTCTCGAGCGTCTCACGTCCGGTGGACACAATGCTGTCTGCTATTTCAACAGAAGGCATACGACCAGAAAAAGAAGCAGAAGTATAACCGTAAGTGACATTAGCAAGAAGTTTGAGAGTAAGCTGCTTTGCATCCAGCATACGTAAGAGACCCTAAAACAACGTTGGTTACTATTACTATATTGAGAGCGCTTCAAAACTATTAGTGACATACCGAGTCGTCCTCATACTCTTTCATGGCTCTTTTGATCATGACTCTTGTGTCCAAAAGCTCTGATAACATTTTTGCTAATAAACTTTTTCGTATTTCAGGCTTGACAAACATGATGCCGTTCGGTGATACTTGTAGATGAAAGAACATACATCTCGATCAGTCACTTCGAATTGGACTTTCTTCCAGCTTTGAACTTACTATTAATATGGTCTTTTAAAGAAGCTAGCAAGCCATCCGGTAGATTAAAATCGCTCTGTATACCGAATCTGGATGATTCCTCAAGATTTCGAACCCTGCCTAAACAAGTCGAGTAACTATTTATCTCTGTTAAGTTATTTAATTGTAAACAAATAAGTTGTGGATGTCATACCAGTAGTTGTAAGCAATCATTATTGATGGATACAAGCTTTGAAAATCCAATACAACCATAGGACTACTGTAAAACTGAGTAATCGGCTCCATAATCAACGGCAAACATTCGAGTGATCTTTGCGAAGCAACCTGGTCTTACATCTTAGTGTTTGTTTTTACACTTTTGCTTATGACCTACCTGTTTACGATTTGGAGTTATCAATACAAAATTTTCAGGCTTGGCAATTCGGAACATAATTGACTCTACTTTATACTGAGATCCTCTAGATAATACAGAATAAAAGTCGATACCATACACACGAGCCGATTCACAAGCGCGTGTAACAACCTGGGAGGCATCTAAGATGTCTAGGTTCATTTGTACTCTTTTCAAGTAATACTTGAGTAGACGATATTTTAACACTGCTGGTCCCTTCGAATGCCAAGTCGTTAAAGTTTCGTGCGAAAAATGAGGGACTCTATATTACAATGAAGACGTTTACTACAGAGAATTAGTCAAATATCACTTTCTACATTACCTGTCTCTTAACAGGTGATAAGCTATGCTCTCAAATGTGTAGCTGGTGAGTGCAATTTCGCCTTTCATAAGTCTCCATATATTCAGCATGTGGCGACCGCACACTTTGTACGAGGATGTATTTTGACTTCCCCATCGATCTTTTTTAACTGTTTCAGACGTGATCATCACTCTCGATAATTCATCTAATAAGTGAATCCCTATTTGGCCAGTTCTAAGTTACGTGTATTTCTTACGCTCGAATGACTTGCTTTTACCTAACTCAACCCCACGTTCAACCAGATAGCCCCAAGAGGCATTTTGCACTTCATAACCTGTCAACATATCGGGGTCATACCGACGAATTTTATCTATTAGCTTCATGAACAGTTCTTCCTCGTTATCTGCATAATCAATGTGTGCACCTTTAAAAGGAGACTAGGTAAGATAATTGACTTTAAAAGGTATTACCTGAGAACTTACGTTTGTTACTCAATCCAATTTTGCTAATATCAAATCCCTTCAAGGCAATTATTCCCACCAGGTAACCCTCTTGATAACCATTGCTCAATATATGCTGATCCTCTGTTTGCAAGCACCAAAAGATCAACTGAACAGAGTCGTGTTGAGGATCAGGATGCAATTTTCCTCGCGTGTTTACTACGTATGACCATGAGTGTTATTGAGCTGCGCTTACGATAAGTGAAGTACAAACCATGTATCTCTAAACTAAAGTAATCTATATAATCTCTAATTCGTCGAACCTTTGCCATTGGCTTTGTGGCGCTAACCTTGAATCCGTAAGTATTTTCAGCTGTTGGTTTGTCCAACTATTCGACAGAAAAATTAACAAAGTAAAAAGAGCAATACATTTACATGGACGACTTACTTGGGTTGACGAATTTTTTAAGTTCTTTTTTCCACTTCCATACTTTGCTGACCATTTTTTCACTTCGTTAAAGGAGGGTGGCTCAGTAACAGGCGACCAAGTCCTTATTCTTGTGAATTTTTGAAGCGCATGATTTTTTTCACTAGAGCCTTGAATTGATGAAATGAACTCCTTCAAGGACGAAATGCCGGTTGTAGTCAATTTGAATTCTTTTCCGGCAAAAACGGTAGGATATCTGGGCAAGTCTGCAGGTTTACTGTAATATGGCTCTTTGTAATAAACACCTTTGGTTGGTAGACTTAGATCAGATACTTTTGGGGGAAGATGCCTGTATACGCTTTCGTTCTTTGGTTTGTGATTAGAGCTGGCCAACTGTGATATGAAATCAAGACGGTTTCCGTTCTGTTCGAATTTATCGGTCGCTATATTTCTCCTCAGGTGCTGAAAAGAGCTTTTGCTGTTTTCTCGTGAGTGCCCATATTTTTGCGAAAGTATACCAATATCAATGCAAGTGTTATATGGAGGCGATCTGTGAAAGAAAGAGGAGCTTATTTCCTTGTGGGGCATTTCCGTTCTATCAGTTTCAATATCGGTTCTAGTTGTCTTCATATCATCACGCTCGTTCTTCTTTTCACTTTTGTCATGTTCTATAATGCAAGATACGTTGTTTAAATCAGCAGAAGCAACAGGTTCTTCTTCTTCTTTGTAAGAAAGATTATCTGCAGACGAGTAATTTTCCTGCAATTGAATAAAATTTTCGACACAGTTATTAATAGAGGCGGTGACAGGAAGCGAAGAGCTCATTCTCCTTGAGGAGATCTTGTGTTGCTGCAAACCAGTTAGTTGTGATGAAATCTCTGATGATTTTCCTCTTATGGATGCGTTTTCAGTGTGTGAGTCAACTTGATTTACACCGGGATCACCATATTTTTTCTCTGCAGCAGTTAACTCGGTTTTAGATTTAATGGACGATGGTTTTCGCATCCTGCGCAAAGCTTTTAATTCCTTATCCCATTTCAATTCAGCCAAATTCCGCCTTTTGCTTTTTTGTGCAGAGTCATCTCCTTCATCAGCTTGTCCATCTACTTGAGGAATCCGCCGTTTTTTCTTTCGTTGCTGTTGTGGCCATGGTCTAAAAAGAAAGAAAAATTATCAGTAGGAAGAGAAGGCATCTAGTGATTAATAGGTACGGACGCTGGATTCGGAGGGACATCGCTAATTTCTATGGTAGCCGCTTCGTTTTCGACAACTTCTTCGTTGATATCATCGTCTGACCCTATCATTTCGGTCCATAAATCTCTCTTTGCCATTGATTTTTGCTCTTGCAATAGACTGTCAATTCTCTCGTTTTCTGCCATAAAGTCTAATTTGCGGGGACGATATGACTCAGACAAATGTTCCGCGTACTCGATAACCGAAGTTGGGTGTTTGTCTATAACCTCTCCCACCTCCTCCTCATTCCAATCGCCTTTGTTAATTTCGGCAATGTGATCATCCTGCTTAAAGTAATTGTCCTCCTCAGACGAAGTATCTATGTCATCGTTTTCAATATTATCGTCTTCGTTCTTGTCAAAAGCAGGGTCGTTTACCAAAGAATAGATGATGGACTTGTCTAGCTGAGTAGAGATGCCCCATACACTATAGCGAGAAGGTGTAGCTGTGACATTGAATTGACTACTTGCCTTATGCTCAGTTGCAGGTGGTGGTGTAGCGTTTCTGGGCAGCGATGCATTGGAACCTGATCCCTTAGCAAAAGATGTAGGTATATTTGACGGTATATTTTCGCTAAAAGGTGTTACATTTGTGTCTTGGTACAAGTATTGTGCTTTCCATGTTTGGTATTCTTCCGGGTAAAGTGCTTCATTTGCTTCAAAAATAGTCGATATATTGGAGAATAACTTTAGTAAACTTTCAGAATGCAAACTGTCAGTATTGTTTAAATTAATTGAGTCCTTTTTTTCGGTCATCATTTTGATCATTAGTTTTCTTAAGGATGGTTCAGCAATCCATGGGGTATGAGCGTCTCTTTCGCCAGTCTGAGAAACAGATGGAATTGGTTCATATACTCCCCTCGATTTTCGACGACTGATCTCATCTTTCCAAATACTATCCAATGATTTGACCATTTTTTTCTTAGATTCCCTTTCTGGATTTGACAATATTTCTCTTTGCGTTTCCTTTTCACTTTCAAGATCAACATGTATATTTCTTTCTTGCAAGTCCAATCGATTCAATATCGACATCCCCGTAATATCCAATTCTAACTCACAATAACTATCGCGTGGTATACGATCTGACTGAAATTTCGCGGGTATCGTTTTTGAGGTGAATACAAAGTTGGAGTTGAATGATGAATTTGATTTGGATGCATAAATGATATGATCACTGCTGATAGACAAAGAGGAGGGCTCTTTAGCAAATGATGATTTCGGGTCGTCAAGCAATGGTAATCTGAACAAAAGTGGATATAAGGGTTGCTCCTCATCAATATGCAGCCAGTCCATTCCATACAGATTATAATCCATCAGAAATTGAAGCTCGAAATTAAGATGAGCCTCGTAAGGTTGAAATCGTGTTCCTTGAATGGCTTCAGATTGCAGTAAATCCAGTATTTGTTGTTTCTCGTAGGGGTTAGTCAGATATATTTTTAAATAGTACTGATACCCAACATGGTAACCATAAAATGGTACTCCCCGTGTTAACACTATCGCAACAATATGCTGATCCTTCTCCGCTTGAGGCCTCGCGATATTCATTGCTTCGTTTAAACTAGTGCCAAATTGAAATATATTCCTTTGTATTTCCTCTTCAGTTTTTAACTCTTCTGGTATTGTATATGGTACAAAGAAGTAAGGGTAGATCTATTCAATTGAAATATACCGACGATGAGAAAAATAGCGAAAAGTTATCGACTACGACCTATTGTACCTGGTGTATATGCAAACACGCTTTCTGACCCGCCAAAGTCGTTCCAAATATACGTATTACAGGAACCTTCGACAGTTCCTTTGTACTAAATGGGGAATGAGAACGATCGAATGCCCCTGGTGTCGCCATGTAATAATCCAAGCAAACAATTCTAAACGAGATCGTCATTTAGTAAAACTTTTTTATGCAAAAGATAAAATGGCGAATATTTCATTGTGCTGCGTATTTGTTCAACATTTGAATCGCAGACTACCCGTAGAATGTAATATTTCATCAAGGTAAAAATCGATTTACGTAATTTTGCCCTCTCAAATAATTGAGAGTTCACTGGCTAGTCCCTAAAAATATAGTAGTCAATCTTTGCGCAAATATTGCCAAGTGTGTTGCGCAGTGAATGCAAAACCACGCAATAGACGTATATATACATACTATGGTATTTTACGTTTTGTAAAACCTACCACTATGGTTACGTCAATTAGTTCATCACCAAATGGAAAGCCAGTTCAAATTACAGTATGATATTGAAATATCGCATACAATTATTTACGAGAGAAACCTACGTTATAGCGTAGAATATTTTTTATCACTTCCACTTTCGTTACGGTTTGCAGGCAACTCACGCTTAAATTCTTAAAGGTTACGATATTCACTATGGTTTTTACTCGCTTCCTACCCTTATCAACATATAGACTTTTGACAGCTGCAAGATTTCAACGTTTCGAACAAAAGAGGTCTCAACAAACAAATCAAGTAGATTCGCTCAATTGTCTATGCTTTACGTATGTAGCCGAGTTTTTTTTTTTTTTTTCGCCAATTCTATGTTGTAATACATGTTACAGATTGACACTGGTTATAATACCTACTATATTTTGCAAATTTTAATGATTGTTTTCATTTACTCTTGCAATTTTTCATCCATTGCTACGATAGATCTCGCTTTCGTAGGTTTGAGTCGCTGTTGCCAACCAGTATTGAACGGAGGAAATCCATACGTATCATCCTCTTTTAACATAAATTGCAATTAGGGATATTTTAAAACAGAACCTCTGTCGTTGATGCATCTCCTAAAACCTTTGAGCAGCACAAGAAGAAGTAACCCTATACGACTGTAAAGATAAGGTAAACCGAAACAGAGTCTTGAGTGGTGTATACCACTGAGTCTATCCAGAGTATATTTGATGTGAGGAACAAATCCAAAACGTATGTGAGCGTTCACGTTAGAGGAGAGATTGAACAAAAGCATAAAGAAACACATTTGTGGTCAATATTTATAGAAATATAATCTACTTTATCACGAAAGCGATTTACTTTTGACTGCACAATCAAATTGAGTTAGGAAATAGAGACTCACCATTATCATGTTATTTCAGCCAATTGTAAATGATTTCTGTGTATAGGAAGACCCCCTTTTAGTTTTAGGTAACTATCCTGCCTCCAGTGAAAAGTATTAGGAGTCAACTGGAAACCAGGGACTTTACAGATGCTAAAATAGAATGGCTTGAAAATTTACGATGTAGATAAATTTTTGTACGTCAAGCTTCTGTCCTCTCTGTGAAAGCAGAGTGAAAAAATTCAGGACAGTGAAAAACCCAGGGCCGTACAAACGCTAAGATGATCCTACTGTCCAATTCCGTGGTCTTCTATGGTAATAAAAGCCACTAGACTTAATCTTCAAGTAGACATTTACCAATTTTTTCTTGTAGCAGTAAAAACCAGAAATTCTTGGCTGGAACGATGAGGAGGTGGAAACGGGATCCGCTGGCGACACTTGATTTTCAAAAAAGCCTTACAAAGTCTTCGAAACTGTGGGGGAAAACCTCCCTTGCTTTCACAAAAGTAGAAAAAACAAACATAATCCATAGTAATTATTGCTGTCAATATTTCATGCAGGTAATCATTTCTCTGAGCATACGAAGTAGTACGTATTGATGGGCCAATCATTTTTTGATTTTTCAGCTATTTTTGTACGCCTCATTAATTTTTTGAAATCACCTTACTAACCAATATATATTCTAACTTCGCTGTATTATACTTTGAAAAGACATGTCCACTTGAAAATAATTATTTCAAGTTAATAATAGAAGCAAACTAAATTATTTGATGAAACAAAAGAAAAAAAAACCTAATTGTGCAATTTATATAAGTTTTACAATAGAGGATTGTTCTTGAAATATCCTTTATTTGTGTTACGTTCAGCAAAATAGTGGTTGAAATAAAATCATTTTTTTCTCTTTTTCCCTTTCCTTTCTTTTTTTTTTTTTTCTTCTCTCTCTCTCCTCTTGTCCTTACTGATAGTTCAATTATTTTTATTACTGAGTTGATACCTGTATTCTCTTTCAACTTCCTTTGTAGACGAATAATAGTTATCAAATCAAAAGAACGTACTATATTTGAGTGATGTTCCACTCTTCAAGTTCTAGGCACGAACAGTACATTGTTCGTTCTTCACACGCAAAGGCAACACTCAAAAAAAAGCGATCCTCACTTGAATCAGAGGTATCAGGTGCGGACAGTGGCTATACATCGTCCTCCTCAACCCCCTCTTCCGTCTGTTCACCTGCAAATATCGAAACTGATCATGTGACTTCTGGAGGAAACGAAGTGATCAAAGATAGTTTAATAAACAAATCGAAAAACACAATCTACACAACTGATACGCAAGCTGTGCCAATCAGAAAGAAAAAATCCAAAAGACAACAACCACCTCGACAACCCGATCTAGTATATTCTTGTCCGAGGCCTCTTGCCTTTCCGTTTCACAACGACGACCATTTTTTACCAATAGCGGAAGCCGACCCCCGCGATGTTGCGAGAGTTTCACCATCTTTGAATAGATCTTCCTCTCTTCAATCAAGCAAAACCTCTATCGGGTCAACTCGAATGTACGATAATTATCACTATAGTGGAAGTAACACCGTCAAAGGCCTAGATACCGAGTCGTCATATAGTCGCCAATCTTCCATTTTGAGCACAATACAACGTGGCACCGTGCGCTCAATAAGATCCTTCTTTCAGTTACCGGATTCTTTGAGTAACCGTGATGGTCTGAGCCGTTCTCCAACTAACAACACTAGTCATACTCAATATTCTGCTAGTACTCGGCGCTCTGATAATTCCACTTTCTCTTCAAGTGTAAATCCTTCATTGGAGAGACTAGAGATTAAAAAAGGAACGGTGCAATCCATCAAGGACATGTTTTCTAAAAAACGATATAGTCTTCAAGCCCAAAAAGTGCCGCAACCAATTTCAAGTAAACAACAAAAGGGACTTGTTGGTGCAACCATTGGCCAATTCGAGTCCTCTGCCAATTTAAACTATTCTAGAGCCAACGTCAGTGCCATTGCTTCAAACTCAACAAAGACGACCAAAAAAGTACAAACGCCTCCTGCCACGTTTAAACCTGTGGCTGTGAATGTTACAAAGTCTGACAACTCATCGAGATCCATCACCTCCCGTGCCGCTGAATTCGCTAGTAGAGCTATTTGGAAACCGAAATCCTCTGTCATCCATGACTCACCGCCTCCTCCTATGACGAAACCTCGCTCAGAAACTCCAACACAAACGGCACCTAAAACATCATTGAAGAAAGAATTCAAAAAACTCTCTGCCCGTGTACTTGCGTTACCTAAGACTTGGAAAACGAATAGTGAAGGGAATACACAACCCCCTCCAAACGTGGCGCCACCTGCTCCTCAACCGAAGCGATCTATTCTCTCCTCTTTTAGAAGAGCGGATATTTCAGCAAGCGTTGCCGATAATAATAAGAAGCCGACCGTTACATCAGATAATCCGCCAGCTTCCACCACAGCAGTCGGTAAAATATGGAAGAGCTTTAAAAGTCTTGTTTCTGTTAAAAAATCATCGCGTGTTGGTGTGTTGTAATAGTAAAATATTACTCTTTCGGCTCTAATTTCGCGTTTCAATTCAATCAAAAACCAGCATCATTAATAATATTTAATAATAGTTCATATGCTATGACCTTGTTAAAAGACACTGAAATCAAGACTCAGTTCCCTCGTTTACACGGCTATGCTATACCTTTCTTTCAAGAAAAAAAAAACCATTGCACTTATGAACCCATATTTTTTTTTGTTATATACCATCCATTCCTTTTATGCCCTTTTTTTTTTCTCTCTACTTTCATCTTTAGTCTACAAATTCCATATACCACTTCCATCGCACTACAAACATATTTTGTCACAAAAACCTCTCGTTTAACATTTGATTGGTCAAATGTTGTATTACTACTATTTTAATAAAAAATGTAATCCCTTATTAATTCTTGTTTCTCCGCTTGCATTGATTTTTTGCTTCTTGTATAAAAACGCATAACGTGTCTTTTATTTTCTTTCCATTTTTAAAAAATAATTTATCGTAAAAAATGAGTTCTTCTTCTGTTCAATGTGCTTTTATTGGTTTGGGTGCCATGGGAAACTCTATGGCAGGACACATCGCCAACAAGGTGGCCTCTTTGAACTTTCCTCCTCTCCTGGCTTTCAATCGTACTCAAGCACGCGCTGAGGCTTTAAAGACTACTCATCCCGTCGAGGTTGCCACCTCTTTGAAACAAGTTGCTACTTCAGCTGATATTATTTTCTCTTGCTTATTAAACGATGCCGCTGTCATTGAAACCATCGACACACTTCTCCCTCACTTAAAGTCTGGTACAATCTTGGTGGAACAATCAACTATAAGTCCTTCTCTCGCTAGAGAATATGCCAAGAAAGCACAAGCCGCAGGTGTCACCTATTTGGCTTGCCCCGTAATGGGTCCCCCGGTTAAGGCTGCATCTGGTGATTTGATCGTTTTGATGGCCGGTGGAGATGACGAAGCTCGTGCGAAGGTCCTCCCTCTTTTAATTCCTGTGATTGGCAAAAAGGTCATAAAGCTCAGTCAAGATGATGTCGGAAAGTCGCTGTGTTTAAAACTCTGTGGTAACTACTTTATCACTTCCATCGTTGAAATGGTCGCAGAAGGTATGACTTTAGGTGAAACGTCAGGAGTTGGACAAGACAATGTCAAGGAACTTTTGGATTCAGTGTTCCCTAACTCACTTTTGGGTATTTATGCTGGTCGTATGCTAAACAATACATACAAAGATGAGATTGCCTTCCCAATCACCACTGCGCAAAAGGACGTCTCGCATATCTTACACCTTGCAGAGGAAACCGGTGCAAAATTACCAATCACAGAAGTATTTTTGGAGAACACAAACAATGTATTGAAGAATCATGGAAACTATGACCTTTCAAGTGTAGTAGGAAGTATGTATATTCAGTATGGGGAAAGTATTGGCCAATTGAACTAATGTATTTGCTTTTAAACAATAGCTATGAGAGAAAAAGCTGGTCTTGATTTTGATCTCAAGAAAAATTAACCGTGTTAAAAAGAGTTCGATTAAATCGTGAAGCTCTTTCTAATAAAAATATAAAACGTCTGTGGTTTTGTTTTTAAATGTAAAAAATGAGTTTAAAAGATAAGATTTGCCATCTTCTTTGTCGTTTTAGTAAATCAAAGGAATATATGACTCATATGCCGAACTTATGCTTTCGAGATGGTATGCCAGATACATTCTCCTTCATGGTTTTGATTGTTATTTTTGACCCAGGTGGAAGGTATTGACTTTACCTATCACGATCTTCCGCGTGTTTGACAAAAGTCTTTTGAATTGATAGCTGTTGAGTGTGCGTCTCGTCTACATTACAGGTCGAACGACGAATAAAATTTGTGGGTTATTTTTTCTATTTTTGAACAATTCTTGTATCGCATAAAGCATGATGCCATAAAAGGAATTTAGTCGAAAATCTGTAAAATTCAAATTCTATGCGTATCTTTTCAATTGACGATCAAAAAGTAATCAAGGCACCAGTGAAAGTTGATGCAAGGCCCTTGTTTGCTACAAATCTCTTTTCAGATCGAACAGTGGGTTGTTTGGTACGTAACAAGGGTTTCTCTTACATTACGAACGAGTGCCAACTGCGACATGATAGACAAGATAGAACAAGTTAACAATGCACTACTCAATGCTTTATACAAGATACTTGACATTGTCTGCAGTGTGAAAGAGAAAAACATGGGTAATATTCGCTCTACAGATTTCCGGACTGATGGAAACCTTTGACAAGAAAGAATTGTACTATCGCATATGGTGAAAAGCATATGAACTCAATTGTTTCTGATACTGGCTACTGCATCAAAAAACTAAAGCTAAACTTTGTAAAATGATCAAATCTAGAAGAAAAGAAATTTCGAACATAATGAAAAAAATCTGAATACACCAAGGCAATAGCTAAATTTGCATGAATACGGAAAAACCGTGTACCTTAATAAGTATTTTTTACTGTTAATGGAAATCAAAAAGCTGCGGACAGAGTATACAGCCAAAGTTGTTTTAGGTAGGACCTGAACTGTATATCGCTCAAGGCAGAATTCATCAATCCCGAGAAACACCTGATCAGGTATTAAGTTTAAATGAGCCATGCCAACTGTACAATCACAAATACCTAAAATACAACACGATTCTTGCATTTCTTGATATCAAATCTGCATTCGGTCTTTCAGACTTAATCTGCAGCCACAAAGGAAAAATTCAACTCAGCCAATAAGGGATCAGAATGGGATGATTAATTGACCTGATAAAACTGGTTCTTGTTCACCAGATTAAACATTCCCTTTTTCTTTTATTTTGGCAATATTTCTCATATGTAAACTTTGATATCTTTATGTCTCAATTTAACAATACTAATCAAACTATTCAAACTGGAGAGTCTTCCACTTAAAGTACATTAAGCTTCGACTTTCTTATATTTCTTGGCTAATCTTTCCCTGTATTTGTAGGCTCCAACGCGAGTGGCAGTTCCCGCAGTTCTACCAAAGTATGCAGGCGTTGAAACCGCGTTGGACATGAACGATGTTCGAATAAGAACTGTGGAAAACGAATTTTGAGGTCTCGCAGACACCAACAAAGTAATAACAGCACCTCTGAAAACATAAGTATTTTGCCAAACAGCGAAGTACCAGCAGAACCAGCTGTGGAACCAGTTAGTGAACCGGTCAGTGAACCAGTTTCTACTGAACCGGCTAATGCAGAGCCAGCAGGAGAACCAAGAGTAGAGCCTTTTAACAAGGAAACAGTTGAAGAACCAGTGGTGGATTCATCCAATGTTCACCGAGCTGCTATTTGTGCTTTGTGTGGAAATGAGGGTCATAGTCGAAGCGGCTCTTATCTTTGTCCAAACAATCATGCATTTAATAATGACAATCCTCAGCCGCAAAATTAACAAAATGAAATAGAAGAATTAGACAGAATATTTTTTTAATCGTCCAACTTCCTTGCTGTTTCTCCAATGGTAAATAACTTGAATCAAAATGCCGAGTCTTTTTGAAGTCAACATCAGTTTTCTTTGTAGGGGTGATACTGTTTCCGTCAGTTGTAAAGCTATGAACTTGTACTTTAAATTGGATGTCAGAATAATGAACGAAAAAGACGATAACAACATTGATGTCTTGAGTGGTGAGGTTGCCTCTGTCCGTTCTACTACAAAAGGGAAATATTATAATGATGCTCTTAAACTCTGCCTTGCTTCCAAACAACATTTAAATCATCTCTTATCCCTCGCTCCCAACATCACCTCAAAAGAAATATGTAAAATTAAACTGCCTATGATACAAATAATGGGCATGAATTGTCATATTTCGCTGATCAATTTAGTCGATAAGAACGTTTATGTTGTTCAAGATGTATACAGCTTCAAGTACCCCAAGACCATCAAACAAGTCGAAGAAGGAGGTGTAGAAAAATGTTGGCTGGCCTTCCTCTTCTCAAGGTAAAGTAATAGAGCATAAAGTTGAATCTCTAATGTACCCGGTCAACTAAGTTATTTATTTTGTTTAGAATTTGCTTCTCGAAATTGATGACATTTATACCAACTTTACCAATGACATTACCGACAAAATGGATTTAATTAGAAAAGAAGCTGTTAACAAGCCAAAATCCGTGGCAAATGATTACATTTCTGCTGTCGTATGGATTGAAAATGATGACTGTTACATTGATGATGAAATCGAAAGTGATGATGAACGGGAAGATTAAATAAACTATTGTCAATCATCTAATCACAGATAAATACCTCATTGCTTTATCCTGTTAACTATTTTAAATGCACCTCTATATCAATGAGATAGACTACATGTACCAATTCCAAAGATAATTTTGAAAATCTTTCTTGAAATACAAAGTTTACATTATGTCTACGAAGCGTTCAAAAATTGATAAAATAAGTTTAGAATTGGTAGTTGAAGACGCCTAAGAGCTAAAGTCCTTAATATGTTTTTATTTCAGTAAACTTGTAATTATTTATACTATACTTTTAGATGAGAATAAAAATAATATTTATCTAGGATTATAATTGATATTTATAGTGTACAATATTTCTAGTTATGATAGTGTAAATGTTATGGTGAAATATTGTTAGTCATAATACCACTTTGATCAAGCGTTAAGGTGATAATACTATTATAACATTGATTAATTCACCGATAAGTCTAATTCGAAGAATTGTATTCAGTATTCTGATGACATTTTCTCAAAGTTTTAAATGAAGATCCCATTTAAGTTATGAAAATGGTTTTCAGAAACTGCTGTTTGGAGTTTAAAAATCCGCCAATTGGAGAAATATAAATCCGTAAACCAAGATTTCATAGTTTTTTTTCTTTTTTCCTTTTCTTGACCTTTTATTAATATCATCCAAACATAAATAACATGGGATTTTTTCAGTCATTGTTTAACAAGGATAAAGGAGGGGTGAAGAAGGAAGTGGCAAAACCGCAAAATACTTTCATAGCGACAGCTTCCAATACCACCACTGTCTTGGCACCGCCTTCACCACCTGTCCCTAACCAACAACCCAATACCTTGTCTACAGCAGCAGCAGAAATACTACACAAATCCAGTAGTCGTAACAGTAACACATCATCGAATCATTTGCCTGCTTCTTCTCCGCCTACCTCTCCAAATCAAATGAAAAAATCCAGTTCTATCAATACCAATAGTGGCAGTAAAACGCCGATATCCTTGTCACCACCATTGTCTCAAAGAGCCTCCCAAGACATTGCAAGACCACTACGATTTCAGCTTTGCGAAGACGGTACCCATACACATCATTTGATGCTACCGGCTACGAACCGGATTACTGCTTCCTTAAACGGACTTGTGACTGGGATCGCCAATAAATCTCTGCGCCTAACTCAATGGACAGAGAAAAAATTTACGCTTGAAGAAATAATGAAAGAACGTGCGGCGTTGAATGTACGTTTGCATCGAAGCGAAGAAGAAAGCAATGTCACCCTCTCGGAAAAATGGGGCATGTGTCAGGAAACAATAGGTAAGGGAGCCTCAGGCGTTGTGAGAGTTGCTCACAAGGTGGATGGAACAGGTGAACGTTTGTACGCCGTGAAGGTAATTAAAACGATCAATATATGCCTCAAACAATAAAAAAAAATCGCTCATTTCTCATCTGTGTACGTAGGAACTTCGTAAAAGAAATGGCGAGACTTCAAAAGACTATGTGAATCGACTTACTGCAGAGTATTATATTTCATCCACCATGCAACATATTAATGTGATTCGCACTTTTGATTTATTGCCTTTGAACGAGACCTCGCCTGTCTTTGCTCAAGTCATGGAATACAGTGGAGGAGGGGATTTATTTGATGTTTTGTACGACTGCCCCGATGGATTGGAAGTAGCAGAGGCCAACTGCTTTTTCAAACAATTAATGCGAGGCGTGACTTATTTGCACACCATCGGAGTAGCGCATCGAGACTTGAAACCAGAAAATCTTTTGTTGACTACGACAGGCTGCTTGAAGATTTCAGATTTCGGTTCCGCGGCATGCTTTAAAGGATCCATCATGGATAGTGATGGTGAGGAGGAGGACGATGAGGAAGCATGTTCAAAAATTCATCTGATACGTGGTTTAGTTGGATCAGAGCCCTATATTGCTCCCGAAGAATTTACTCAACTTAATTATGACGCCCGTTTGGTAGATGTTTGGAGCTGCGGTATTATCTACATGGCTTTACGTAAAGCGAGCCATTTATGGCAAGTGGCTAAAGCTGGTGAAGATGACTCGTACGACAAATATCTCAAATTTAGACAACTTTTAGATGAAGAGCGTGAAAATGCCAGACGTGAGCATAATTTGAGAAAAGGGTTAGAAAAGAACATGACTGAAGAACAGAGAGCGATTGAAAAAGCCAAACGTGAGGCTGGTGTCTTGAAAGCGAGAGAGACTATCAGAAAACGTGCAAAAGAAGGCAGATTCGATACTTTGGAAGGGATTGATATCCAAGCAAAGAAAATTATCTACAGAATGTTGGATCCTCATCCCGAAAAACGAATCACTGCTTCCGAAGTGCTAGAAAGTGAATGGTGTCAAAAAATATATTGCTGCCAACCCTGTGCTTAAAACGATTAGTACAGCTAATGACTCCACCTTGTATTTGTAAAATAAAATTAATAATACTTGTTTAATTTATTTTTAAAGCAAAACATCCATGTACTTCATATAAGCGGCGGAAGAACTCTATTACAATTGTGTAGTAATGGAAAGCATGAAATGGAACACTACTCTGATTGCGCTCAATAGCAATCCTGCAATACCCCTTCTAATCATTGATTACCCGGGATATTTTTTATAGTATTCTCTCAGATGACCTCGCGTCAAAAGAAAAAAAAAAAGAATGCAGTCAATCTTTATGATTTTGAATAATAGCAATCGCACTTACATTATGCGTGTATATTGCGAACTTGAAAAACCATCCTAGTCAACACAGCCAAAGTGGCAACTAACGCGAGTTTAATATAAAGACCAATTTCCTCTTCTATAGAAATTAGAATATAATACACCACTAGTTAAGCACCCTGATATAAACGGCTCCCGTCATTTCCAGTGCCCTTGGGTCAAATCAATTTGACAAAGTGAGTCTTTGTTCACTACTACGGTTAGAGCCATAACTCCAACAAAAATTTTCATCTGGGAAAGAAAACTCTCATCCTCATGCAAATAAGTGATTTTTGCACTTTTGAGTTTTATTAAATCTAAGGCAATACAAATACAAAAAACCTACTATATATATACACTGAAAAGGGGAGAAGGATGTTCAAGAAGCTGGACCATCTTCGTTATTTGCAGCAGCGGCAGTTTGAAGTCGTTTTAATCTTGCTAGCCTTCTCTCGTTCTCTTCTTGTTTCTCTTTCGCTTCCGCTTCTTTTTCCTCTTCCGTGACCTCAGGCAAACCCAGCTTTTTGCGCAACTCTGTAAGCTCCTGACGCATTTTCAATTGTTTCTCATCCTTTCGCTTATTGTCATTTTTCAGCCTCAGAATGTACTCATACGAGTGTTGTAATAGCACGACTTTACTCATTTGCTTCACGTCTTTCTCTTTAGCACTTCTTATATCTTCTAAATCCACATCACCCGCACTTGCAATTTCTTCTTCCATTATAGCATCAATGATTTCAGTCCGTAAAGAGTCGAAGCTTTGCTTTAATGTATCTCTTCGTTTCTGCTCTGCGGCTTTGTGAGCAGACCTACGATTTTCAATACCAGATTGAATGGTTGTAGAGAAATCAATGCCTAAGCTTTTAGCTTTGCCTTCTTTCAAATTTTCATAATTTGATTTTGAAGTCAGGAGAGCTCTTGCAGTTTCCTCTTCTATCGTTGAAAGCCTCTTGCCATTGGGTTTTAGGGAGGGAGAGATCAAAGGTTTGAGGGCTCGCGGTGATTGCTGAGGTCTAAGACTAGCTGGAGAAGCGAGCATGTCATGATTTGTGGGAGGTAAACCGGGAGATGGTTGAGAAATCCGCCTACGCTTTGAGGATTCAATAGGCTTTGCGGGTTTTTTGACATCTTCCTGTAACATAGCGGCTGGTAGGACGGGCATATTGTCCACAGCAGATGATGAAAGCATTGGTGCACTTGTAGGAGAAGAGTTGAGATTGTTACTACCCCCTCCTAGTTTCATCAATAAAGAGGGTGTGGCAGGCGCAATGAATCCATTATTACTATTATTACTACTACTATTGTTGTTGTTGAGTTTAGTGGTGGGTGACTTGTTAACAAAAGAGGTATGAGGTGTCATTGGCTTCAATGCTAAAGGACTTTCACTTGGTTTGATAGTTTTTGGCACAGCAAATGTCCTTGAGCTATTTCCACCATTGAACTGAGGACTTGATCCATGAAATTGAGGACTTGATTTGGCAATTTTTTGATGCAAGGCCTTTTTTGTATTCATTTTTGTTTGAGTGGATAAATCGTGCTGTGTGAAATTAACCAGTGGGCTTGTATAACCGCCATTATTGTTACCATTTAATATAGGAGAAGGAGCAGAAGATGATCCTGGTCTTAGTTGATTGTGCATATTTCTCAATTGTTGCTGTTGTCTTTCGATAAATGCCAGCTTTTGTTGAAGTGAGTTCTGATCTCCACTGGACGAAGAAGAAGAAGCATGTGATGGATGTAGAGCTGGTGATGATAGGGGAGAGAATATATTTTCATGATTACCCATATTAACTAATGATTGATAAGCACTATCATTGTATGTGGGTGCCATAGCTGGAGAGACCAAGGGTGTGAAGAATTCCTATACAGAAAAGAAAAAAGATAATCAACATTTGCTATTATCCAGTGCAAATAGAATATGAATTTACTTCTTCATCGGCAAAGTCTTCCACAGTTTGATTAGGATGGGAAGGTTGCTGCAAAGGAGTATGGTATAACTGAATTACAGTATGATTATTATGCGTATTGTGGTTATCATGATTAGTGTTGTTGCTGTTATTAATATTGTTAAGTGTTGTAGCTTGAGATGCAATTTGAACGTACACACTAGAAGCATGTGATGGATGTAGAGCTGGTGATGATAGGGGAGAGAATATATTTTCATGATTACCCATATTAACTAATGATTGATAAGCACTATCATTGTATGTGGGTGCCATAGCTGGAGAGACCAAGGGTGTGAAGAATTCCTATACAGAAAAGAAAAAAGATAATCAACATTTGCTATTATCCAGTGCAAATAGAATATGAATTTACTTCTTCATCGGCAAAGTCTTCCACAGTTTGATTAGGATGGGAAGGTTGCTGCAAAGGAGTATGGTATAACTGAATTACAGTATGATTATTATGCGTATTGTGGTTATCATGATTAGTGTTGTTGCTGTTATTAATATTGTTAAGTGTTGTAGCTTGAGATGCAATTTGAAGTGGAGACATGTTGAACTCGGGATTTTGTCCTGATAACACACTACTATTAGTAAAACTGCCTTCATGTCTATCAGGACTCAGTTGAGGAACCGAAAACGAACCATGATGAGAAGTCATAGTATTACTGTTGTTATTGTTGTTGGAATTAGTATCATAAGAAGTAGTTGGTCCATTCATGAAATTAAAGAAATCGGCCGAAGTATCGACATTAGTATTATTGCTGTTGCCATGACTTTGGTTGTTATGTTCAGTAATATTGTTATTATTGCTGTTGCTAGTAGTATTAAGCTGATAGTTCTGTTTGAAAAGATCTTCGCTTTCTTGGAGATTAAAAGAACTAAAATCCATTTGGGTTCTCTCCTTCTGTCTGTATGCGTTTATATGTAAGAGAGAGAGAGAGAAGGGGAATTAAGTGTGAGTGTGAAAGTGTGTCAACTGCAAAAAAGTTTTTGTGTAAGCTGAGACATATTCTGAATGTAGAATCGATTTATATTTTGATTGGTTCTTAGCGGAAAGAAAAATAAGTCCAGGCCATCTCCAACTTGGATTTGAAATTTGTACTTGCAACTTAGGAATTTGCAATGATAATTTATAGCAAAGTGAGTGTAATTCTAATACTGCATGATAGAAATAAGTAGTTATTTTATGCCACCACTGCTCTTATAAATACATAAAAAGTATAATTTATAAAGTACTTTGTTGAATAATACCGATTGCTTACTAAGTAAATAATAAAGATAAAAGGAAAGACTGGAACACTTGGTCTTCGCATCTTACTGGTGCTTCGAGATCATGAAGAACTATTTATCATTAAATCTGACTGTATTTAAGAAAGCAATGAAGCCAACTAAGTTTAGTAAGGGACGAGACGGTGAATATGAAACCGGTCCTTCAAAAAGAGATGGCTATTTTTTTGTTTGAATTATCGAATTTCCGTTTTTTTCCCTTTACAATATAATTTCCTTCTACTTGAGTGTATATAATATATATTTAATAATAAAGACACTATGGCAGAAGCTTTTTTGGGTCTAAAAGTGTCAGTTGTATTACACTCTGGAATGAAAATAGAGGGTGAAGTCTCTCATATCGAACCACAGACTCAACAAATGACTTTGAAAGATGGTAAGTTCACAAAAGACAGCCTCTTGGTTCCACCTTTCTAATGACTTTGCTGAGCAGTTACCTTGTTCTTCTTTGGACAACCACCTCACCATACACCCACTTATGGTGTGTTTGGTAAAGATGTGAAAGATCTACAAGTACTCTCTGCTTCTAATTCCAACATTGTACCTCCACAACAACCTCAACAAAGAGCGCCTACAGCAACAGCAACAACAACAACAGCAAGATACTTGGATAATCACGTACTCGAACAGGCTCCCCCACCTCAAGTTAATCAACAAAAGGTAGTAAACTACTTTATTCGAAAAATTTTCCGCGTCTGACAAAGAGTTCTTTATTTTGCATTAGGTGCTGTCACCTCCTACAAAGTCACTATCTAAGAGCAGTAAGTACAAGGTGATTGTAGTACATGGAAGTGATTTATTGATTTTTTTTTGGGGGGATCATAGATCGTAAACAGAAGCAACAAAACCAACAGCAATATGCATCCAACCGCAGTAACTATATTAACTATACTAATAACGGATTCGATAATAAGCGAAATGGAAATGATGGTTGGGCTGGGGAAGATGTAGATGGATTTATAGAAGAAGAGTTTGATTTTCAAAAGAATCTAAATATGTTTGATAAAGCGAAAATCTTTGCAGAGATCAGAGTAATTACGATACTCGAACGTATTGTTATAGAGACGTATGTAGATTAATTCGACCCTTTAGGAATCTGACGAAACTGCACCAGAAGAGCTGCTTGTATCTTTAAACAGGTTACCTCAGAAAAAAGTAAACTTGTTGCCAACGGAGAACGTACTTGACGTTCAAAAAACGGCATATAAGGACATTGACGAGAACGACTTTGGTGACGAAAGTGATAATGATTCTCAAACTCCTGACGAATATGCAAGAAGAAGAAGAAAATCAGTCACTCAAAGATCAAAGCGTATCTCTGACTCTGTAAAAGCGAACAAGATTGTCACAAAGTCAAGTGGTATTCTTTGCCCTTCTGTATCTCCTTTACAAATGGCCCACGTTGAACACGAATGTACCAAAGCCTTGAGTTCTTTTGGTGAATTGGCTATAGAAAACGGCGGAAGAGGTTCCGCACTGTTGACACTTCAATTATTGAATCAAATGGATGTTGTTTCTCCCTCAGTAGTTTTCCTCGTTGGAAACATAAAAACGGTGCTTTGGGGTTAGTAGCTTCACGCCATTTGATAAACCATGGCTGCATGGTCACTGTTTGCATCACTGCCAATCGAGAGAACTTATGCAATGCCATCAAGAAATATGAAGCAGTCGCTCGAAGCTTTGGTGTAATTGTTTGTTACAACGTCAATGATCTTGGTGAAGCGGATTTAATCATCGATTCTATACTGGGCTCAGATGAAAAACTACTTGATATCCCGGATAAACCAACCTACGATATTGTATGCAAAACAATCAATTGGGCCAACAAACAAGACAAACCTATTCTCTCCATAGATTTCCCTAGTGGTATTGATGCAGGCACAGGCGTTCCACATCATTCAGAATATGTTATCCATCCCAAGTGGACTCTCTGTCTTGGCGCCCCTAAAAATGGTTGCAAATCTGCTAGAATCACAGGAGAAATATTCCTTGTAGATATTGGTGTTCCAAGATTGTGCTGGAAACGCGTCGGCATAAAAGGAAACACTATGCCTTGGGGTGCTGATTTCTTAGTAGCCTTAAAGTATGAAAATGCATAGCTTACTTGAGAAGTTTTTTTTTTTGGACTTTTTTTCTCTTTTTTTTTTTTATCCTTGTACATAGTTATAATATCGTTACATTGGAGTATAAAATAAATGATCAATGTTTCGCTAATAGCATAATTTAATTAACTGTATTATTGATTTAAAGAAGTAATAAGTAGTGGTATAATGTGCTTCATCTATGTTGTGAAAATGCATGAAAATGAGGCAAGATTATCGATCATAATTCGATATAGAACTTGCACGAACATCGCTTTCTTTAGAAGTGATAATCGTAGTGGTGGTAGTCGTACTAGCGGCTGAAGGGGATAAAGAGGGGACTAAAGCACGGGATTCCTCATCATCAGCATTGTATTCTTGAGAGGAGTTGTAGTGGGTAGTGGAGTGAGGGTGGACACTACTGGTCAAAATGGGTGCACTAATAGAAAATTCTGATTGTCTATCTTCAGGGTCATCATCTAGATAAGAAGAAGAAGCCTGAGAAGAGAATCCTTCATCTGTAGATTGGCTTGCACTTCGTTCTAATTTGCGTCGCTTATACCATTGATGCTTCCGCTCTTGCGCTTTCAGCTTACTAATCTCTTTTGTCAGTTTCACTTTGAGGTCTTCATAGTGCAAAAGGTCAGCCTCCATCGATAATCTGGTCAATTTGTTGTAGCAATCACCACTGGCTAATTTGTTTTCGGTATTTTGTCGACACTGCAGCGCTTGTTCAACTTGAAATTGTAAAACTTTGATTTTCTCTAATCTCTTCATAGACATGCGCTGAGCATTTTCTTGTCTTTTCGCCAAAATATCTCGCTGCTGCTGTTCTTGTTGGTATTGATGGTCATCCTCTGCAAAGAGTAATTTTGAAGGATGCTTGGTGGAATCTTTTAGCTTTGAACGGCTGCTTCCCCGTTTGTATCTATATCCATCTTCAAGTAATTTCTTTTTGCCAGGTCAAAAAGGTCGCCTTTTTTAGAAATTAACAAAGGATTTTCTAAAGCCAATTGTAGTGCGGCATTGTTTATAGCTTCTTCATAGGATGTTAATTGTCTATTCTTCTTTTTACCATAGATAGTGGCATGGGAAATGATAAATTCTCTAGTGGCTGGTAATGATAGCTTTAAAACAAATAAACAATGATTTAGTAAGGTCTATGTGTACAGCATTCAGACTTTCAACATACTTCGTTTAACTGCATAGTTTCGCTATTACTGAAGGTGTTGTCAACGTTGGTTGCTATTCCCCCAGAGTCCTCGTGTGTGTTCAAGCGTTTCAGTTCTCTTAAACATTTCTTAAATTTGATGGAATGAAAAGGTAACATGTCAAGTACTGATATAAATTCATTCAATTCCTGATCGTCAAAGGCAAGTAGTTGTGACAAGTCTTCGTCTGTTGCACCTGCGTTCATAATTGCAGAGTAGTATTGTTGCAATTGATTAGATTCCAAAAATGACCTTATTGTAGTTATTCTTTGCATTGTGAGAGTTATACGGGGATAAGTGGTATGTTGGAAGAGTTGTGTTGAGTTTAGGTGTCCTTTATAAATAATTTACAGCGAAAATCTCTCACTTTGCCTTAATTAGATTGTGTGATTGCGATTTGCGTCAAATGAAGAAGACCGTCGTCGAGTAAAAATTTATGTCTCTTTTAGGGAATCTTTATGCACACAGAAAATTTTTACTTTACCATTCACACAGAAATTTTTGGGAATCTTTATCTACACAGAAATTTTTTCGGAATGTTATCCACACAGAAATTTTAATGAGCTTCCAGACTTATGCTATATGCTGTCCTCATTTCGACTCTCATTTTCATTACTATAAATAGTCTTTAATAAATTTGTCGGTATACATGTTAAAGATCTTTAAATTTTTGCAACTATGACTAAAGCGGCAATTATGCAAGAGATTCGTATTATTTTTAATTTAATACGTTTAATATGACTGATTACAATTATGAAGACGTTGTCCCTACCGATCTCTCGCATAAAGAAGACTTTGGTGCAATTGATGAAATTGCTGACGTTATAAACGATGAACATAGTGAAGATACTGATGAATACAATAATGTCGATACCGAAGAAAAACTTCGCTTAAATTTGTTAGTACCTAAAAAAAACGAACTACCGCACAACAATCACTACCTATTCTGCAAAAAGTTGAGCTGGTCCCTCTGAAAGCTCAGGTATATATAAAAATTAGCAAATATCCTTTACCCACAGATACTAATACTTTAAAAAATATTAAAGTATCAGTGGAGAAAAGAAGTAGGCTAATCATCAAACTGCCTTTCAAGTGACCTCACGAGAATTCCTCTCGTTCTGCCATTGCTAACCTCTGCAATAAACTATCTGGTGATTTCCGAGGTGAAAAAGGCATTGGCACTGCTCTGAATACACTTCCAGTGGAAGATGATTTTTTGACTTGCAAATATTGTGAGGTTGATATGTTGGATGTTAATAATTTTAGCCATTTTTTCAAGAAGAGGTACTTATCGCAGGTGAAAGTAGGTTTAAAGGAGTATACTGGGAATCTTTGTCAAACTTGATGGGTCCAGAATTCGGCCCCGTATATGCGAAGCAAGCCATTGCACATGGCCTTACAGGAATTTACATTGTAAGTGTTTTTACTTTTAACAAGAAAAAAATCAGCTACATATATAATAATTCTTGAAAATTTATTTATAGGTGGGCTACTACTATGTAGATAAATTGCAGCGAGATTACATATGGAAACTTGTCTAAATGTATTGAGGTTGATTTTCTATTCAGAAGCAAATCTTTCTAAACCAGTGTCATGATAATATCCACATAAGTAGGCATTTGCGTATTTTCTTTCTTTGTTTTTCTAGACTCTCCCATGATTCATCTTCAGAGCTACTGGCAACATCTTCTTGAAGGCATACAAGGCGTCCTTTTGAGGTAATCGTGCTAGAGCTTGCTGCATATTTGTTGATTATGACATTCGAATTAGTTGGTTGGGCGATCTATTATTGTTGTTGTATGTAGCAGTCCTTTTCATTCTTTTAGGAGCCAATTATTATTTCATACGACCTAAGTCTTGCAAAAGCTTGATAGCTGCGTGATCATGTATTTGATAAGAGCTCTTCCGATTGCTGGACCACCTAACATTTTGATTTGGCTTCCTTCCTTTACGTTCGTTATATCAATTATCGAGTTTTTGCATAGACTAAGAGAAACGAAACTGAATTAATAAAAGAACTATAAATGTTCCAAGCCAAACTTACTAATTGAAATAAGTCGATTTTTTGTCTTTAACTTCCATATCTGAAGCAAGTTGAGATAAGTTGGAACCCAAAGTACCACTAAGACCTTTTATTTTCAATTTATCGCGTGCAGATTTCTGATAAAAGAGTGTTTAGTATCAACTGCGCAATAATGTTATGTCATGCTTTTACTTTGATGTTCTTGGTGTTGTCCCGTTCGACAACTCTACTCGACTTTCTTTTCACTGAAGATCCCTATTAAACTTTTAGTAAAGTAGACCCTCCTCTATGATTAAACACCTACCTCCACAGAAAGACTCTATTTCATTCAATTATGAAAAAATCCAAAGACTTTCTTTTTGGGTGGATAATAATGAGATATCAAGATGATGGCAAGTGTCCAGCTTGATTGTTCTGTCGATAATAAATCATTTTCTGGGCTCTTTCGTGATAAATTAGCTCATGTTTCTATGAATATTGACCACAAATCAGTTTCATTCTACATACTTTAAACGTTCGTACATTAGATTTGTTCCCTACATCAAGTGCATTCTTGATAAATCCAGTGGTATGCATCACTCAAGGCTTTTCTCAGTTTATGTCGTCTCCACAACCAGGCAGGAACTCTTTCTTCCGGCATTGTTCGCACTTTGTAAACTCTGGGTACCAGACGCAGGATAAGGGAAAAGTGGATATCACATAAGAAGAAAAAATTCGGTGTGGAAGGTAGAAAACCTTTGTGTGAATAAAGATTCCCATGAAAAATTTAGAGTACTAGCATATAACTAACCTGATTGACCTCCTTTAACTGCTCTTTCTGCAGCTTCAATTCAATCAATTGCTTTTCAGCAGCTATTTTTTTAAATTTTCCTCTCAATTCGATTGACATCTTTTTGACACAGAGCAAAGAAATCAATGGAAGAAAAGGGATTAAACGCATTATATTTTGATGATGATAATTTTATCTTATTTTTTTGGCGCCCCGAACCAACACATCATATAGGATAAACAAGATTATATTTACAATAAATTTTCCAACCAATGAGAAGATAGCTTTTTGAAGCTGCATTGCCCTGGCCAGGTCTTTATGAAGAGGAAATGAAAAGCCCTTTTGGGATTAAAGGGAAAATGTATGAGAAGTATGTTGAAATAGATGATAACCAATTATCTGAATACTGTTGCTGTATTTGATAAAGGTAATGAATATACCGAAGAAATGAAAAAGTTAGGCGATGTCGAAATCTGTTATAACATAGATCCGAAGCAGTCAATTATTGTAACCAAAGAAAGGATTCGTAAAATGCCTAATTCCTACCGATTACATCCAGCCATATTAGATTAATTACCCCTAAGATGGGTTGAAAGACTATCAATCATTGATATATAAAATTTTTGGGGTTATTTGTTTTGATCTCTGCATCAATTTGTATCAACAATCAATTTTTTTTTTAATAAATTGGTGTTTGCCTTTAAGTCACAGGTGTCATAAATGAACAGTTCATTTGAAAGCATGAATGTATCTACAGCGGCTTTTTTGATTACGGGATAATCTTTCAACAATTCTTGGACGTGATGGGATCGACTGGAAAGTCCAGCAAAATCTAATACCGCAAGACAAATTGAATGTTTGGATGCGTTTAAGTATTTAATAAAATCTAAGATAAATCAAAAGAATTTACTGTTGGTGATCTTTTCTTAAAACATGCACTTAATGAATTTTTACCCTGAGTAGTTCCATCTACTTTATCTAATTGTTGGTATATAGTTTGGTCCACGTTAAGGTCTCGCTCTGCAAAATCTGTTGAAGCCTTTGAGCTTGAAGACACAAAAATACGAGTTGCAAAAGATCTGGAACGCAAACTGTCTACCATTTGCTGCAATAGCTCCCCACGATTATCTAAAATATCGGCAGTAGGAGACTTTCGAACGTATCCTACAATTTCAATTGCATTATTTTGAAAATTTTTCAATGATTGCTGGTAATTTGGTAGATATTCCGTAATTGATGTGATCAGGCAGTCCACCAAAGAGAAATATTAGATTTGCAATTTATGTAGCTTTTTTCTTAAAACATGCACTTAATGAATTTTTACCCTGAGTAGTTCCATCTACTTTATCTAATTGTTGGTATATAGTTTGGTCCACGTTAAGGTCTCGCTCTGCAAAATCTGTTGAAGCCTTTGAGCTTGAAGACACAAAAATACGAGTTGCAAAAGATCTGGAACGCAAACTGTCTACCATTTGCTGCAATAGCTCCCCACGATTATCTAAAATATCGGCAGTAGGAGACTTTCGAACGTATCCTACAATTTCAATTGCATTATTTTGAAAATTTTTCAATGATTGCTGGTAATTTGGTAGATATTCCGTAATTGATGTGATCAGGCAGTCCACCAAAGAGAAATATTAGATTTGCAATTTATGTAGCTTTCCCATGAAAAATTTTATCCATCACGAAAATATTTCTTTTCCTAGCTCCCTTATTTTTATCTTCTGTGGCATTCAAGAATTTCAACCTGTTGCTCGAACACCAACGAGTAAATGCAAGTAAGGTCTTGTTATTAAGGACCGTTGAATTTTCTTTTACTGTTTTAAAGATATCGTTGGTAATTTCTGGATTGCCAAAGTCATTCACTGTGTAAACGCTGTTTACAAACTGAATAACTTGTGATTCGGTCACTTGAATAAAAATTTAGTTCTATGTAAATCACGCTTTGTCACTTTAAGCATACCAAGTTCAGGCTTCTTGCGTTTATTGCCTGTTTCTTCTTTTTCTTTCACCACATCCAAATCCTTGCGGTAGGTAAGTGGGTCACCTAACATACGTTGTTTCATTACAAGGATCGGTTCACATTCATTGGTATTAAAACAAATGTCTAAAGTCGCGGCATTTATGAAATATATGCTGCAGGTTCTAATACTGGTCTTCCCCTTCTTCGCGGCTCTGTATCAACACCGGCAAACCATTCTTCCTACTTCAACTCATTCTCAAAAACGAGCTCGACAGTATCCTGAGAATAGGGAGGAGCAAGACGTTGAGTATAAGCAGATTGAGTGTTGAACATGATGGTTACCTTTTGGTTGGGATTGTTTGGGTTGAGGGGGGGATAGAAAGAAAGAAGCAAAAAAAATTCTACGCGTAATCTGTTAATATATACACTTTATTATACGAGGGGTCAATTAATCTTTTCGATATATGATTAATTAAATGTGGCAATCAACAGAAATAATTATCTTTTGGTACAACTTTTTATAGAGGAGGTGGAAGAGGAAGAAGTGGTGTAATCAGCAACCGAAGGAGATGAACCAAAATTTCTTTGTAGTCTTCTTCTGTCGTTTTCTAGTTTTTGATTCTCTTGTTTTGATTTCAGCTTTTCTTGTTCTAAAGCGTCTACTTTATTTTTCATATCTAACATCCTTTCAACTAGCGCGGTAAGTGCATCCTTTGACATGAGCTGTTGCTGTAACAAATCTTCATTTTCTTGCTTTAGCCTCTTGTTTTCTTTTCTCAGCTCAATACATTCGCGCTCGTACTTTGTGTTGTGGAAGGCACTTGCCATTGTCATTTTCAATGCATCTCTTTCTGCCTCTACATCCATTTTATCTAAACGAGCCTGCATCAAATCATCTTTCAATTCAATCGACTCTCTTTGTGTCTGTGAAAGTGCCAACAGTAGATCTTCAATTTGATGGTGAAGTTGTGCAACATCGGGTTCTCTGAGAGATGATATGGATTGGCGATCAGAATCACAGCTCTTTTTTGGCGCACTACTATACCAAGACATGGTTTTCTTTTTTCTACTATTGCTGCGATTGTTGTTGTTGTTGTTGTTATTGTTGCCATTTCTTGATGCGTTGTTTTTAGACCAAAAGTTGAAACGAACGGCCAATACTTGTTCTGTCTGCTTTTGTTCTTGCTCCAACTCTGCGACATAAGTTTCTGCTATATGGTCCATTTTTTCTTTTGTAATTACACCGCTCAATTCCACTGCATCGGATATGACTTGGCTTGGATCGTTATTATAAGAATCGTACAATTTGTTGGATAAAAAGTCCAAAATGTCCTCAAATTCTGTCAATTGCATTAACTTCTTTTCTGACCGTTTCAGCATGGCAATGGATACGCGCATAATCGTTTCAGCAGCTCCTTCCGCAAAAACAATGTCATAGATTCGCAAGATCAACTCCATAGGAAATGCGTATGCGAAAAGAGTCAAAAACCATTGAGAAGCGTACATGGGAACATTTACTTCATGCAAATTTAAAAAGTCAGATAATTCGGGTAAAATTTGATCTAATAAACTGGAAAATTGATATAATCGAAGCTGTAATCCCTCCATGTTGAGCGTAAACATAGTTCGCATTTCATAAGTCTCCATAATTCTACCGTGACATATAATAAATAACTGTGAAATCGTAAAGTAAAATTTAAAGTTTACCTCACAAAGACACAAAATGCTTGTTGCTCGGGCATCTACAAAGTTGCACAATACAATAAATATTTGTACCTTGAAATGGGATTGTGCACACACTTACATTAAGTAATAGAGGACCAACTAAAAAGGCTAACCCTTGGCAGTATCCAACAAGTGAATCATATAAACTATATGCTTTTAAAACTCTTTCCAGTGACTGTTGTCCATCACCTCCTTCTTGCTTGAACATATCAATCCCTGGAAAAGTACGAGCTAAATCACGTTGAATAATCCTTTCGTAAGGAGAGTGTTCGGCAACAAGTTGTCCATATACTGTTTCCAAATTGAGAGAAGCTGATTGTGACATTGCCTGCCAAATAACTCCTCTCACTTTTGAAGGGATTCCTGCCCTGAGTTTAGCTGAAACGAGGTGAGGTAATTTTAAAGCAACGGAGCTAAAATCTTCAGTCAGGGCAGTCCAAAACTCCCAATCAATAGTTTTATCTACAGCTTCATCTGAAGTAATTGCTAGATTCTGAATTGTGGAGAGGTGAGTTTTTAGTTGGTTTGATTGAATGCATACAGATTTTGGGTCTTCATCTAATTTAGCATTTTGTCTTTCAATTTGAGCGAGAATAAACTCAATCGAGTCCTAGTAGAAGAAGTATTTAAATATTAAGAAGTGTATGGATAGAAATACAAACTTACTTGTGGAGGTAAGTTTGCATTTTCCTCTTCTAGTCTTGGTAATAATTTTAAATCTTTTCTCGGACCAGTAGTTAAACTATTTGTTCTTCTTCTACTTGTTGGTCCACCACGTAAAGAACCACTTGTTGTTCTTGTAGGTGAAAGTAATAAGTTATGTCTTATTGTTGAACTTTTAGAAGTTCTGAGGTGTAAAGGAGGTCTTCTAATATATTCTTCTTGTTGTTGTTGTAAAGCGTTGACAAGTTTAGACATGATATGTATAACGCAAAAAGAACAAGTAAGATATAAAATAAAATATAAAATAGAAGAAAAAAGAAAGGAAACACAACAGTTTATATTTCAACGGTTGTAGGTAACAATTATTTATTGATTTCCCGTCTTTTTTTGATCTCTCTCTCTCTCTCTCTTTCTTTATCATGTTCGTAACCAATATAAAATAATGAGAATAGAACAAGTCGACACGACTCCGGCCATAATTAACGTATCTCTCTTTCTTCTTGTATTTATACGAGAAATCAAATTATTAATGCCTGGTATACGATCTAATAAGAAATAAGTAGAAGCTCATATTATATTAAGAATTCCACAACACTTACTCACTAATCCACCCACTCGCTGATTCACTCCATGTATAATACGTCCTTGTCTGGATACATCTTGTCTTGTAGCATACGCTTGTCTAATCAATTCTTCACCTTAATTATTGAATCACTTTTGATCTTTTCATGCATTAAAACTCACTCTAAAATCATATCAGTCATTCTATGTGAACTTTCAACTCTATTACGCTCTGTTAAATAATAATCAGCATTATCTCGATTATTTCCAGAGTTAAAAGTTCTTATTTCATCCTGCACCGAGTTCATCAAATTAGCCTTGTCTCTTGCGGTTTTAATATTGGCCTAACCTTGAAACTAAGTACTATTAAACCTTTTTATTGACTTCAACTAGTGTGTACGTAGAAATAAGTAGAAGCTCATATTATATTAAGAATTCCACAACACTTACTCACTAATCCACCCACTCGCTGATTCACTCCATGTATAATACGTCCTTGTCTGGATACATCTTGTCTTGTAGCATACGCTTGTCTAATCAATTCTTCACCTTAATTATTGAATCACTTTTGATCTTTTCATGCATTAAAACTCACTCTAAAATCATATCAGTCATTCTATGTGAACTTTCAACTCTATTACGCTCTGTTAAATAATAATCAGCATTATCTCGATTATTTCCAGAGTTAAAAGTTCTTATTTCATCCTGCACCGAGTTCATCAAATTAGCCTTGTCTCTTGCGGTTTTAATATTGGCCTAACCTTGAAACTAAGTACTATTAAACCTTTTTTATTGACTTCAACTTCTCACCTTGACTCTGCGAAACTCCTTTGTATAGTCATATAAAATATCTTTATGTCTACTCAGTAGATGAATCATGGAAGGATTAGTGGGTGTAGCACTTGGTCTATCGATAAAGTCTCCCATTCCAGTTATAACAATTTGTAACTATTTCAAACAAATTATGAGAATTCAAGTATTGCACAGTAATAATATAACAACCCACTTTTTTTAATAGCTCATCTGTTTCTTTTTCTTGTCCTGTATTATCTAAACCAGTGGATTGTCCAATCTTTGTTAAGGTTGCTAGTTTGTTCTCAATTTCACTTTCGAGTGTTCTAGCTTCTTTTCTTAATTGATCCCATGATTGCGCGGGTGAAGAAAACTTGGTAGAAGACAGGTCTGTCTCCTCATCTAATAGAGGCTTAAGCGATGGAGAAGCTGTTCTTTGCATTAGGTGTATAAAGTACGAGGTGAAGTAATACACTTTTTTTCCTCAGAATGGACAACAATAAAAACTCAAGCAGGGTCGCACTTTTAAAAAAACGTGTCGCATGTTTTTAGGATAACTCACTCAGCAATGCATTCTGTTTACAGCATTGAATGAAATATGTAAAATCACTATTTGAAGGAAAACTATGCGTTTGCAACATCTTATTGGTTTCTTTGCTGTAATTCACTAGGTATTTTTCTAATTGTGAATTATCCTTTCTCGTCTTAAAAATCGGCTCTCTTCAAAGAGACCAAAATGAATTATTTATCTTTGAAAAGTTGTTACGAGGCAAAGAGATATATATTTTTTATAGATTTACACATTTCCAGAATTATTGTTATTAGTTTCACTGGTGTTAGCAGAATCTGTTGCGGTGGGAGGTGGGGGAATAACTGCATGAGGATTTACTAAGTTTGGTCTAGTTGTGAGTGCTAGTAAGCGCTTATCTGTATACCCTGACTAAAAATATTCCATTAATTCATAAAAACTTTGAATTTCGCCACTCAAAACTTACACTTAAAAGATCTTGCTCTCTGGGCACTCTCATTTGTAACATAATATTGTTTTTCAGGCTCTGTTTCAAAACTCTCTTTAAAGAATCGTCTCCTACGTTTTACATGCTTACTTAATGACCACCCATACGCTAATAAAATGAACCTCTTCAACTTACTATTTAAAAGACACTTCCATAAACCGTCAAAGCCCTTATATTGTAAGACCATACCAGAAATAGAATTGTCTCCAAAAGACAACTTTAACCAAGCAACCAATGGTTCAATGGTTGCATCAGCTAAATTTACAAGTTAGAACTTACCT
The DNA here is from genome assembly GCA_000587855.1 of Mucor irregularis B50. Classification (NCBI taxonomy): domain Eukaryota; kingdom Fungi; phylum Mucoromycota; class Mucoromycetes; order Mucorales; family Mucoraceae; genus Mucor; species Mucor irregularis. The sequence goes on from KK076427.1 coordinate 75,379, forward strand.
TTGTTACCAGGTATTTACTCAGATATATATATAGACTTACGAGAAAGTTGAAAGTATAACGTGCGAGTGAAGCTTAGGTGATTCACTTCGATAATAATCCCACTTGTTGGAGCAACTGTAGTATTTGTTTGACTATTGGTATTTGCGTGCTGTTGCTGTTGTTGCTGTTGCTGCTGTTGTTGTTGTTGTTGTTGCTGTTGCTGTTGCTGTTGTTGCTGTTGTTGCTGTTGCTGTTGCTGTTGTTGGTGATGTTGGTGTTGTTGTTGTTGATGTTGCTGTTGACTATAAAAGCGTAAATTACGAGTTAATGAAACGTGGAATGCGATATTCTGTTTGAGAGCTTACTTAAAGGAAGAAGCCTTGTTACTGTTAATTTCAGCTTGGGGATTTTGTTGTGGTGGCCAACCTTGATTATTTGTGTTGACAGATCCTGTGGAGGTAGGTTGAAGTATTTGCTCTCGTTGTTGCTGCTGTTGCTGTTGCTGTGCTTGCGATAGCTGTTGCTGTTGCTGTGCTTGTTGCTGCTGCTTTTGATGAATCTGCTTCTGTTGAGCTTGTGCCTGAGCTTGCTGTTGCTGCAATTGCTGCTTTTGTTGCTTTTGCAATTCTTGAGCCTGTATTGCCTGTTGTTGTTGCTGCTGTTGCTGCTGCTGTTGTTGTTGTTGGCTATTGACCAAGGCATTCATGCCTTCAATTAATTTTCTGACTTCAGCCAGATCGTTGGCTGCCGCTTCTGTTGCTCTATCCATTGCAAAGCTCATGTACTGCCAATATATGAAAAAAGTAAAAGTACGTAAGGGAAGGTAGGGCACAAAAAAAAAATGGGATAGAAAGTCTCTCTATGTCTGGGGGATTACTCCGCCAGCAGCAGAGACAATGTTATTGGGTATTGTTGACCAATTGGCTTTCTGGTTGCCGTCGGTTCTCTAAATTACCTTTGCTGATCGCAAATGCTGATCAGTAAGTAATGAGCTTTGGTTTCTACAAACATCAACTATTGATGAAAATTATTTTTTCGCAATTGCTTTCACCATATCAGTTTTAAACTTTTAAAAGTCGGACAAATATCTTTGGACTTTACGATAAAAATACATTTGCCCTCGAGTCAAGGTGGTAAACATTCAATTCATTATTACGGTGACCATCCTTTATTAGGAATCGTCTAAAATCATAAAAGAGTCATGAAAACACATCAGTGAGTATTCTAAATCGGTAATTGACCGAAAGATACAACTTAATTCCTTGAGGAGGATTGAAATTAGAGATGAGCAGTGAACACCTACTCGAGAGGATATGATCTAATCATATAATGACAGGAACATATCCTTCGTCGATAAATATGGCTAGTAAATATACGCTTTGGTAGAAATCATTGGATAATCTTGGTTTCAAAGGTAATGAGAGTCTAAAGCGGATACTATAACATAATACAGACGGCAACATCAATGTAGCACATTCAAAGTAAAATAGAATTATGCAACTTATAACGCTTTGATATTTTATGGGTCCGTTACGATTTTGAGAGATGAATTCTTCCGTGAGCATTTGAAGGTCTAGGGCCGGACTTTGTCCGGCAACTTGCAAAAACACGTGTGTTTCACGTGATATTTCGGCCCGGACAAATTTTACATTTTAGAAATCAGATAAAACATGCAAATTTCCTAATTAAATAATGCTTCCTTGGCTCAGTCGGTAGAGCGTTAGTCTCATAATCTGAAGGTCGCCAGTTCGATCCTGGCAGGGAGCATTTTTACATAAATTAATTACTGTGGTGCATGTAGCTTTGGAGCTTGATTTATGTCTGCCCAGCCCTTCGGGGCTACATCACGCTACACGTTAGTGTTACGCGATAAGTACCTTGACAGTAGTCATACGTAGGTTTATTTTTGTAGAGAGAGAGTAAAAGCAGAGCAGAGAGACAGTCCTTGAGAATAATTAGATAAACCAAATATTTCCAAGAAGTAATGAGCACCACGTTATTTTTATATTAAATAAATTTACATAACACAAAGGTAACGAACCAAAGAGTAAAAGTAAACGAAAAGTAAAAGTAAAAAGAGTAAAAGAGATGTAGTACTTAAAGAGAAGTACTAAAAGAGAGTTCAAAGAGTAAAGTTAAAGAGTATAATAAAAAGAATAGTATCAATCCGTAGAGACACTAAATAATCAAAATATAAAGTACGATGAATGTATCTATAATTCAAAGGGGAGAATCAAGATGCTAAAGTCAAAGGTAGCAGTAAAATATGAAGTAGAAATAATCCGTTTATTAAATAAAAAAAGTTATTGTCTTTTATATTGTGATCTAAGTGAGCTAATTAGATCATGGCCCTTTCCCGTTCGTTGCTAGAAATACCCACCTTGACATTGGATGAGCATTTCAAGATCATATCAATCTTTCGACCATAGGCTTGGGAAATATCACTGGTGTGAAATATTACCTCGTTCATTATGATAGCCTCCTTCGAGGACTGCTGGATTGCTTCACCGTCAGCAAGGATCACGCCAGTATCCGCCAGCAAGGTATTAGAATCGAAGCGAGCCACCGGTAGAATGTTGCTTCACTCTCATCACGTTTCTCCGGCCAAAGACATAGATTGTTCACCATTTGTTCGATAATGGTCAGGTTGGTATATTGCCGGGTATTTCGTTTGTGACCGCGGACTCTTGGTTACCATAATATATCGAAGAATACCATCAAAATCTTAGTGAACAAGAATTTGTTCGATATACCCCAAAGTATCAGGGTCCAGTTGAGAAGACTTGGAGATGTAATCAAGTTTGGTTTTTGCTTCGACATGTCGGAATGAATGAGGTTGACGGTTCCCGAAAGATGTAATCTATTAAACAAAAGGCATGAGATGAGAAATACGACACATATAGAGCACTTACTTGATGGCTTCTTCTTCAATAGATGACAAAAGATCCGATAGAAGCATGCTGGCAAAAAAATGTTGCAAAGCCCCTTTGATTGATTTACCATCATAGTTTAAGTTTTGTGAAAAAAAAAAATTCTTTATCTGTCAACAATTGACCGTCAATCGTCTGGTACATGCAAACAATAATACTAATAGCAGTAATAATAGTAATAGTAACAATAAGAATGAGCATGTCATGACCACCTCTTTACGTTTTTTTTTTTTATTTTACCTTTTTGTACGTCAGTCTGTGCAGTTGGAGGTCTCGATGATCAGCACTAAAGATGTCATCAGCATCAGGAAAAAAAATCCGTCGTTGTCATCGATTGCACCGTCAGCATGTTGACTAGTTAGATCAACAAGCGGATTGTTCGTATCATCCGTAAGCGAGCCGCCGGTGGCATCTTGCGAAAGCATTTGACCCAAGACGTTTTCATTGATCAAGGACTAAAGTTAATGGATCGAAGACGATTAGATACCGTCGTAGTCTTAACCACAAACTATGCCGACTAGCGATTGGGCCTGTTTATTATA
>KK076427.1:79010-119938 GCA_000587855.1 Mucor irregularis B50
CGATGATCAGCACTAAAGATGTCATCAGCATCAGGAAAAAAAATCCGTCGTTGTCATCGATTGCACCGTCAGCATGTTGACTAGTTAGATCAACAAGCGGATTGTTCGTATCATCCGTAAGCGAGCCGCCGGTGGCATCTTGCGAAAGCATTTGACCCAAGACGTTTTCATTGATCAAGGACTAAAGTTAATGGATCGAAGACGATTAGATACCGTCGTAGTCTTAACCACAAACTATGCCGACTAGCGATTGGGCCTGTTTATTATAACTGGCTCAGCAACTTAGCGAAAGTAAAGTTTTTGGGTTCTGGGGGGGATTATGCGACGCATGGCTGAAACTTGAAGGAATTGACGGAAGGGCACCACCAGGAGTGGAGCCTGCGGTTTAATTTGACTCAACACGGGGAACCTCATCAGGTCCAGACATAGTAAGGATTGACAGATTGAAAGCTCTTTCTAAATTCTATGGGTGGTGGTGCATGGCTGTTCATATTTCGTGGAGTAATTTGTTTGGTTAATTCCGATTAATAGATGCAATATTGAGCGTATCATGAGTCGCGGTTTCTTGTTGAAGTTGTTTTAGGTAATTGAAATCACTTTGTTAGTATGGTATAATATGTTGAAGCAGTAGCAAATGTCAGAAATGGATGTCGAGTTGATTGTCCCAGAGTTGATCTGACAGAGTCCATAAAAAATAATTCGTGGATAATGTGTTGTTAAAAGTATTACTGTTGTATAAATCCATTGTAATATTCGATAAAGTGAACAAAAGTGATGATATATTGATATATTACTGTGTTGATATTTTGTTGAAGCTGAAATAATTGGCGCGTAACATTAGCCTGCATATACATTCACTATTCATTCAATTGCGTCACTTTTATTTTGTTTAGTTTATACACCTTTTGAATAGAAAAAAAACTTACAGAAAAAAAAAACTACATCACGCTTGCTTCGGCGCGAGACGTTATTTAGATCAAGCTGCATCGTTTCTAAGTCTGCCAAATGCTTCAATAAATGTTCCAAAAAGGAGAATATGTTACCACCTCACTCCCACAATCGAACAAAAACAAAAAAGAAATAAAGAAGAAGAAGAAAAGCAAGGAAACACATTTGTGGTCAATATAATAGAAATATAAGCTATTTTATCATGAAAGAGTGATTCATTATCAACTAAACAATCAAGTTTATTCTGGACCATTATCATATTATTTCATTAACCTAGAAAAAATCTGTGTGGATACAGACTCCTATCGTTGATAAATGTATTTTTATCTACGTGTATCACAAGTTCCTGCAATGTTTTACCCACAATCATATGCGTTATCGCGTAATCGATCACATTATCTCATTGTTTACAAAAAAATCGTTACTAAAAGGGTGCATATTTTCTCAGTTTATACATGATATTGCTTTGCCTTACCGAAGAGCCAGGATAGGTTGAAAACGAGACTTACCATGGTTTCGTCCCTCTACATATCATGCAGGTGTCTATCGTTAGTTCTGTCCAATTTGTAAATGGTTTTTAATGATGACCTTTAAAAAATCTCAAGCATTCATTTGCTTAATTATTTGTTTATCCTCGCATAATGTGCGTACAGACTGAGCCTGATTAATCTGCAATCTAAATTCTTGGTTTATTTTATATACAGCACATTGTGGTGCTTTCCCTCTTTTTTCTCTTTCACTTTTTCCAAATCATCATTCTCTTTGAATACACTTGGAAAAATGGCACCTCTAAAGGTTATTGGAGCTGGTTGCGGTAAAGATATATAATATGCATTTTTTTTCATGTTGAAGTATCCCCTAATTTCTTTCTTTGGATTGTAGGCCGTACCGGCACAGAAAGTCTTCGGTTCGCTTTAAACATGTTAGGGTAAATAAGTACACTTCTGCTTTCTCACAATACCTTGCTAAGAACTGACTAACGTTTGATAAAAAGATACACTACTCATCATGCACATTGTTTCATGGAAGACGCCACACTTAACCCTGATGATTTTACCAATGCGGCTTTAAACAATAACGTAGCTGATTGGGACAAACTATACGAGGGCTTCGATGCCGCTGTAGACTGGCCGACTGTTAATTTTTACAAGGAACTTTTTAACAGGTATCCAGACGCAAAAGTCATCTTGACTGTTCGCTCTGCAGAGTCATGGTACGAGTCGGTTAAGAACACTATATACAGAATTGTTGTGGAGGGTCCGGAAATACCTCCAGAACATCGCCTTTACTCTTTTGGAAAAATGTGTAGAACAGTTACTTTTGGTGGTGTCATTTATGATCCAGAGAAATTCGAAGACAAAGAGGGTATCATGAAACTATTCAACGACCATAATGCTGAAGTTAAAAAAGTAATTCCCGCCAAGCAACTGTACGTGATGGAACTCGGAAGCGGTTGGGATGGTCTATGTCAATTTCTTGGGAAAGAGGTCCCAAGAGAGCCTTATCCCAAAAGTAATTCCACTGCAGAGTTCCAGAGAAAAGTGGACAACGATTTGAAAGATATCAAAAGAAATCAGAGCTATGGGGTTTAGTATGAAATTTCAAAGGGACACATATGATACAATATAGGTATTGCAGTGAAGTTTGCTCAATTCAATACTACGTATTACAAACAGAGCATATTAAATAAAAATTCAGTGGACAAATTAGCTGTGTCATATTATTAGTTTTAAATTTTAGGCATTCACGAGAAGAAAGTGAAGAGGCGAGGCTGGTTTTTATAAGCTCTATCAAAAAAACGTACTCTAAAGATATATTTTTACTGATCAATTGAGCCTAAAAAAATAGTGAGTATCGTCTTCACTAAATGTTTATTTCCATCATACTCACGTTCCCTTGCAAAATTTGCTTCCACATAGACAAGGTAGTTTGTCAGCCTCAATTGGGAATTTGTAGTCATATGTTATTTCTTCACCAGGCTCTATATCACGGTTCGCGTAAATGACGATTTTCTTTTGCTTTTCAATAGTAATAATCTTTGCACTACAATTCGGCTAGAAAGTTATGTAAATGGACACGTTCTCTGAACTGCAGTAAATGATCAAGATTCACGTTTACCGAACAACAATGATTAATAAATCGAGCTATGCTTCCTTTTCTGGTTGCATCTACAACAGTATCATCATCAATACGAAAGAGATAACTACTTCCAATCCCACATCTTTCGTATTGTTTTTCTCTTTCTTCTGCAACTTGCTGACGCACTACTTCACCTACGTATTCTATAACCAAGTCATTTGCTTCGATATGTTCCTCTGCGTATAATCCCCAATCATGTATAGGTGATTTTGAAAATCTTAGTTGCTTTTTGCGACCTTTCAATTGATTGAACTTCAAGATATCCGCATCAGACATGGCTTTGTTTTGTATCACCATCCCAACGACTAAACTACGTTTGTTAACCCTATTTGATCTTGGGGTAGTCGATAGCTTTCCGTTCGCAGGATTAACAGCAGCAGGTTCAAAGATCGCCTTGTTTTTCATCAAATAAGTAGCTTTGACAGAGTCTGGAATAGGATAGTATCCTCGCGTTCTTGCTGATTGAGACATTCTCATTTCATTGCGCTCTAATTTATCAAGAGCTGAGATAGTAAGATGATTAAAAAAAAAACCCTGTTTTCAATTTAATATAAACGAATTACCTGTACTGACGGCATTTATGTTATGGTCGACTTTTTCAATGACAGCAACCCTCAAGTAATCCAAGTCCTCCACGTCTTTCGTTTGGCAAAACGGGTCCCAGTCTTTATCTAGGTCTATGATGTTCGGATCTTGGTTCCATTCCTCTTCTTCTTCATCAGGGTACTCAGCGTCCTGTAAGAGTTTTTCAAGCTCCTTTTGTTCCAAGTCTGAGTGCATAGAAGTATTCCTTTCTTCCTTTATGCCGTAAATAAGCGTACTTTTTGCTTCCTCCTCATCTTCTCTACAACTGTCAGAATCGTCACCGTCTATATCAATCTCCCCGGATGGTTGATGGATGGGTCTGGAGTCAAATTTATTTACATCCTTTTGAGAAGATTGTTCGTCTTCTACATCGATATCAATTGATTCAGTTGATTTGCTCTCTTTCGATATCGAGGGCCGTCTCTGCAAGTATTTTCTCTTTTTCATCTTGGGGGACTGTAAGGGTACTTTTGATAGTTTTCTCTTAAATGTCAAGCTGTGCTCATCGTGAGAGACGTAGTCTGATAAGTCATTGTTCACATCATTTTTGCTTTTGTCTTGACTTTGAGCAGGCATCAGTGATTTCTTCGCACTCAACACGTGTTTCTTATTTCTGAAAAGGCCACTAGCTGACAGATCCTCGTCACCTTCGTTGCTGCTGTCGGTGCTATAATTTCTATTTGACGAAGGTAATACACGCTGCTGTAAGTATTGAGTTGATTGAGAGGGTAGTGTAGAGGCTTGGGACTCGTCTTCCATGTCGTTGATATCGTTCACATCGACGTCAACATCTTCATCTTCATCTTCACTATCAGAACGGGTTCGATTGGGTGGTGGCCGTGCATTTCTAGGTGGCGATGGCGCTTCGGTTGTAATATTTTCAGAAATATATTGCGATGTATCTCTTCTCTTGAACCTTGGTAACTTAAACACAGATACATTATGCTCCTGATGAGATGTTTCTTCAGGTGGCTCATACCCGTTTTGAATTGCGTTGGCAACTATGGCAGATTCCAGTACTGCAGCTGTGGTGGTTGGGTGCTGCTCAATTTTAGGTTCGTCTAAAACGTCCTGCTTTTTTTTGGAACCTGATTTTTGTAGGAAATCGTATATGTATCTACTAGCAATTCTGTTTTTAACGTCTTTCGCAAATACATTAGCTAATTCCTCGAATAAGCTTTTTTTCGTTTTGGATGAGGTATCAATCGGCTCTGATCTGTTCAGTTGAGGGGGTGATGGTATATGTGACGGAGTGAGAATTGGTCGTTGGGTTTTTGATACTACTATCGTATCACTATTTTTTACGCTATTCGAATAAGGTAGCATGAGATCGATAGTATAACCAAGTATGTTTATGTTTTCTTCACGTATGAACTTTTGCGCACGTATGGCTTCCATCTCGGAATCGAACTCAAGAATCCATTTATAAGTGTCATGGTATATTTGAATAGTTTTGAAGGAGTGGAAACATCTTTTTAGCTCCTCAATTGCACCTTTCACGAAAGGTAAATTTTCTCTCAATATGGTTGCTTTGATAATTTGTCTCGGATCAGATTGAGATTGTAGCTATGAGTTAATCATAAAAGTTAGTGTTAATTGATTGGTGCATCGCAGTGTCTTTTTCACTGTGTAGCATTACCACAGTTATAGGGTTCTCAAAGCTGTTTTGGTTTCTTTGGCCAGCAAATTCTAGTGGTTTGCCCCACCTTGAAGGTTTTTTTCTATTTGTATCGTCTACGACTGCCGCTGAATTGACAAGTAATGCAGAAGGGTGTGCTCCTTCAAAATTGATTATCTTTGTTTGAAAAGTTTCATCATCATTCTTGTGAAGCTGTTGACTCGAAGGATGGTCATCAGCAACCGATGGCTTTTCATCTCCGGATGCTACATGGCGAATAGAGTTTTTAACCGGAGATAATGCTGAATTCAACTTCTCGCCTGAACAAGTCAAAATATTGGTTACACGAAATAACATTGCATTGTAAAGACTAAATACCAGTTAAATCAAATTCAACTTTAATCGATTCGGATATGACAACACGTCTACCGTTGCCACTTTTCACAGCGTTTATCGCAGACTCTTCACTATCAAAGGTTACTTTTGCGTATCCGATAGGGCCACCTGTTTGTTTATCTTTAATGATTTCTACTCGAATCACTTTTCCATAAACGGAAAGCACAGTGATTATCTGCGATTCTGTGCTTAAAGGTGCAATATTGGAGATTAGCACCACACTGTTTGATATAGAAGGGAGGATATCTGATTTCTAAAATACAAGTTACTACTTTGAAATAGCTAACTACTATTTTCTGTAATGGGATCTACCTCATCATAAGTAACGATATTAAAGCTGCTATTATATAGACGGTTTTTTGCATCGACATTCTGCAGTCGTGGATCTTTGGTTCTTCCATTCGATATCTCCTGGTATTTAAATATTAAACTACTGTTCTGTTTTACTGGGTTACTGTCAAGTTCTGGATCGTAAATGACTTTGTAATTACGGTTATTTGAACTATTTTTTTATAAATTTGGAGATGAAGAAATTTCAGTTTTTTGCATTTGTTGAAAGTAACATCGAGTGAATAAAAACAAGGCTAATTACCTCATTTATTAGACTCTTGTAGTGGTTGAAACAATAACTTAGGAATATTATTTAAACCAAGTATTATTTTCTTAGGAGTTGATGAAAAGAGTACGCTTTTTACCATCCACACCCTTTTTTGCGGACAGTGAAATATTTTAGTGGGTTGATGCAGGTGAATCAAGCTGTCATTGCTCAGCCTTGGAATACTGCACCAGCATTATTGCTTGAGTAATAAATTCATGAGTTTAACTGTAGTGATACATATCGTACACAGTTTTATACACAATCGATATCATTTTGCGAAGGAAGATTTAAAGGGAAATATTGGCGTTTCGTTCGTAAATTATAAAAAAGACAATCTTAACTTTTAAAAAATATGGGCGAAGAAAACATTTCCTTTAATTGAATACATGAAATTCTAAGAGGACATTTACAACTGTACATGTTGAATATACAACGATCATCCACCAACCAAGACCCTTGTTGATGTGGTATCCATTTATATTCACAACTATTAATGTACTCAGTAATACAGTGATCAAACCTGCAGATGAGATAAGTATGGTAGGTGCAATATCTAATTCATACGGTCTTCCAGTGATCCATGTTTGATAAGTAGATGAGATACCAACACCGAGTACCATGTCTGTTTCAGAAAAAAAGTTAAGTATTATTGTTCCATTTCCGTGTTGTAAGGAGACATGACTTACTTAGTAAAGGTCCTGCATAGCAAGCAGATATGGCCATTGTGGGGAAACCCATCTTGGCGATTGCGGTATTAGCAACCAAATCACCCACACTATTGCCCTAATATAGTCGATACAATTGTTAACAAGTGTACTATACTTCTTATCCTAGTAGACATGTTTATTACCAGAGCAAAGATAGTCAATCCCATAATAGCTTCACTGATATCGAAAATGGTGCCTAAAGCTTGTAATAATCCGACCATTTCATTAGCTAACAAAAAGATCCAGTTCAACGCAATAACAAATCCAACAAAGGAAAGCATCCAGTGCCATTTAGGTGTTTCATTCTCCTTGGTTTTGAGTATCACTAGTGCTGACAAAATGCAACCTAAAAAGGCTCCAACTAAAATGCCGTATGTGGGAACGAATCCATTTACTAGTAAAGGTAACTCCAAGGTCATTACATTATCAGATATAGATGTTTACGATTAATACTTACATGCCATCACGCTAGTAACAAAGGTTGTAGAGCAAATTGCCTGAACGGCTACAAGCCATCTACACCAACCAATAGGTGTGAGTTCTTCTAACACTGGCAAGTCTTCTTCAACAATCAACAAATCAGGAATGCTTCTTTCCGAAGTGGGTACAGTCAAGTAGCTTCTTTTATTTTGATCGACATTTGACGAGTTTTCTTGACCTGATGATACTACTACTACTTGAGGTGCTGCTGTGTTGTCTTCTAAAGCAGGATTTATCACCTCAACATCATCTACTTTAACATCGTCTGTCTCAGCTATAGGTAATGTTAGTGTAAATACTAGCACCAGGGGAACAGCTATGAGAGCGTTTAATTTGGCGAATGTTGTTTTTTCACTCCAATCAGATAATGTAGGAAACAATACTGTCATTACTTCATCAAGTGTTGTCCAGTAGAGCGGGTATTCGTGGTGTAAAGCATCTTCTGATTGTGATTGTGATTTTTTAATTGTTGGTGGTGTATTAGGGACATGAAGACTCTGAGGTTCACTCATGCTGTTGCTGGTATCTTTTGCTTGTTGTTGTTGCTCATTACTTGAAGGGGGAGCTGCAAGTCTTATTTGAGGAATATTGGGCGTAGTATTTGAATTGGATCGGTTATGATTATGACTATTTTGATTTGCAGAAATGTACGTAAAGTAATCATCAGGGCCTCCATTCGTATTATTCTGTGAACTTTCAGGAGTTGTTGCTCTAAAATTTTGATGATGTACATGATTATTAATCGTTAAGAAATGATCTGCGCTCTCCTGCCTTCTTGCAGATATACATGGGACTGATGCTTGAGTATGTCTTTGTCTTAATTCAGACGCTAAATTATCTCTAGTATTATGTGCATGGGCGTTATAGATATTGGTGCTATTTGCTCTTTTTATACTTGCAACTTGCTCTTGAAACTAGATGAAGGAAGTGAATAAAATATTTCCTGTTTCGTGAGATCAGAAATTACCTCTATAGCACTGAATAATGACGTTCTAATACCAACTCGAGGCGACATTGCATGTCTGTATAAACGTGATGATATCGATCCATTCGTGCTTGTTGTACGCGGAAAGTACGAGTCTGAAATATGAAGTGAAGACCTGCGAGAAAGATGAGACGAGTTTGGAGACACAGGTCGAATGATGTGACCTAAATGTTCTTGAGAGTTGAAACCATGTGCAGGGATATCTAAACGAAGAGGCCCATTGACTTTTAAAAAAAAAACGTTATACTTCTGTTATAACGGTAGAGGTTCTGAATTTTTCTTGTTACCTGATGGAGATGATCTCAATAGCCTGGATGTTTCTGTGAGTAGCTCTTCAGTATTGCAGTGCTCCATGATAACAGATTTTGGTTCAGGTAAAGCGGGGGTCTCAGAACCAGGGAATCGATAAGCACCAAGTACAACGACGGCAACATAAGTGATATAATATAAAATCAAGATCACACCATGATACCAGCATATCCTTTGATGATAAACGATCCATGTCATGATCATGATTGCACCAGTTAAAAAAGACGCGTCTCTCATAAAAGTAATCCTTTTCGACTTAAAAGGTCTAATGATGCCCATACAACCTGATACCACTGATACGATGAAGAATGCAGCGCCAATCAGCTCCCCAATAGCTAACGATCCAGATCCACTGTTCATTGCACTATATATATGTATAATGGATAAGCACTCTTATCTCTTTCCATTTTCTTTCTCGAGAACCCCTTCACTCCTATTCTCCCTCTTCCCCCAATTAATCGTTTCAAATGTATGACTATACGTACGTGAAAGTACTAAATAAATCCGGGCTTCCGTTACCAAAAGCAAGCACCGTTACACCAGCCTAATAATCCAGGGTTCAAATATTTAGCTGTAATTCGTCTTTTTATCTTCTTCATTTTACCATGCTTTCAGATAATTGAAGTCTCGATGAAATTGTTTGCAAGTTGGGGCCTATTAAGTAGAATTAAAAGATGAATTTGGTTCAAATTCAATATTACTTACAAAAGAAATCAGCGGCAACAACACTAACTGCACCAAATAAAAGTAATAATCCAGAAAGCTATTCATAGAAGTACATGCATATTAACATAAACAAATGATAGCTGCATAATATCTATATTTAAAGGGTACCATCAAAGTCACGGTGAGAGGTCTCCAGAGAGTAGAACAATAGTAAAATTTAAGAAACACTCCACTGAATCCATGGCAGGCGCTGGTTACGAAAGCACATTGATCTGCGTGAGTTTCAATATCTGAGCACTAATTATGTATATGTTAATGTTACTATTAATAAGGTACAAGAGTGGTTTACTTTACTGATTTGTGGTGCTTAGATAATGATGCTGATATAGGTACTAATAATGAAGCGGATACAATAAAAGGGCATAGTATTAGAACAAGTAAAAGTGTTCGAGGTATCATTTGCGTGAGTGTATTATCAAGGAAAGAAAGAAGAGAAAAGTAGGAAGTGAATTGCATACCCACTTTATGTGCATCTAAATTACACTCTGTGAAATAGTGACTGCTGGCGAAATTCCTACTTTTGTCTGTCGAGTGCATCAACGTTACGTCAGTTGATCTTCGTAGTTTTAGCCTTAATTTGGCCGTTTCTGGGATTTTGGCTGGGCATTTCTTTTTCCTCGCCAAGACACAAAAATAATTTCCCTCTTCTCTTGTACTTTGTGCACATACTATTGTAATGAGTAAAAAGTACAATCCTTCCGACGCCGATGATGCTCCACCAGCATATCAAGAAAGTGCAGATCCACCATTTAACCCAAATTTTACTCCCTCGCCACCTCATACACCAGATATAAGCGCACAGCAAAGAGGGCAACCAAGTCAATCTCTTTATCCTCAAATTCCTTCGAATCCTCCAATTCCTTCTGCTCCTATTCTATTTCCTCAACCCCATCACTACCAAGCTCAACCTCAAGCTCAACCTCAAGCTCAACCACAACAACCACAACCTCAACAACATAATAATCAAATAAGATATCAAGCAATTCAAATACCGTACAACGTAACAAATGATCTACTGCGAGAACGAAGAAGACGTCAGTCTGTTGAGCGTAGAAGATTTCCTTTGGGAGCGATCTTTTTCTTATTTGGATGGTAAAGGGCTTTATTCATTTTGTAAATGATAAATTATACTCATTTTCATTCGTTATGTAGGTTCTGTCCACCTCTATGGGTTATTGGAGCTTGTTGTTGTGCAGGAAGTCGAAATGAATACGAGTCTTTCTGGGGAAAGGTCAACTTTATCATGGCAATGATACTTATTGTCACTTCGCTAGTTTATTCTGCTTTTGCTATGACTCAGTACATGTAGTCTCGATTTCCAATCCACTGCAGAGATACCCAATTTGAACCAAATAATAATGATAATAATAAACGTTATAATGATTTTAATATAAAGCTGATTAAAAATGATATGAAAAGGTCTAAATGGTTGTGTTCTTTATGACAGGAGAAGTAAAGCGAGAATAGGTGCGTCTAGGGTCAGTGCACTCATGTTTCACAAACGGTTTTTACCGCATTGAAGATTTACGTGATTTGCCCCTTCTACCAAATACTCTCTCCACACATCTACAAATTTGCCATGTCTTTACGAAAGAATACTGTCATTATTCTTTCTTTACTACTCATTTCGCAGTTGATAACATATTCCTGGTCGAACTCACATCCCAAGATATCCAACAGCTTTGCTAAACGGAGTGAAATTGATCAAACCAAAGTAATGTGCCAGATTCGTAGTTCTTGCGCTGCAATCTCAGCTTAAATCTAACAACTTTTCATCCATTACAGTGCGATAACATTTACCTGCAAGAAGACCAATGTGCATACGTATTGGAACATTGCGTAGACGCTACCCCAGGGCTAATAAATTATATTCAGCTTTATTATTGTTCACCGTTTAGACCGTTAGTTTAGTGTGTACGTATGTTCTTTATGACAGGAGAAGTAAAGCGAGAATAGGTGCGTCTAGGGTCAGTGCACTCATGTTTCACAAACGGTTTTTACCGCATTGAAGATTTACGTGATTTGCCCCTTCTACCAAATACTCTCTCCACACATCTACAAATTTGCCATGTCTTTACGAAAGAATACTGTCATTATTCTTTCTTTACTACTCATTTCGCAGTTGATAACATATTCCTGGTCGAACTCACATCCCAAGATATCCAACAGCTTTGCTAAACGGAGTGAAATTGATCAAACCAAAGTAATGTGCCAGATTCGTAGTTCTTGCGCTGCAATCTCAGCTTAAATCTAACAACTTTTCATCCATTACAGTGCGATAACATTTACCTGCAAGAAGACCAATGTGCATACGTATTGGAACATTGCGTAGACGCTACCCCAGGGCTAATAAATTATATTCAGCTTTATTATTGTTCACCGTTTAGACCGTTAGTTTTTCTATTTCTGGTAAAGAAAATATTACTCAGTACACTTTATCAGACAATAACAACTCGCTGAAATAGTGCTTCTGGCTATTATTTCTTTTTGGCTTTGTAGGCATAGCTGCTTCTGACTTTTTTTGTAAGTAAAATTCTAGCCTTACTAGCATTTGATATATTAATTGGAAAGTTTTCATAGGTCCAAATTTGCAGACAATCGCCTCCGCATTGCATTTATCTGAGAGTTTGGTAATCGACACTTGAATAATATATCTAAAATATACATATTTCAAATATTTAACTCTATCTTGGTTAGTAGACAGGTGTCACTTTTTTGGCCTTGGGTAATGGTAGCCCTGATTTATTCTCTACGTTCAGTGCTATGCACTCTAATTTGGGTTCACTAGCGCTTGGCGAATTAATTGGTGCCGCCTCCTTCATTGTCAGCGTGGTAGCAGGGTGAATAAAATAGTCGTAGAGGGTGCACCAAAATTTGGTTTACTGAATGGATTGTTCATATAGGTCTATGTGTGCTATCAAACCCTTTAGAGCTAAAAAATTTAGCTTTGTCAGAGATGTATCTTTCTTTACGTGTGCAATTATACTCGTGATGGGAATCGTCTCCGACGGCTTGATTCATTTGTACGAAGCCATTATTTTGATATCTTTCTACGTCGTTTACGTAGTGGTTGTTGTTGGAGGAAATTACTATATGAAAAAACGGTCCAATTATCTGAATTTAGTCGAGAGAGCGAGGTTAGAATACGAGGAAAACGGCACAGATGTGGATAACCTTTTCAGAGGAAATATGTTTAATGGTAAACTGGTCACAAGTTTTACTTGGAAAAGTATAAACATATTTCTTATATTAAATAGGAATGGAAACAAACGAGGATGAAATGGAGCTATATGATGAAGGCTTTGAAACCGAAGGCTATCAAGATTTCAGTAACCAAAGAACCGGTGTTCATCCAAAACTGAGAATAAGAACTTCACTGTTTTCAGCTATTGAAGTAGGTTTCACCAACATAAAAGCGTAGTATAGCTTTCTAATCTAAATGATTATTAGTTTCAAGATGTTGTTCAGTCTCTTAAAAGCACAAGCTCAAGGTTTAGCACAGCACGGTATCGAGGACCTTCATCTGGATCTCAGCCCACTCAACAATTGTTTTCTAATAGAGCTCAACCTGAAAACTTTGAGCGGCGCGCAGACGATCTTTCCTTGCACACAGCAGATAGCAATCACAATGGATCGCCTGTATCACCGAATGCACCAAATCGTACGAGATTAACCACATTCCTTAATCATTTTTTTGACTCTACCTCTACACGATACATAAGACATCAAATTCACAAACATCTATTTCCTACGTTAAAAGGGTTTAAAAACAAGTCTATTTTCAGCAAATTTACCTCTATGCTATCTGTTCCCATCATTTTCTGTCTTGCTACTACTTTGCCAGTTGTGAGGGAAAATGTACTATCTTCTAACTCAGCTGTGCAATTAAATGATGATACAGCCGAGCTGTTGCAAGACTATGACGAGAACGAAGATCAAGAAAACGATGTACTGACGAATTCAGAGGCCTCGTGTTGGCTAAAATGGCTTACGGCAACTCAATTGATTGGCGCACCTATACTAATTTCATTTGTTTTGATAACTCAAGAGATATGCTCGGCATTCATTGTACTTCCTGTTGCCTCGATAATCATTTTGTTAGTAACAGCAACGTTCTGGCTAACCACCTCTTCTACCAAACAGCCTCGACTTTATTGGATGATGTGCTTTGTAGGATTTGGCATTGCTGTTGTATGGATTTTTCTTATTGCCAATGAAGTCGTCAGTGTATTACAGGCGATTGGACTGGCGTTGGGTGTAAGTGAGGCTATTTTGGGGCTGACTATTTTTGCCCTGGTAAGTGAATTGCAGGCTGTTGTTACTATTGCAACCTAGCTAACTATAGTTGTGTTGATAGGGCAACAGTTTGGGTGACTTTGTAGCGAATGTAACTATGGCCAGAATGGGTTATCCATTAATGGCAATGAGTGCATGTTTTGGTGGTCCCATGTTAAGTAGGTACATCAAAGAAAGCGAAACCGCAGTTTAGTCTAACATTGAATGTGCTAGATATTATGCTTGGAGTCGGCATTGGTGCAACTTATGTCACATCACAGAGAAACGAGCCTTACGCTATTGAAGTGTCGAAAACAATTGTAGTTTCGGCTATTGGTCTTTTAGTGGTGCTGATATCTTCTTTGATCTTAGTTCCTATGAATGGATTCAGAATGTCGAGGGGATTCGGATATAGCTGGATTACCATTTACTTGATATGTACAGCGATCAATTTAATTATAGAAATACGATCTTAGAACAACAATAGCTATTAGAATTATAATATCTCTTGTATATCTCCCATGTATTTTTATCATCACATCGATATCTCTTCCATTTATATATATACCTTAATAAACGAATGCGTACTATTTATTTTCGGAGGCTACAAAATGGGCTCTTTTCTGTGTATATAAGAGGATTTTATTTATTTGCAATAGTCTAAATTAGTTGGTATTATGATTTATGTAGAAAGATGGTGAGATGATGAAAGATGAAAAAACTAAGCAATTTATGCGTAAGCAAAAGTGCTTTCGGGTACCACGACTTGAGGCTTAAACCCTTGGTTTCCATTATAGTCGCGAACACAAAGCATATCGCTCATGACGACATATGGCCAACCAGCAGCCATGGCTCTATGAAATAACAGAAGGGAGTTAAAGAATAAACCATTACAGAACCATTACAATATGTCACTTACGGTGTTTCTGTTGTTGCAGGGCGGAGAAGAAAGGTGCGATCAAAAGAGTAAGGTGGGGCAGATTCCTCTTCCTTGAATTCACCATGTAAATTGACAAGTAAACCAACAGGTGTTTGGTGAGCGTCAACCACAAAATCCTCTGCCTTCTGCATATCATGAATAGTGTTTGGTAATCGGCAAATCGTACTTCCAATAGTTTCAGGACCAACCATTAATCCTTTGCCTTCTTGCTCTACAAGCAGTATTAGTAAATATAAAGTACTCGGTATTTTAGCCTCTAATAAATTCTTACTCTTTGATTTCCCCATCAAATTTCTACTCAAAGTTGTCCATGTCAACTTATCTTCATCATCCATCAACTTTTTCTTATCCTTTCTTCTCAACTTTTGTTGTGATCGAAGTTTTATATTAGAAGTAATTGAAAAAGTAGCATTGCTGTCGTAGATTACAGATAAAGCTGATCTGTTAGAATCGAATAGTTGATAGTATTTGAAGATAAAGTCGTTGGCAGCACCTTGACTGATTTCATTGTCAAAAAAACTGGGTTTGTTGTCAGCAGGTAAAATACTTCCAGTTTTGTGAACGGTGGCAATCTCTTCAGCGGATAATTGAACGGGTACACCATCCAACAAAACAAGCGACGGGAATCGTTTGACCATATTACGAATGTAAGCTCTATCATTACCTCTTTGTTTCATTTCTGATTCTCGGATAGGATTACCAGCTAATAAAATTTCTCTTAAATTCTTTAATTTTCCTGTTCCACTTATTGCTTCCAAGTTGGCATAGTCCTTGATCAGGTTATCTTGAAATGAGATATTTTGTACGTTAGGAAGATATTGTGCTAAAGTGGATATTTGCTGGACATTTTTAAGGTGATTTCTGGCGAAAGAGATGGTAATAACATCAGCAAACATTTCACCAGCGAGCTTCATCATAGCGGGACCAACAATAGCATTAGATCCAGGTGCACCAGGAGGCTTGATGGCTGATTTCTTCAAAATAGGATCAGAGCTCATATCATCCAAATTCAAGAATTTCAATTCACTATTCCAACGACTTAATAAAAAATTACGAAGGATATCAATTGTTGTCAATTTCTTATTGCTCTCAACTACTGGAGTCATTGGTAAAGTTGGATTGTTGAAAAGACGAATACGAAGTTGTTGTGTGCCAAAAATATATCCATCCAAACGAACTAGAATTCTAGCAATAATAGGATCATTTACTGTGATCAACATTTGGCCTTGATCCAACTTGACATCAATAGGTTCCCATTGTTTCTTTGATTTCTGCACTAAAAACGGCACTACACCAGCTTCCGTTCCTGGTTCGAATCCAGCGATCTACAACATTTACATACTATCAGTCA
Source organism: Mucor irregularis B50 (assembly GCA_000587855.1). Lineage (NCBI taxonomy): Eukaryota > Fungi > Mucoromycota > Mucoromycetes > Mucorales > Mucoraceae > Mucor > Mucor irregularis. The sequence goes on from KK076427.1 coordinate 95,068, forward strand.
AAGATTTTTCAAATCATTTTCTTCAAATTTACCAATATATCAACACGTTTATCAGGAGCATCAGCAGTATTCTGAACGGGTTTTGTTCTTCCTCTACCTCCGTAAGGTGTGCTAAATGTCGTTGAAAGTTAGTATTACTCTTTTTCAGTACGCAGAGTCCACTTTGACATACTATCTCTTTTTCTTTTTACCCATGCCTCCCATGGAGACATCCTCTTCCTCAAAATCAGGAATTATTTTCTTATTCTCAGATACCACGACGCTCTTTCCCATGGCTCTTGCCTTCAAAGCTAATCCTCGAGATCCTCTTTTTTTAGCGGTTTTCCAAGCTCCTCCACCTTCGCTTTTCTCAGTGGCAGCTTTGGCTGCCTCAGCTGCGAGTTCTTCTTTAGTTTTTATATCAGCAGCTTTGGTGAAGCTTGGCATAACAGGTCGAGGGCCACTGCCACCAAACATGGAGAATAAACCTTTGCTTTCACTCATTGTCGAAGCTAACTCAAGTCAAGCCGCAGTTGACATGAACCATAAACTTTTTTTTTAAATGTTTAAAGAAAAAAGAAGTCACAACGCGGAGTGTAAAAAGTGGATTTTTCCTTTTTGTCAAAGTTACTTTGCTAAGGCAAGCCACGCATGGAACTCATGAGATATGTCAAGTAGTAGTGATTTAACCATATTTATAGCGAAATACAAATTTTATTCTGTAGTCTAAGACTGAATCTCCTTAATTTTTTGTTTCAATAAATCGTCTATAGTCTTGTTGTACTTGTCTGTCATATTTTGAACCTAAAGCAAAAAGTTTTGTAAATAACAAGTTACGATAGGCTTTGATCAATCTATTCAACTTACAGATTTTTCTAATTTTTTGATCTCATCAGCAGATTGGTGCTTTGAATCGTGCTTGAGTTGCTTCATACCATCTTGGCGAATGGATCTAACTTTGTGCTTGGTCTGTTCACCAGTTGTACTTACAAGTTTAGCCATCTTTTCACGAGATTCTTTAGAAGGTCTATTGAATAATAGCTGTTAATAAAATCCCTCAAAATCAATATCACAACGTTCGCTTACTTGGGAATAGGAACCCTAATCATTTTGTTGTCAATGATAGGGTTTAAATTTAAACCTGCTTCACGAATACTCTTATCGACAGCTGAAGTATACTTTACAAACAAAAAGATAAATAAAAGATCTAAACAATTTTCATCGTGAACTCACATAAGGGTCGTGAACAGTAACTAACAAAGTTTGAGGGTCTCTTACGGTGACTTGGGCGAGATCTTTTAAAGAGAAATGAGAGTGTTCAATGCGGACACGCACATTGTCTAACAAAGCTATAAACAAGTATACAGTTAGACAGCACAAGTCAAACTATAAATTGGGTCCAAAGTTAACTTACAAGGATTAGCTCTACCCATGCGCATGTTGGATAAATGTTCCTTGAGTGAGGTAATAGAGTTTTCGTAACGACCTAAAATTTCCTTTTCATTGAATTGACGAACGAATTCTTCAGCTTCATTCTCTACAACGTGCTTGGAGTCGTCTTTGCTGGACTTCTTTTTGCTGTCTTTGCTTTTCTTTGCATAAGTTCTAACAGCAGTAAAAGTGGCGGGTTTTTGCCAAGCAAGTTGAGTAGCGGCAGCAGGTCTGACTGCAACTCTGAATGCAGGTTTGAAAGCTTGAAGAGTTATTGCGGGGGTTCTTAATAAACGAAGGGACATGTTGTATTTTTTGAGAGAAAATTCAAAAGGAAGTATATTTTACTTCAACAGCGCTCAAAATATAGGCTTCGTCCCCTGCGTCGGTGCTTCAACCGTCTCATGCTTCAATGTCACGCACTTCTCTCTGAAACAAGAGGAATACCTTCCTAAATCGTTTGAAAAGTAAAGTATAGTGTTTAAGTAAAGGTAGTCCATTCTTCCCGAGATTATAGCAATGACTTTCCTTCAATGTGAGTAAATTGTAGGAAGCTCAGAGGCACTACACTCATGATTTATATGTCTTCTGCCACCTACTAACATAGTAATCATAACAGTTGTATCTTGAAAATCTATGCACGGATACAGCTTACTGCAAAAGTAAATAGCATGTTATGTACATGAAATATTGTTTTTAAGCAAAGGAGTTTCTTGTGACACAAAGTGCGTACCACTAAATCATGCAAGGTTTTTTTTTTTTTTTTTTTTTCAATCCTGATGATTAACTGAGTGCAATTTACAATAGTAATAGTTTTCTTTGATCTTTGCTTTCACAGGTTTATTTATTTGGTTTTCATGAGGCCTATAATGTGTTGTAATAACTTTGCTAATTAGAATATTTCTCGCCTAGAAACTACTACTACCACCTCCACAGCTGGAGCTCCCTCCACAACTCGAGCTCCCTCCACAACTTGAGCTCCCTCCACAACTCGAGCTTCCACCACCACTCGAACTCCCACAATTTGAACTTCCTCCTCCACAATGTGACTTTACTGGATGGCTAGAACCACCCCAACTGTTGATGTTGCTCTCCTCACCAGAAGTAGAGATACCAGCGCAACCTGAAGTAGGGTTATTTGGTCCCGAGCAGTTACTCCAACCTCCACCACCATCTGATTTATGACTATGGTAGTAGTTATTGCAGCTATCCCAAGTTAAACTGATATAATACCAGTTGAAGGAGTCTCCTGCTGTGTTGTAACGCGTATTTTGCTCGGTATAATATGAGCCATACTTTAACTTGTTTTTCTTCTGGGCTAACAAAGGTATCTTGAAAAGCCTGGTAGCAGAAAAAATAGGTGGTTCGCCCTCTAAAAAACAATGAATGAGTACATGAATAGGTTTCATGACGTTTATAGAATATCCATCGTACTAGTTAAGAATACTACAGAATAGAAATGGAAAAGGCACAGTGTGAGCTTTCTACTTCGCATGCCACGAATATAAACTTGATTCGTCCTCACCTTTCCAATATCTCGAAACAGCAAGCTCTTCTTTGCTGTAAATTTTCTCAATTTGATCTAGAGGTATATCCATAAACGTTAAGGCATCATGGTTGTCTACTTACATCTCTGCGCTTACCACCAGATTTATTCTTCCATTGATCTAGGTAATCGGTGTCTATGTACAATACATATCCAGTTAATTTTCAAAAGATTTTTTACTTTTGTACTATGTCCATCACTTACTACCACAAGTACTCGTCCTATTTTACATTGAAGACGTGAGTTTATTGAGCTAAAATATTTTTCGCCGTTTGACCTTTTTCTATTCATAATGTTACCTACCCAATGAAGCCATATGGTGAAGCTTTGGCATCCTTAAATACTTCATCCATCAGTTTATCATCGTTGTTAAGCTTAAAAAACTCTTTGATATCCCCTATAAATAATTTAAAAAAGTAAGCATAGAGTATTACAAGGGCAATTTTAAATGGAAATTAGATTACTTCTGTCGTGAAAACTGATGTTAGTTATGTCGTATTCAGTCGCGCTACGTTCTTCTTTGTTGATTTTGGATTGATAGTTGTCGCGATTATCTACTGTAGCAAGTATTGTCTTCTCAAGTTCTTTATTTTCATCAACATCATTTGTTGACAAATTATTTTCAGCTTCTCCTTTAGAGTCTTCCAATGAATCATCGATTTCTTCAGTGGAATTGTGCTTATGAATAAGCACTTCGTGCGTCCCATTAGAATAAATCCAAGAAACCGGTCCTTTGGCGTTTAAGAGGTCATTCGATTTACCCTCACAAGCAGGATTTCGAATCACAGGAGAATCAATAGTCGAGATATGGACCTCCTTCTTGCCTCTTTTAGAGAATATTGATTTAATTTTGCTCTTTAAACCTTTTTTATTGCCTTTTGGCATCGAAGAACTTGAGATGTTGTTGGTAGGTATTTGCTTTGCTTTAATAATCTCCTCCGCTTTAATTTCCTCGCTCGCTTTAACTTCCTCACTTGCTTTCATCTCCTCATACTCCTCTTTCAGTTTTTTGTGGTGAGCTTCCCAGGCTGATTTGGTTTTGCTTGCATGGTCCTTCAAGTCTTTTTCTTCTATCGTGTCATCATGGTTAATTACCTTGCCTATATAGCACATACAAAAATCGTAATAATTTTGATGATGCAACATATGAGTATGCCAAGCGACATCTGTTATATGATATTCAATACCGGGTCAGGATTACATGAATTGTGTTTAAAAATATCTATGTACGAAACATTTACCAATTTCTATGGTAGGTACTGCAGTCAATTCCGGATTATCTTTAATAATCGCAAGAAAGTTACTATATTGTCTTACTCCATTTACTATTCCATTGATTCCATTCCAATTGATAGTTTTTGTAACCTTGAACGCAAATTTGTACTGCCTTGCCACTGCTTGAATAAGATCAATCGAGCTTTGCTTATAGGGAGTACATAGATATGTACTTTGAATAGCGCTCATTAATTCTAGCGAGATAATTAGTGAGTTTGGTGTATACAATAGATGACCTAGGTATAGGTAGCTCACTTTTCGTGTCTGCGGCCCTATCAGCATTAAAATGCCCTTTTTTGACAATCATATCTTCAATAGGTTTTAATCCACGATTAAAAGGAAGAGATTTGGTAGTTTTCAGTGGGAGTAAAAGTTCGTGTACGTTGTTTGATTGTATTCCAAAACCGCGCGAGTCTAAAAGAAGCCCACTGGATTATAGCAAGGTTTGTAAAAGAGAAAGGAAGTAGTGCATGAGCAAGTAGAAAATTATTAAAAGATTTTTATATCACGTACGCAGTTTTATGAGTGGATGCATTATCGGAGAACAAATTTGCTTTTCCAACATGTTTGACGGTAAACATGGCAAAACAACAATGACATTGCAATGCGACACTGTGGTCTGTCCTCCATTCAGCATATTCTTTCCTATAATGACAAAAAATTTCCAAAAAAGGTTACCGTTATAATCGTCAATCAGCAATATAATGTGTACTACCATGGTGACTTGATACGGTTGAGGCACACGATACATGTTAGTTTTGCAAAACTTTCTTCTCTTTCACTATTAGTAATTTCTTTTGCCAAATCGTAAGGTTCATCATCCATAAGCTCGTTCCATTCTTTCATAATCAATGAATTTGAAGCGACATTTTGTCTATCGTGCTACGTATTGCTACAATGTTAAGTCTTTAGGGTGAAACTTCATGCATCGTCTCAACCTACAATTCTATGAAGTGGAATCGAATGGAATTCTTGGAGTTGTGGCCAGCGCCTACCATCCTCAAGGTAGCGAAAGGGACTGAGCATGTGTGCCTGCCAGAAGAAAGCGATATCTTTTTTTTATTGGACGTTAGATAGTGTAATAAAGCCGAGTATAGCTACTCAAAAGCTGAGCTCTTACCAATTGATGGTGTTGCTGAGCTGGCTAAACGGGCAGCCTGTACTTTATACATCCATAGGAAGTATCTGTATTCTGCCCTGACAAGATAAAGCTTCAAAACGTCTTCAGACATATCCTTTGTGGTATCCACAAATCTCTCTAGAAGCGATAAATAGTACCAGCAATTAGAGACTGTCACCACTGTGTTTAAGACAGGGAACTCATTCTCCACGGACTCCTCTGGAGGATTTTGATCATAAAACATTGGTCTTATTCTGGTCAATTAATATTCAAAATCTTAAAGAAACAGTTAAAGTCTTATATACCTTGTGTCTCACTAAATTTTAATAATAAGGGATAACGAAAAAAGAGACGTTCTATTCTTACTCACCAAAAGTTTAATTATAATAAAACGGTTGTATCACCCAATACGACCTTTTATTCCAGGGCAATTGTGCGGTCCAGCAGAGTCTAATCATTTAAATCAACGCTTACTACTATTGCAGTGCTTAATGAGATAAATAAAACCTTTGGGAAACTAGGATCGCACTAATAGCATTTACGAACTGCCATTGATAGAATACAATATAGAATACATAATACAAATCTATACAATATTTTATTTTTAATCACTATCGCAAATCTAAGCGTGTTTTCTCTTGCGATCTTTAACAAGTTCCATGGACTCCCACATAGCATCTTCTTCCTCTTCTTCTTCCTCTTCTTCAGTCTTAACTTTAGGTACGGGATACTCAAAATCTTCATCGACCAAAACGCAAGTTAAGCGTTGTTTTAAATAAGATTTATCGACGATATTACGATAGACTGTGGATGTTTCATGGACTCTCAAGAATCTATCTAGTGATGTACTTGCGACAAAACGTTCTTTTTTATCGTTATCATCAAATGAGGGATGGGGCACAGTGACTAAATCAGTAGCAGCACCAGTGAATCCCTTAAATTGAGCAGATCTCTTGCCTGTGCGAATATCAAGCATACCCACTGTGCTCATGGTATCAGAGTATAAGACATGATTAAAGTCTGTACCAACGGACAATACTTTTAAAGGGTGTTTTCCAATTTCGATATTTGTGGTGGGTCGACGTGCTGCCTTTGTATCATACAAACGGAACTGCCATATTTATTAGTACGTACAATGTCATTATTTACATCATATTAAGACTTACTTGATGATAATGTGTCGCTACAGCTACTTTGGTGGCTTCTTTATTCACGAATTGAAGATCATGGATCCAGACGGGCTGTTGAAGATCCAAAAAATCATTTTTGACGTTTTTGGCTTGAAATAATAATCCAACGTTCTTGGCAGATTTTTTCTTATGAAGGGAGGTGTTTTTGTTGGGTCCAGCAGCATCAATATCCTCAACTTCCTTTTTACTCTTGGCAATCTCTTTAATATCGTATATACATAAGTCTCGTTCTTTGCCGCCAATAGCGAAAATGTGAGTTTGAGTAGGATGAGAACGCATCACTTCGAGGTCAGCTCCCAAGTCCATAATAGTTTTAGTTTCATTCTTTTTGCTGTTCAAAGGTGTGTAAGAAAGATCACCAGTAGATGTACAGGCGACAAGGTGACTATAAACAAGAAATATTAATCCAATTGCATGCTTTGTTTAACGTCCATGTAACGTACTTGTCGTGAGTATAAACACCAACAAATTTGCCTTGCTTTTCTTCACTGCCAACATGCTTGTTCTTAAACTCTTTAATGACTTCGCCAGATTCAGGTGATATGAGTTGAACTTTTCCACTTCTACGGGCAACAAGTAACTACCAAAGTAATAATAAGCATGCCTGAATGCTGTAAACCTATTAATTATCCTACCAATTTTTGATTGTCGTATGTGGCCCAGACTAATTTTTGAACAGCTTCAGTTTTATCGACTTTACCAAAAATCCCAGTCAAAGGTTGAAGTGCCTCCTCCTTCTTTTCTCCTTCTCCTTCCTCAGACTTCTTTGCGCGCTTATGGCGTTTCTCTTCAACTTTAGGTGGAAAAGAGATCCCTATAAACCTACTGTATTAGCGATGTCTGGCTGAGTTAAACATGGAATTGTGAAAGCATTACATTTGATTAAGCCACTTTCGTCACCGGTGAAATACTTCATGCTAACGTCAAAAAGATCTTTTTGTTGGTGAGTGTACTCGGAAAAAGGTAGTAGAGAAAAAAAATATGTTAATGCTTGCAGGAGGGATTAATCAAGAATGTATACGAAAACGAGTCACATAAGGTTGCGCCACCCATTTCTGGAAAGGCATTTCATGTAAGTATAGCGGAGAGTACGTTAGGGTTCTTTTATATTTTGTTTCTCGGGCAAAATACGTATTGCGCTATGGCCAAAGGAAAGCAAGCTGCCGGAAATAAAGGAAAAGGAGGAGGTACAGTGTGTACGTACTTCTTTTCTCCTTCTCCTTCCTCAGACTTCTTTGCGCGCTTATGGCGTTTCTCTTCAACTTTAGGTGGAAAAGAGATCCCTATAAACCTACTGTATTAGCGATGTCTGGCTGAGTTAAACATGGAATTGTGAAAGCATTACATTTGATTAAGCCACTTTCGTCACCGGTGAAATACTTCATGCTAACGTCAAAAAGATCTTTTTGTTGGTGAGTGTACTCGGAAAAAGGTAGTAGAGAAAAAAAATATGTTAATGCTTGCAGGAGGGATTAATCAAGAATGTATACGAAAACGAGTCACATAAGGTTGCGCCACCCATTTCTGGAAAGGCATTTCATGTAAGTATAGCGGAGAGTACGTTAGGGTTCTTTTATATTTTGTTTCTCGGGCAAAATACGTATTGCGCTATGGCCAAAGGAAAGCAAGCTGCCGGAAATAAAGGAAAAGGAGGAGGTACTAAAAAAATTTATTACACGTAAGAACCTTATTGTAACTTTAACAATGACTTGTTTTTGGAATTAGACAAAGATGCTAAGAAAGATGACGGCAAGTTGAAACCTGCACAAAGTGTCAAGGTAGGTTGATGATGCACACTAGTAAAACCTTAAAATTGATTTCTATACTAACAGAAAATCGATAATAGGTTAGACACATTTTATGCGAAAAGCACGGTAGAGTAAAGTATACACAAAGTATGATTTCTTACTGCCGCAATGCATAGTAACATTGGATAATAGATAATGGAAGCTATCGCGAAGATCAAGGAGGAAGGCATGAGATTTGATAAGGTAGCTGAATTATATAGTGAAGACAAAGCTAAGGCCGGAGGTACGAACATGTAGAGATAGGGTCATTCGCTATAACGTCAACTTTAATGCTCTATGATGAAAAATATTTAGGTGCTCTCGGCTGGATGAACAGAGGCAGTATGGTTGGACCCTTCCAGGACGCAGGTACGCGTGCAGAATCAGGAACTGTTTAAATAGTATCATCTATCTTACGTTTATAATTATTTTATTAGCTTTTGCTTTACAACCTAGTACTTGTGATAAACCAATTTTCACAGATCCTCCAGTAAGTGACATTGGAAAAAAAAAATTCTATCAAGCAATTACTTTACTAATTCTCACAAATGTAGGTAAAAACCAAGTTTGGCTACCACCTTATTATGGTTGAAGACCGCAAATAATAAAATGGATCTAATTTAGTAATAATGTGAAAACTTTATTTATGTACAGAAAATATATCGGGAAGATAGGGTATTTTATATATTTGCAGAGATCAGGTTCAAAATAACCATTCGTACACCTTTTTAAAAGATGTTGAAAACTTGTTACTGCTTTTTGGCTTGGCGAGTACGATAGATTCTTCTCCTCCTGTTGAAGAAGAACGGCGATGACGAAATTTGTCAATGATATAAGTTTCGGCAGATAATTGAAATTTCTGTTTTAATCGGAGTGATGAGTTGCGTCGCACCTTCTTTTTGTAAGCATCAATGAGGTCATCCTCAGCTAGTTCCATTTCTAACTGAGAGTCATCCCATCTCTTGGTAACGACTGGAGATGGTTCAGAGTATCTTTTATATTTATCATCTTGTTGTGTATGATTTGTTGTATTCGTATTGTAATTGGACCGAAGCGAGTTAGAATGTGTTAAATTGGATATATTATTTTTTGAGGGCATATAAAATGAGGAATTGTAATTTTGGTATTGATTTAAATAGGAATCTTTGTTGTGATTGTTGATATAAGAGGATGAGGTCGAAGAAGAGGAAGTTCGAGGTGTGCTATTCTGAGTACTTTCACCTGGATTGCTTGATATAGAAGATGAAAGCGATGGTATTGATCTATGGTTCATAGTAATTGGAATTGCAATAGCTTAAATAAAAGAAGCTTGATTTAAACGCTTCTAAAATACAATCGTAAATAGTTGTAGCGTAGGAAAAAAGGGGAAAAGGAAAAGGCAAAATGTAAAAATGAAGAAAAGATATATAATGGATGTTTATTATTTTAACTCAGTTGAGAAAAAGGAAAGTACTACACGTGCTTACTTTTTTTTCCACTCTTTCAATCTTTCTGCTCCTTGAAGGAATTGCCACATGGCAAATTATGACGTCCGATAATAATATATAACACATTCGTTATGATTTGAAAATATAACATGCAATTGAACAATTTAAATAATCATTTAATTGTTTAATTATTGATATCGATATAAAGAAAGTGTGTAGAGCACCTGGTATGCTTTTAAATACGTGATTTTATGCCCTGTCGTACACAGTTACACCTTACATAAAGGAGTTATAATGCAATTTTTGTATGTTTTCTTTTTTACTTATTCAAAAAAGTTTAATGCAGGGAAAATAATCCCCCTTTTTTACTCAGTTCGGACAGTTAACATGCATAGGCTTCCATAGAAACCCAATCACTGCAGTGGCCAAATGATTTTTTCGATTAAATTTGAATTCCAGTCTACACACACACAGAAAGAGACTCGAATACAGAAAAATTGAGCAAAACGCTCCCAGTTCTTTTCAATTTAATTGAATAGAGTACAAAGAAAGCATATTTTCATTTTCCGCTTTTTCTGCTCTTGACTACTACAAACTCCTTTTTTATTTGAACCATACAGAATTGTATTTGCATACAAATACATGGTCACTCAGTTGTTTGAATTGCTGCATCCAATTACAATACGAACAATTTATTAGTTGTCAAGGCGAAATAAATTAGTAGCTCATTTCCGTTCAACCATTGTATGTGTGTACACATGTTTATTTGAGGAAAAAAAAAGAATCTCTGGTAACGTAGTGTAGTCTGGAATCCCACGACGGAAATAGACACATATCACTATCAGGTGTCTTTAACGTAAAGATAAGTATAATTACAACAATCACAACAATCACAGTAAAAAATGCAATGTGCACTAGTTGTTGAAGACAAGATCACAAAAGGAGTTGGCCCTCGCGCCACTTTGTGATACCCGGCATTATCACTGCTTATTTACAACAAGTTGGGTTACATAATCCCATTTTACACTATGAAACGGAAAGCTTGCACACTCGTTGAAACCATGTTAATTTATTGTTTGTACAATGTCATGGTCATGAAGTATAATATTTGGAAATTACCTAAAAAGCAAAGGATTGCTCTTTCGGTGAAAGCAAACTTGAACACTAGATAAGTAATAACTTAACACTAAATAAATAATAACTTCGACCCAATGCTATACTCATTCATCTAATACTTTGCTTAAATACGGACAGGTAAGTTTGTTCGAGCACTTGACTTTGAACGTCGGACTCGAATAACTTTTCTACAAAAAGTTGCTCTCACTGATATAAGATCGTATTAATTGTACACAAGACTTCGGGTAACGCAAATTACGGAAATAAGGCAACTGATATCTAGCGGTCAATGTTACACAAAACAGTGTGCTCTCCATGTAGAACTGAGTTCAAAGTGGTGAAATAAACTTATCAGTCTGGACAGATCGAGCCTTTCATATCAAGTGAAACAAAGTGTGATTTGACCTAAGAAAGGTGCTCCTGCAGTGTTTACAACATCGCTTTCTCGACTTGCAGTATGCATTCACAGCAGGTTTAATTAATGCTAATTTGAAAGTTTCAGTTGAAGAATGTAAGCTTTTGATTGTTGTTCAAAATGCACCGTATGGCCTGCTTTATATGTAAAGGAAAAAAAAAACCGAGGCATGTTTCGTAAAAGACTCTTTGCCAATGATGTACGTTTATGTTTCCTTCAGTGGTAGGTGCTATTAAAAAATCGTTCGATATTTTGTTGCCACAAAACGTATACCTGTGGCCAACATCAGTTCAGTCTTACACTTTCTTAGAAGGATCCAACTTCCCTTTCTCTGGCTTGGCTTTTTGCGTATTGTTGGCCAAGTATATAAATTATACGCGCCATTATAGTTGCCACGCCAGAATGGGATATTCTAGTTGTTTCAATTTCAGATTTCGATCGCGGTGTAAGCGACCAATCTTTCTGAGAGGTAAAAAAATTATTCTCACTAGCCTGAGTAATTAATGCTTTCATTTTTATGCGTCTTGTTTACGTTTTACTTTTATTGATATTCAAAATACAAAAGACCACTCGTGTTATCTGATAGGCATGTTTTCCTCTCTTTCATCAACACCGACAACTTGACCCAAAGCTATATAGTTGTCTTTGAGTACTAAATACATACGAAAACTTCAATGTCTAATATGCCAAACAATAGGAGTACTTGTACAAGAATATAAGATTTCTTTCTTCAATTGACGATATAGATGTTACGGAACCAATTAAATACGTCCATATCAAACGATTGACAAGTTTTGATACCAACTTTGCAAAACGTAACGTATCATCGACACAGTAATATCCACAGTTGTTTATTCCAGTGAAAAGTCTTTATCCGGCCAGGCGACGATGGTGATACTTGACAAGAGCTGTTTTAGGCTTTTTTTTAAAGACAGTATTTGTCATGACCTCCGATATTGGTGATTCCAAAACATTGTTTATGCATTTTAAAGCAACTACCACTATGTTTTTGCGCGCAGCAAGGCAAATTAAATGGGAGCCATTGGTAATAATGTTAATAAACCCAGAGCTAAACATCGTTAAATGAAGCGAAGATACAGAAATCACTTCGATAACATAGTCAACAATAGTTCCGTTCTTATCGGTCACTTCTTACTTAAGTATCGTGCGCACGAAACAGCCAGTAGTGAAGATCACCAAGTTCTTGTTACGGCAGTTTGCGGCCGGAAAAATTATACCTTTTTTTGAATTTGAGTTTTTTAACATGTTGGATGCAATAGTTGAATGTATATTTGCCAGCGAAAATAAAGAACAAAAAGAAAACATTTGGGCTCATAGGAGGATCAGCGTTTTTACTTGACTTACCCTTAGCAGAAACCCTAGATAGGTATATCTTAGAGCAAAGATCCAAGTGCGGCTATTAGTTTACAAAGATTGAAAATCAACTGACGTGGGTGCTTGGAAATAAAACCACCATAATGTACTCTAAAAGAATGCACAAAATCTGACGGTGCTTTATCAAACGAAGGTCTACTATTGATTCTCGTAAATGGGGCGACGGATTTCTTTTTATTAAAGGTGAAAGAGTTTTTGTTCATGTTAGTATACATATATAGCAAATCAATATAACATAAATGAGTGAAAGAGCAACTCCAATGGGCGGTTCTAAACCGCGATTATTCTATTATAGAGATTTATTTTTTGCCCAATGGAGTTTCCAAATAAATCCTATAAATTAATTGAATTATAGGATTTATCGGATGAACAGGAGAGTATGACAAAAAACTGTAGCAAGAAACTGGAATAAACGAAATTGACGTCCAGGGCACCATAAAAAAAAACCGAATGAAAATGCACTCGATACGCAATCATCATCCATCAAAACCGGCTGTTTTCCAAGACACTCGACAACTTTGACCACCCCTTTCAGCCACGTTTGATCTGTGCCAGCTCTCACAACAACAACAACAACAGCAACGACAAGGACGACGATGAAGACGACGACAACTCATCCTACAGCAGAGTTTCGCTTTCTGACGACTTCTTTTCAGTATTCAGCGACATCGACGACGAGGGTTGCGCTATGGCACTGAAAACCGATTTCAGTCAACAGTCAAGACAAAGAGCTGGACTTTGCATACAAAGAGTATTCAAACGCTGCTTTACTGAGTCTTGCAAGAGACACGCTGAGCTACATCCAGTAGACAAACAAAATCTGTGCTAGCAAACTGCAAGATATGGAATACAAGCCGACCAACTATGTTCAAGCAAATAGCACATAGGACCGCTTTTAAAGCTCATCAAGATACTTTGGCCACAAGCATCTTTCAAACACACACATGCACACATTTTCATCGTTCATATCATGTACATACTTACCCGAATAACTCACACTAACTTCAAAAACACACACACACACACACACAATATGTATTAAATCAATTGCAAAATTAAAAAAAACGAAAGCTTTCATGTAATACTACATTCTTTTTGCTTCTTGTTTTGGGCAATCAAATTAAGGATTCATTAAAAGAGAATAATGTTTCATAAAATCATGACAGAGACATGGAAAAAAAGCCTTTTTTAGAGCTTGACAGCCAAGAAATTTAATATATATGTAGTGTTTACACTACTAAACATGTTACAGCCACATTCAAGAAAAACGCTGGGCTGTTCTAATTGAATGAGCAAGATTTTGTAACTGATCAGATTGTACATATATTCATTCATCAGTTACACAAGAGGGAATGAGCTAATAATTGATTGGCTGGCAAAAAATTTGACCGCGCAAAGATGGTTTTGATTGGTCAAATATAAAGCATTTCAACAACCCATACCTGTTGACTTTATTTGGTGAACAAAGTCGACTGCCAGCTTTAATATTAAACTAATTTTTTGTGGTTATACTCTAATGAGATACGTGAGTATTCTTGCACGCTCGTCAACTTTGGAAAGAGGTGGACTTAAATTATATCAAATTATAGAACAGAAGATCTACAATTAAGGGATTTTGCTTGAAAGGATACATGTCAAAGTAGTAATCACTAGCATACCACGGAGTATCTAAAAATACAAATGGCATGAAGGGCACGGTGCCTAGAAGTACTTTCTCGGTCTTAACTGTGGGATTTAATTTATCCGAACTCCTACTAAATTTGCTGGGTGTCAATCTTCTGTGCTTCATTCCTTTATCGCTCTGTACATAACTCAATTGAGGTGCATTTAATGTCTGACTCACCTATTGCAGACAAGCAATTGAGCTTGAGCGCTGCTTGTTTCCGTTGCAGAGGATTCAGGTATTAGAAGGACACTGTCTATTGTTCGGGATAGAAACTAATCTCACACTCTTGATTGTATAGACATGCCTGCGACAGGAGAAAACCATCGTGCACTCGATGTCATAGAAGAGGAATTAATTGCGTCTACCCTGAAGCAGCACCCACACTTAAAAAGCTACAAGAAGCCACCAAAACTTTTGGAAATAGACTCAAGATTTTTAGGGAAAGATTGAAGGCAGGTGAAATAACTCCACTTCAACCGCACCAATATTATGACTACGATATGGGTGACACATTGGACGAGAACGATATCAAATCACCATATGTAAGCAGTGTAAAATCAATGCTCTTTGAGGATGACGATGACGATATGATGGAGCTTGAGCAAGACAATTTCAAAGGAGGATCAAGACGTGGCAGAGGAAAAGTAGCATCAACAAGAACATTTTCTGTTTATCCATGCGTCAAATGCACAAAAGATCTACAGCAGTGCGACTTGACTTTGCCGAAATGTACTCGCTGCGAAGCTAATAATTTTGATTGCACTTACACAAAAACGGAACCTAAAGCAAATCATGTTTCGCAGGTTTTAACGACAATGAATAAAGTGATGGACCATTGGCAGTATTCAATCGATAGAATCGCCAAAGAACTTACACAGAAGTCTACAAAGAGAAAACCACCACCCCGAACCGCATGGAAAATTACTACCACTAAGGAGGGCCTTTCGGTTCAAAGTAATGTAAACTCTTTCAATGATTTTTCAACACTTGTCGATCAATTTAGACGTACAATGTCACATAATAAAGCTCGTAATCACACTAAAACTCTTGTGGCACGTGCAAAGGAGGAACCTATCTTCGAATTTGACGAGGAAAACTCAATACACACAACGTCTGAATTCACAGTGTGGGATTCATGGGCACATCCAACTCATGCAATGCCGCAAGACTATCCTATTGATATCTCCGAAGAGCTGACTGATAACTTGATTGAACTTTATTGTCGTACACCGTGCTGTTCTTCTATTCGTCTGCCAATAATTGACACCGAAGAGTTTCTTGTACGCTATCGCAACCCCGACGTATCAAAGCGCCCATCAACAGTTCTAGTTTACGCTGTATGTGCTATGGCAGCAAGAAATGCATTTCAACTACATGTTTGGAGTAAACGCCCTGCCTTCGAAGCTCCTCAATACAACATGGGTAAAGCATTATCTGTTGCGTATGGACTTCGTGGTCGCGAGTTACTATCTGAATGTTTCGATGAGCCCTCTTTGGAAAATTGCCAAGCTGCCTTTCTACTATCCTATTCTAATTACCAAAATGGCTATCCTGGTGTGATCTACTTTTACGAGTGGATTGCTTATAATATGGCTGTACAACTTGGCCTTTATAATAGCGACCGTGAACTAACACAGTGTGAATCAATGCTTGTATGGGGTATATATTATTGCAATGCTTGGTATAAAGCTTTACAAGGTGGTAACTCTGGAACTTCCCAAGGCGTCAGTCAGTGTAAACCAAATAGTCCACTGCCAAGGCTATTAAATCGTCCAGACCAAAGCTTGTTTGATAAACAAGGTGACCCTGAGCCGGCTGTTGTTAAATACTATGTTTGGAATTGCTGGGTATACCTCATTCAACTGCAAGTATTTCGCGATCAGTCTGTGGCAAGGCTTGCTTCTTTTGAGTCTGGAGGAGAATCAAATAACTCTTTGCTTCAAGATGTTGTAGCTATGCAAGAGACTTTAAAGGCGTTTCATTCTGACCTGCCAACGGTCTGGCAGTCCCCTAATTTTGATGTAATCGATAACGAACAACCTTGTTGCACCTCAACAGAAAACTTCAAAGTCAATGTCCAGTCCTTTGCCCAATATTGTGTAAACCTTGTTAGTATGCATTACAGCGTCAACGAGATTATCCTTCATCAAGCATTTATACCAATGAATAGACTTCCCAACAGTGCGATATCGATAAATGCGCTGGAGACTTGTCTAAACGCAGCAAACAATATCAATCGCATATTTGAACTCATGGTACAAAAAGAAAATTGCCATGTTCCGCTAATTGGATACTTTTTTTCCAACATAGTGCATCAAAAACTTTTGAACTACACTTTTCACGACACTTACTATAAATGTGGGAAAAATGGACTGTTACATTCTATTGACATATCGAAATCTTCATTTAGTTACAAGTATGATTTCGAGATGGCCCGAACACTAATAAGAGTTATGGAAGAAAACGTCCAGTGTAACATTATGCGACATTCACCAAGTGCATATTCCTTATCAATCGACTCTTCTGCGGATAGTTCCCCTACACCATCTATACCTTCTCCTACTAATTACTCGCCACTTGGCCAAACCACTAAAGGGTAGTCATTCTTACATTGGATAGGCCCCACCATTTGTATTTATGTTTAAAAGACCATATCTAATTTTTCATCTACATCCTCTACATTTTCCCCATAACTGAATTTCTTCATCTATTTTATTTATAATACGCTCAGCTACTGTACATTTCCTTGCTCTATCACCTGCTTCTGTCTTTCACCTTGCTTCATCATACATGTTTTGTGGAAATAATAAATCTTGACACTTTCACTTAGTTATTATAGTTCCTTTTCTGTTTGGCCCGTATGTATCTGTGAGGAGTCAGATTCTATCATTTATGTTATTTGTAAATCATTGACTATCCTACGAGCAATAATGCATTAAGGTCTTTGTACATACCTACGAAAGGAACGTATATGCACCTAAAGTATTTGAGGGCACCTGTTACTATAAACAGATGATCATTTTCTGTATGCAAAGGAACCCTGTTGCTGTAATATGTCAGAGTAAAACTAAACTTGGCCCACTAGAATACATAGATAGATTGAAAGCCCTGTTTACTATAAAGTAAAATAACATGGACTAAAGGTAAAGTCTACGTATATCTACCGCAAGTAAAAGGCTACTTGATGGCATATGATTGTAAATTGAAGTCACATATCGTGAATATAGCGCGAGTGTGGACTTCTGCGTTCCCCTATTACATATGTTGTACGCGCCTTCCATCTCCTCTATGTGATATGACATGACAATGAGCTTGTGTACCTTGAATCACAATGCTATGTAATTGAATATGAACGCTATAAAAGCAATACTACTTTTGCGTGTACGTGCGTAAAGTAATCAAAGGTGTATTTTTTTATAATTTTTATTATGGATAATAGTGTGTTAGATGCAATAATAAATAGGCTAATAAGATATGCGGATGTAATTATTAAAATATAATGAGTAGTGAATGTGTGTGGCGTGATTTCGTAACTGAGAGTGTATGTAACAGTTGGTACCACCGTTAGTCTTTTCCAGTCCTGTATGTAATAGTTCTGGTGTGTGCGACATAATACATAAATTTCAAATTGTTTTCTCTCCTTACTCTGCTTTTTCCTTCACCTCTTAGTTTCTCTCTCCCCTGTAGAGGTATAAAATAAAAACTGTCACTAAAGAAACGAAATCTTGAAAGAGAGAGGGAAACCTACTGGGTGAGATGAGGCGAAGACAGAGTCCTTTTCACAGATTTATTTGGTTTGTAAAGAGATATTCTGTGACGTAAAGTCGTCGAGAGCTTTCTTTTTTTCATAGTTGTACTGTTGTCCATGGTCTTCACCTGTTTATCTTGAAGTAGGTAATCAAAGTTCGGAAAAGTGGTTACCTTACCCTCTTGTTCGTTCGAGTCAGAAAAGAAATCTAACTTGAGCAAATTACGAGATTCTTCAAACTCTACGTCAGGTAGAGAAAACGTTGTTGTGGAAGTTGGCCTTTCGTTATTAGCATTGTTTGAGACAACTGACGTGGGGGGAGTTTCATCTCTAACGGTATTCGTTAAGTTGTCCTCTTCTGTGATTGGCGGTGATGACAAGATTACTTCAGGTGTTTCAGTGGATCGCCCAACTTTCGATTTTTTGCTGAATGCATTGAAGATATGATGTAAAAACATGGCTATTTTTGAAGCAATTTTTTTTTTAAAAAAAAAGAGAAGAAGAGGAAGAAATATTGAAGTAGAAAAAAAAAATAGAAAGAGAGAAAATAAATACTTATGCACCCATTACCTTTTGTCGCTTTTTACCTTTTTAGGGTTAAATTTTCAAAGGCTGTGGAGAGATGACATAAAATTTTGCGTCCAGGTACGTTAAAAAAATATATGCCCGAGACCTTCTGCCAGTTGATCGCATGAGCTGAAACCGAAAAAAAAAATAAGCCATGAATAAGAATGAAAAGTGAAAAAGTAGCGCTCATCACGCTTGTCTTTAGTACAATGATTATTCAAAGATTCCTTCATCTAATAGCGTCCTTTTTCTTATTTGCAGCATTTATTTTGACACTGCTGGTCATCATAGGTCAAGTATCGAACAAACCTTTCTTGAACATACTTTACTTTGTTCAAGCAAACAATGGGCAGTACAATCTATCGTACAACTTTGGCCTCTGGTACGTTCATACAGAAAAAACAAACAAACAAACAAATAGTCATTTACTGACCCATTGGATAGGTCATATTGTCAAGGTGAATATAATGCCCCAGTTCAACAATGTAGTCAACCAGTTGCAGCCTACGATTGGGCCAAGACACCGGGATTCTCTCAAATGTTGCCATCTTACGCCAACAGCAAAAACTTGGAACGTGTATTTTTGGCATTCTTTATTTTGTACTTTATTGGCATGATATTTAGCTTTTTGTTGTGGGTTGCCACTTTACCATTTGCTTTATTCTGCTGCTGCTCGCGCCGTGTGAAAAACACAGGTAGAATTTTTGATCTAGTGATGGCAACCTTCGTCACCATCACTTTCTTCATCATGTTTGTAGCTCTCGTTCTTGCGCTTGTGCTTGTTGTGGGTACTGTAAAAGCTGTCTCAGGCGGCAGTATTTAATGGAACGGTCATGCCGGTATCTCATTGTGGTTTACCATAGCCGCGGTTGTATCCTTATTTATGGCTGCTATTTGCTATTTCTTCAAATCATGTTGCTCTTCCTCCGGAAATTCCAATTATGGTAATAGAGTCGATCCCACAGAAACTAGATATGCACATAAACATGGAGCATTCGATTTGACACCTCATCAATCAAATGCTTACACTCCAAGAATCATGAAGGGAGAAGCTGTCACATCGCAAAATCATCATTATGGACCTCATCATTCGTATCAACCTCAACTGCAAATGCAACAACAACAACAACAACAACAACTGCAAGAGCCTTACTCAATTTCTAGTTTATCTCAGCAGTACTCCCCAGCTTTGCAACCTCAATATTTACAACCTATTTACACCGATACTAATAATAATCAAAATGGAGTAAACTTAGCTGCTCATAATAATATTGCTCATCCATAATACTAATGATATCTAAAAGATAATAAATTTTTTCTTACAAACTGCACCTTTGCCATTATTTGGTTCATCGCAGATGGTGTCGAGAGGGTAGATTGAGTTTTTAAACTACTGAAGTAACGACAGTGTGATAAACTAATAATTCGAAAGACCAAATTAAAATCTCGAAAGACAAAGATTTTGTTTTACGCCATCGAGAGGGTAGATGACAGGTGGTACAGAGCTGAAGTAATAAAGTGTGGTCTACTTAATTATTCCACGACTGTGTAGGTGAAAATGGAAGAATGCCAATGATACGTACTGGAATCTCAGAATTTAATCTATTATCACTGGAACCCATTTATAATTTATCTCTATGGTGCAATGGAAAAAAAATTCTTCGTGACAGCTCTCTATTTCTAACTTCCTTCAGTAACCTTTTTCGCTTTCGTCTGGTTTCTCTGCCTCCAGTTGTTGTTTCTGCTAGGTCATTATCAAACATTATCATTGTGACACGAGGAAAAGAACAAATCCATTCAAAAGCAACTATTCTTAGTAGTGAAGCTGCAAAATTTAAAAAGACTTAACGACAAAAATTAAAAAGTTTTGAAGCCATACTTGATGTAATCAGGATATATACTCTATACTTATAAACATAGTACCAACATAACATTTCTTTTTAAAATTATTCTCCAAAAAAATCTGAAGTTAGCGACGTAAAGTGGGAAAAGGTTGGTTTAGAATGCAGATTCGGTAAAAAATTGTCACTACTTACAAAAGCGGCAAACGATTACGATAGAGCTCGTATTGAAGGCCATGAAAAGTTGTGAGATTAATATGATGTACATACTACAACTGTAGTATTGAATGAAATTGCTACTTGCTATCTAGTCTTACTTATTTTAGCAACCAGAATGTAAAGGTTGTAAGTGGAGGTCACCTTTTGGAGTGTAACTTCGTACATCTTACTTTGCATCCGATTCCAGGTCTTTTATTTCTGTTTCAGTGATTTCTACGTCTTCCTCCCATCCTATCTCGAGACCTCTTTTACTTTGAGCTTAATGCCTTGTAATACGCCAAGGATGCCCTTTTGATATGGGAATTTTTACCCATATCGATTTTTCGCTTCTTGCTTGATACTCGTCACTGAGAGTCTGAAGTGAATGCCATTTTAAAGAGGCGCAAAATGCAGGAAAAAAGAGTTCCTATACGGCTCTGGCGATGAGGTGAACCGAGAAAAGTCTTGAGTGGTTGGCGTCACTGGTTTTATCCAGAATACACTTGATGTACATAGGAAACACATCTGATATGTAAGAGTTCATGATGGAAGAGATATTAGACAAATGAAGAAAGAAGCTTTGTTCTCATCATCTGTAAAAGTATATACGTACGCAGGTTTATTTAGGCCCAAAAAGCGATTTATTATTGACTTGATATTGATTGATATTTTGTATTTAATCAAATTGAGTCAACTAAAGGATATCACCCAAGGGAGTAAATATATCACGTAAGACCCATATTGTCATTATATTTATTTTGATATGCGCAAAAATTGGGTGTGGTTAAAGATTTCCTTGGGGAAAAACAAATATTTATTTTGTCATTTATGTACAGGAGGAGAGAAGATTTTTTTCTACATACTACAGAAGTAAAGCGAAAAAAAGGGGAAAATAAAAAGATGGATGATACTTTTTGAATGGGTGTATATAAGGATGGAAAGGAATAGGGTGAAAGTATGGCGGATATGAGTGATATTAAGTAAAAAAGGAGGTGAGTAGAGGATTCGTAAGCTATGAATCCTCTTTAGGAGAAACTAAACCTAACCGTTTCTTCTTCATAGTAACGTTGTTCGGCCTTTGATAGGGATGATGTAAAGATACTTTTTTCCTTGTGTTCTCATGTTCGGCAGATGAATTGTAAGGAGGAGTTAATGGCATTATCAACACATTCTTCTGGGCAGCAGTTGTATTGGTGGTAGTAGAATTAGTTCTAATTGTATTGCTTAAATTGTTATTATTGTTATTATTATTATGAGTATTTATGGGGATGCTGGATGATATTTCTTGCTGTTGTGATGGAATACTATGGTTTGGTAATGACATTGCGTGTGATAATAATTGATCTGCATACTCTTGAAGATCCTCTAAAGTAATATGAAGCTGAAAGTCTATCAAAAATAAGAATTCCAATTCCAGTTGATTTAATTCTCGAAGAGGTATTCCGCCCACTTTAGCATATCTGCTATTAGCGTAGAATATGTCTGAAGTAAATTTGGAAGCGACGACCAGACTATTAAATGTAAAAAGAGCATTAGCGACAGTTCTATGACCCCAATCCTGTATTACAGTAATTTACCTTGTAATCAATAAGCGGTGAATGTTGAAGGAGTTTATTGTAAATCCATTTTCAAGCTTAGCAATAGCGTCAAAATAAATAAGGATAGATAAAAGTGCCTCGTTCGAAAAGGGAGCGAATTTGTGAATTCTTGTTAAATAGGATACAACTGTAATGTTCGGCACTGCTCGAGAATGGAAGTAGGTAATTTGTGTATTGGGTATTTGATTGTTTGTATGCAACATTGAATCCAGCAAATTTGATACTATTTTTATCAACTCTTGAGTTGAGAACTTTGCAATATCCATTTTGTATAACAAATTAGCAATTTCGGTTGTCATATCGTTCAAGTTGAATCATGAAAGAAAGGAAAAAAAAAAGAGAAACAGAAAGCAATAAAAGAAAAAAAAAAAAGCTTTTTGAATGTAAAAAAGACTAGAAAGAAGTAATAGAAATCGAATTAATTTAATCCCTTTCTTTATGTTTTATAATTGGAAACACTCGCTGGAATCTGTACCTCATGCCATCATTGTACAAAAATGATTGGGTTGGACAACTTCAACAACCGTTCTCCAAAGTGACCAATAGTGGACATGTTCATTTCACTCCCGAAAATGGAAGAACACGCGCCCGAAACAAGTCACAAACGCGTTCTTATTTTTTTAACGTGGTGTTTTTTTTTCTTCTTTACTCTCAACTATAAAGCTTCAACAGTGACAACAATGTCTGATTCGTTGACCTCTTCTAGAGAGTCAAGTCCACCTTCAATAGAGGTGCCGGACATAGACGATATTCACTTGGATAGTGTAACTGATGAGACTATTCTAAGCTTACTCAAGAAAGAGATCGACTTGCAAATAGAGTTGGAAGCTGTGCAAGCTCAAGTTAGCAAATTAGAAAAGGACACTGGAAAAGAAGACGAAGAAGAAGACCAAGGTAAAATAACACTATAAACGGCTTTACTGTATTTAAAGTGTTACTTAAGTTATATGTTGTGTATAGACTTGGACGAGTTTGAGGCACCTCAGTGGTGTGTACCTATTAAAGCCAACGTCATGACTTATGACTGGGATGTAAGTATAGCATAAGGGAACACAAACAAGTACAATATGATTGATTCTTTGTATAGGCTTTAGCTAAAGAAGTTCAATTTGATGTGATTGTGACTGATCCACCATGGCAACTCGCCACACACGCTCCTACGCGTGGTGTAGCCATCGCATATCAACAATTACCTGATATTTGTATTGAAGATATTCCTATACCAAAGCTTCAAACAAACGGTTTCTTGTTCATTTGGGTTATCAATAACAAATACGCCAAGGCATTTGAATTAATGGAAAAGTGGGGATACACATATGTGGATGATATCACTTGGGTAAAACAAACAGTGAATCGTCGTATGGCAAAAGGTCACGGCTATTATCTTCAACATGCCAAAGAAACTTGTCTTGTAGCAAGAAAGGGTAATGATCCTATCAACATTCGTCACTCAGTGGGATCGGACGTCATCTTTTCGGAAAGACGTGGTCAAAGTCAAAAACCTGAGGAGTTGTATGAATTAATTGAGGAACTTGTTCCTAATGGTAAATACCTTGAAATCTTTGGTAGAAAGAATAATCTTCGTGATTATTGGGTCACTATTGGTAACGAATTATAAATAAAAGATTAAACTAATTGTACATTGTAAAAAAACAACTTATGTGTCAAAATGTTTAAAGCTGAGATTCAACACAATTCTGTTCCTTAATGGCGTGCATTTTCATTGGCGGAAATGCTTTAAGCTTTGAGCCGACAACCCGACATTCACCATGCTACGTACCCGAAAGAATTTTTATTTAAGACAATGTTGGCGATAAATACCTAGAGCTCATTCTTACAGTGAAATATATATATTAATATAAATGTAGTAGGTAAATTAGCCCAAGATAACTACATAGAAGGTGTGAAACTGCTAAATAACTCTGATGAATTAAGGTAGAATGAGGGATCCCTCGAAATTCAACCAATTAAAAACTATTCCACTTGAAATAAAAAAATTTATAAAAGTCCCTTTTTTATATATAATTTTCTGCTTCTTTTCACCCTTGTCACTTTTGTAATTTTGACCATGTTCCGTAAAGTGTTAATACCCTCTGCACTCAAGCTGTCAGGACCTCGCTCCTTCGCTACTCTTACTAGACATGTTACTGCAAGAGTTAACCCAGGTATTATTTATAACAAACGTTTGCTTTATGTATGTGTAGGAACTAAGATCTTCTTTGATCAAGTAGTACGATCTCTTCTCCATAGTCAACAGATCCGCTCTCAAGTATTAAACAGTGTCAAGATCTCACCTTACGCTTTCCATCGCACACAGTCTACCGCTTCTGGCTCAGTTGCCGAGCTTATTAAGGAGGAAGTTGTTGACGAAGAAACCAATATTGAACCTATTTCCGATAAGAAGAGATTTGATGCTATTGAAGCTATTCATCCCAACACTCAAAGAGCTATTAGACAAGTTTTCAAGTACGAGGAAATGTCTGCTGTTCAAGAAGCTGTGCTTACAAAGTTACCCAACGACAGCGATATGTTTGTAAAAGGCTAAAAACAGGTACTGGTAAAAACAGTGTGT
>KK076427.1:119985-398648 GCA_000587855.1 Mucor irregularis B50
AAACGTTTGCTTTATGTATGTGTAGGAACTAAGATCTTCTTTGATCAAGTAGTACGATCTCTTCTCCATAGTCAACAGATCCGCTCTCAAGTATTAAACAGTGTCAAGATCTCACCTTACGCTTTCCATCGCACACAGTCTACCGCTTCTGGCTCAGTTGCCGAGCTTATTAAGGAGGAAGTTGTTGACGAAGAAACCAATATTGAACCTATTTCCGATAAGAAGAGATTTGATGCTATTGAAGCTATTCATCCCAACACTCAAAGAGCTATTAGACAAGTTTTCAAGTACGAGGAAATGTCTGCTGTTCAAGAAGCTGTGCTTACAAAGTTACCCAACGACAGCGATATGTTTGTAAAGGCTAAAACAGGTACTGGTAAAACACTTGCATTTTTAATTGCAGCTATCGAGACTGCCATTGCTGGTCAAACTCCCCAAGACTTTAAGCACTTTGAGGGTACTTCTATTATGGTGATTTCTCCTACCCGTGAATTAGCTAATCAAATTGCCGACGAAGCTCAAAAGTTGGTAAGTTATTATCCTTTCAAGGTACACTGTATGGTGGGTGGTGACTCCAAGAGACGTCAAATCTTCAATTTGGAACGCCGCCGTTGTGACATTGTTGTTGCTACGCCCGGTCGTCTTCAAGACATGCTCTCTTCTGTCCCTCGATTCAAGAAAATGTGTGAAAACTTGAAGGTGTTGGTGTTGGACGAAGCTGATCAATTATTGGATATGGGTTTCAAAGCTGAATTACAACGTATTCTCAACCAAATTCCTGATAAACGTCAAACAATGCTTTATTCAGCCACTATCTCCCCTGAAATTCGTGAAGGTTTGGGTAAATTCGCTCTTTCACCCAACTATGACTTGATCGATACTGTTGGTAAGGACGATGTCAACACTAATATCCATGTCAAACAATCCGCTTTGGTTGCTCCTTATGGTCAACAAATTTCTTTGATCCGTGACTGTCTCGAAACTCATGAAGCAGCTCTCAAGGGTAAGGTCATTGTCTTCTTACCTACCACCAAGGCTACTATGGTTTATGCCAACATTTTCAAGCGTTTGATGCCCGACCGTATGGTTTATGAAATTCACTCAAAGAAGGGCCAAGATCAGCGCTCCCGTATTGCCGACAAGTTCAGAAAATCAAGAGAATCCAGTATCCTCTTCACTTCTGATGTGTCTGCTCGTGGCGTTGATTATCCTGGTGTCTCTCTTGTACTCCAAGTAGGTGTTCCTTCTAGCCGTGAACAGTATATTCACCGTCTCGGTCGTACCGGTCGCGCTGGTCGTGAAGGTGAAGGTATTATCTTATTGGCTCCTTTCGAGAAGGCATTCTTGGACAAGGAAGTCGCTGATCTTCCTATTCAACACATTGAGGCTCCTGCCCTTACTGAACAAGAAATTACTGATACCAATGAATTAGCCACCAAGGCACTTCATTCCATGGATGACGAGATTGTTAGAGAGGTATACACAGCTTATCTTGGCTACTACTCTGGTAGAATGCCCATGTTGGGTCAACGCCGTACTTTGGCTTTGACCGAGGCTGCCAAGTTTATGGAAGGTCTTGGTGTTGAGGAAATTCCTCACTTGAGCGCACGTTTCTTGTCTCAACTTGGCTTAAGTGAAAGTAGCTCCCGCAATAGTCGCAACAGCGGTAGCCGTGGTGGTTTCAGCCGTAACGGAGGTGGAAGTAGAAATGGAGGATTTAGTCGTGATCGTGGATTCAGTCGTGATAACGATACTGGTTATTCTCGTCGTGACAGCTTCAATGATCGTAACAGTTTCAACCGTCGTGACAACAATGATAGCTTCCGTGATAACTATAAGCGCCGTGATGATTTCGGTACTCGCGATAGCTTCAGAAGCCGTGATTCTGGATTCAAGAGTCGTGATAGCTTTGACAGACGTGATAGCTATAAGAGCCGTGATGGCTTCAAGAGCCGTGACAACGGCTTTGAACGTCGCGGTAGCTTCAACCGTCGCGATGACTATTAATTTATTACACCCAAATCTACTCTGTAAACAAAAACCCCACTCCTTTTTTTATTTTATTTACTTGAAAACTTATCATCACCTTAGAAGTTCTGTATATACAATCCCACTAAATTTTTAAGTAAAATCCCATAACAATAAAGCAAATATTATGTATTAGATTCCAATCCTAAGATGATCTTGTTCAATCATTTTCTTTTACACCTGAAGGGCAAAGGTGACTTTCATATATTGTATATTTTGGTTTGATCCCATCATATTTGGACATGTATTACGAAGGGAGTCTTTATCCACACAGATTTCTTTTTGGATACGTAATGAAAAAGCAAGCGTCCAACTTGATTGTCCAGTCAATAATTTATCATTTTCGGGGCTCTTTCGTGATGAACTAGCTTATATTTCTATAAATATTGACCACAAATGTGTTTCTTTCTGCTCTCTTTTCTTTTCTTTTCTAATATTTCTTCTATCGTGGACGTTTACATATTGAATTTTTGCCCTACATTAAGTGTATTCCGGATAAATTCAGTGGTGTATGTACATAAATACGCAATGCAAGACTTCATTTCCACGGCCGTATAGAGGTTCGGTTTTTCCGTGTTCTTTACCTTTTCAAAAAGGTACTTGTTGAAGACTTTGGAAGATAGGCATCGCCTAAGACGGAAAGGAATGTTACAAAAAAGGCAAATCTCTGTGTGGTTGGTAAAACAAACCTGTGTGGATAAGGACTCCCTACTACGAAAGTCATTGATTTACATACCAAACCTCTCATACCCGTTTCAAAGACAGTAAATTCACATTATCGATACTCCTGTTAATCAATAGTCAATCAAAACTGCTTTTGAAAGCGTTGAATAAAATAACCCAAAACCCATAGCAAGAGAAAACTTAAGACTAATGAAAAGTCTTCTTAACGAAGCTTAAGAAAGCAACGATGACGCGATAATAGCAGCAGCCAACAAGCTTTTGCAAGATTGGAATCGTATCAAAAAAGAATTAGTTCCCAAAAAAAAAGAAAAGAACTGCTACATACAACAATAATAATTATGGCAACGTATTGATCGCCCAACCAACTGATTCGAATGTCATAATCAACGAATATACAGCAAGCCCTAGCACGATTACTCCAAAAGGACGCCTTGTATGCCTTTAAGACGACGTTGCCAGTAGCTCTGAGAATGAATCATGGGAGAGTTTGAAAAAACAGAGAAAGAAGAGAAAGCACTTGAATGCCTATTTGTATGGATATTATCATGACACTGGTACCGAAAGACCTGCTTCTGAATGGAAGATCAACCAATTAAATGTTTCAAAAGTGCTCAATACATTTAAACAAGTTTCTATACAAGGAGCTCAACTAAAAAAACATTTGTCTGATACATAGCCGGTTTTTATCATTGCCGCATAATTTTTTTTACTTTCTGCTATTGATAATTGTGCCTTATCCAAGCTAGCTCCTTAAGAGCAAAAATTGATACATAATGAAAAGTTTGAATGCAAAAGAACATTTGAAGTCTATTGACAACGAAGTTATGAATGTATGTCAAGAAATACATCGAATTTTGAGTGACGACGATATAGACAGAAATGGAGCTGAAGAAGCTGTTGACAAGATCAAATTATCAAGCTCAAACAAAAAAGTGAAGATCGCATTACAAATCATTTCAAGCATGATATTTAAATTGGTCGATAATCACAAGTCCAATAATCAAACACAAGGAGAAGCTACCTTGATTATTGAAAATATACGACCATTTTTAAACCACTGCATCATTTTCCAACTTGAGGGAGCCAAATACGAATGGTAAGTTTGAATAAACATCCCAAGTCAACAGGATTAAAAATTGATATTTTTCTAAGGATGACATAACGACTATGTAGATTTGCCTTCGGATGGACAAATTATGATTCCGGATCTGACACTCTAGCACCGTCATAACTTGAGCCTACTCCCGTTATAAGACTCCCGTTGTAAGATAAAAAAATGAATTTGGCACCGTTATAACTTAAGCCTACTCCCGTTATAAAATAAAAAATAAATTTAGCACCTTTGTAACTTAAGCCTACTCCCGTTATAAAAAATAAAATAAATTTAGCACCGTTATAACTTAAGCCTACTCCCGTTATAAGATAAAAAACGAATTTGGCACCGTTATATTATAACGGGAGTAGGCTTAAGTTATAACGGTGCTAATTAACCTTTCTTACGAAGTTGGCGAGACAATCAATCGATGGTTGGCCCATAGGCTGGCCCACTATTTGTGCAACTGGAAATGGATTGCTTAGCGCATTCTCAATTCCCGTACCCTCCGATCATCTTGGTAAGCCCCTTCTTCATTACTTCTATGTTAAAAGAGACGAGCTGTGAATGACCCCTGAATTACGGTGAAAAAGGTCAATCCTTCGCTTCGCTGCGGGGACTTTTTTACCGTAATTTGGGAGCTTCAAATCTCGTTATTTTAATTGATAAAAGAGGATATGTAATAGATAATGGACGATAATAGACGATAATCAATTCTCTACATATTGTTGCTATCTTTGATACTTCTCATACGTTTTTCCTTTAACCCCAAAAGGGATTTTCATTCCCTCCTCATAAAGATCGGATCAGGGCAATTCAGCTGCGAAAGGCTGTGTGCTCATTAATTTATTCTTAAATGAATGAAGTATTATTTGCGTATTATTATTAATAAAAGAAAGACATTTATCGACGTTGATATGGAGGATATGGTTGTTGCTGTATTTGGGGGGCACCTGCCATTGGCATACGAGCTTGTGGTTGTGGTTGAGGTTGTTGGATCATAGGTTGGGGATATTGAGGTTTAGGATAAAAGCTTATTTGCTGTTCAACCATACTCATGAGAGGAGGTTTTTGATCTTTGCCGTCCTTAGATGGCAGAGGAGCTACTTTAACTAAACGCCAATTATCTTTAGAGTAAGTAGGTGTAATATTAGCGTATGGAGGTAAGTTCTCTGCTTTTTCTGTTGTAGGGAAAGAGAATATTTTATGAGGCGGCAATGTTCCTCTGTAGGCTGGTTCTAACAGCGGTAAACGCTCCATTGTTTTCTCTATCAGTTCATTATTGGAGGTTGCATTGGGTGGTAGTTTTGCCAACATATCAGCCATATTGTTTTCTAATGTTTTCGCTATAGAGTTATAAGAAAAGGTATTAGCCTTGAAACAAAAGACTTGTAAGGCCGAATGTCCGATACATACCAATTTCCACTTCTTTCTCATTCACTGCTGTCCATTGGGATTCTCCTCCTTCGAATCTGGTTTTCTGATAGGTTAATAACTCTTCCAAGAGTTCACCGTTGCGCTCTAATTTCTCGTCCACATCTTTAAGGGTTTTATTCATGGCTGCTTCTATGATATCCATATCCAATCCCTCTTTAGCTAACCAAGCAGCGTTCACCTCTGCATCGTCTGTGTCCATATCGTCTTTCTCTTCTCCAGCATGGTTATGTTGATTCTTCTTGAGTCTTTTTGCATGGCGTCCCATGTATGTGTATTCATAGGTTGCATTTGCGTTATTTGAATCTGAAGCAGGTGCAAAACTAGAGAATGCTCCAAAGTCCAGCCATTGAACTAGCAGATATAATTGTGTAAGTAAAGGGCAAAATTAAGGATGAAAGGACACCTATTGTTCTTACCAGGTACAACAGGCTTTTCTTCGTGCTTAAATATTTTGGGATAGTATTTGGGTGGTGGTGCAACCACTTGCTTAAGTGTAGGTACTTCTTCTTTTTCTGCTGGTGGTGCAGGATGAATAACTATTTCTTGTACATTGGGAGCTAAAAGGGAATATTCAATTAGTCATATCGCGCGCAATCGACTCGATAAGATTGTAGTGCTTACGTAAGTTTGTGATTGGCCCCACGGAAGGGTCTTTTAAAGACAAGTCTGTAAATGAGTAACCATCTGTTGTTGGTCTGAATAACGCAGTCAATTCAAACAAAGCGTCTGTATCTGTTATTTCTTCTTTTAAACGTTTCGATTCGAATTTTAAGCTGTTCTCTGTGAACGCATTTACAGCTTTGAACGCGCTCATGTCTTTGTGGTACGAACGAGCAGTAGGAATGATGGATAAAAGTAGTTCGTCAAAGTTTTTCTAAAAGTTCTTGTGTTAAAGCAACGTTTTTGAAGTGTATATACAAGGGTGCAATCTTTAGTTGTTGTTTACCTTGAATGAAGAGAGATCTTTGTACTTTCCCTTATAAACGCGATCTTCAATAGATTCGAATGTAACAGCTTGTTCTGTTGTAGGTCTAGTCCATAAAATGTATCTTTTATCGACACTGTCAAAAAAGTCTTATTAGCACACACATAAAAGTGATTATAGCTTTTGAAGTTGATCAATATACTTTATAACAGCGTTGAGAAACTGAATCATGATGCGTTGTTTTGGTGAAGGATCAGTTGGAGGATCACGCTTTTTTCTAGCAAGAAATCTAGCTTTTCTACTTTCACTAGCAGATTCTCTATGCTCGTTTGTCTGTACATCCACGTTGGAACTAGTCTTTATCGCAGTCCCTCTTGTTGTAGGCATCGTATCGTTTTGTTACTTTGTGGTTTTCAGGCAGAACAATAACGCTTTTTGAATTTTGCGTGCAATTTTGTAAACCAATTTGAACGTCACCGTTTTTGCAGGTCTTTTTTTTTTTACTCCTCTTTTGTCCTACAAAAAAAAAAAACGTGAATATGACTGATCAAGTTGACGACGATGGATTCGTTAAAGTAGAACGATTTAAATACAAGCCTGTGAATAATAAGAAAAAGAATAAAAAGAACAAGTACACTTTCAAAGATTCAGACGATTGGAATATTGACGACATTACAAAGACGTTGGTGGATCGCAAGTAAGTCAACTTTGACATATCCATAGATCTCTTTATTCACAAAATATATTACTTTTTACAAAAGAAAAGTATTATTGGATAGTCTATTCTACAAGGACTTGACTGGTGAGTTGTTTAAAAGTCAAGTCAAGTTTTAAAGGCAAATTATTAACACACTAAACTCATAGTGATATTCGAAAAGAACCTTCTTCCTTTGAAACAAGTTGATATTGTTTGTTATGGAATTGGTTCTATGCAAAAGACAAAGAACGCACAATATCAGTTTGTGTTGGCATTGTTACTTAGAGAACTTTTAAAGGTAAAAAGTGTATGTAACAAGTCGATTTAAGAATGAATAACTTAGGGTCGTAATACGGATAGATTTCAGGCACTATGTATATATTTGATCCAGTCATGACAGACTTGGATAAAGAGTTGTGTGAATTGCACAATATTGAAATCATTAAAGAAAATGAGAGTGGAAAGAGATCAGTGACAAAGGAAACCTTGTTTTACATGCCACATTGCGGTAGAGGATTATATAGCAACACATTGAGCGCTAACTGGAGCTCAGAGCAACTACCGTTACTGACATTTGTTGGTAACAATTTTGATATGTATGTTGGAAGGTATTGTAGCATTCTCTCTCTCTCTCTCTCTTTTATAAAATAAGTAAGGAATTGAACTAATTTATATACATTCTATTGTTACTATTACTACTACTAGTCAACTTGAAAAAGATCTTGTGAGAGAATGTCCATATCTTATTCCTGCTGTGGATATTCTAGAAGTTGTTTCTTTCCCTAAAGAATTTGACAACAATCAAATATTCAATGATCTTTCAATTCAAACATTTCCCAAAGATAAAATAGACTTATTAGATGATGACTTCTGGTCCACCAGTGTTCCTAAACAAATAGAAGGAGAAGAGCCAAGAAGAGATAAAGAATAAAGAGTTTTTCTCAATTGTAATTTTTTTATTTTATTCCTATTTTTTATGTGTATATATGTGATTATTATTTATGCTGAAATATCCATAGAATCTCCCTCAGAAACATCTGCAAACTTGTAAATAGATGATTTCAATACAGCAGTAGTTCCTCTGGGGAAACGATAACTTTGTTCCTTAACACCACGTTCATTAGGACGAGCATAGTTACGAAGATAATCAGTCTCATCCTTTGTAATAACACAAACATCAACATTTGAACCTGATCCAAGATCGTTAAAGATACCAGCTTCAATAGCTTCTTGAACAATATCAATAGCCTCTTGGCGCTATAGAAATGAAATATAATAAGTCACATGATATGCACGCTTCTTTCCACGTTAAACCACTTACAGTCATGTTGGGCTTCCACTTGCTTTCAAATACACTCATGGCTGCCAAAGAACCAGAACCCATAGTGACATAGGGCAACTTATCTGTACTACCGTGAGGATAAACTGTATACAATTGAGGTCCTGTAGCATCAAATCCACCTAAAACAAGTGCAGCTCCAATATGACCTTGGTATCTTTATAGAATTCCATTAGCACAACGTAAACATGAACCACATTCGTTGAAGAAAGTGTCCCTTACTTGTAGAGCATTTGCTTTAATAATGTCATTGCTGTAACAACACGAGGCTTTCTTCCAGTTGATAAACTATGCAACTCGATTTGAGAACTGATGAGATTAGTGGTGAATTCAGTATCGGCAGCTGTACCAGCACCACAACAATAACTATCATATAAAAAGTATTTGTCAGTAAGATAGACTAGAGCCTTCAAGTATGTATAAAAAAAAAAAGCTTTACATGTTGGGAGCAATGTAGTGAATCTTTTCACAATTCTTATCTGCGACAATAGGACCTTCTGTAGCTCTGGTATCAGCACCTAAGCAAATACCATCCTATAGTCGAAGCATATTATTGTTAAATACCAAGCAAATAGAGTCTTATTGTTATCCAAACTTACCTTGAATATAACACCCACAATAGTGGTACCAGTACTGGTTGCTTTGGGAGGTTTAGCACCGCTATTTTCGAGTGCCTTGTTTCTATATAGATACGCGATTAGTTAGTATCTGTTAAAATGGTCTATCAGGTTATTCTTGGAGTACCTAGCGTAATTCTCGAAACTGAAACCACCTTTTCCTAATGTTGTTCTGTTTGCCATTTTGTTTAATTTAAAAGAAATAAGCGTTTATTGAAAAACAACTACCCTCAAATGACTAAAGTGCGTCGTCAACTGGGAGACGCGTACTCTTCATAAGCTCAGTCACACTCTAAAAGTCCGACAGCAGAGGGGTGCATGTAGTCCTCAGAGCAAATGCAATCAAAGCGCAATTTTGTAGCAAAGCATATAGTATTTATTTAATTTATAGAAAAGTCCTAGATAAGTGATAATATATACAAAGGATAAATCAATCTTACTTTCTTGCACCAGCCACGGCAAGTTTGTCGGCTTTTTCATTGCCTTCAACGCCTTGGTGACCGGGTACATGAGTAAATTTGACTTCGCCTCTTCTTCTCTCCTTCAAGTCCAACATTTTTTGAAACAAGTCTTTGTTCTCCACCTTGACATTGTCCCAACCTTTTTTAATCCAATTACCCGACCATTTCTCAACCGCATCAATGACATATCTAGAGTCTGTTCTAATTTCCAAGGGTTCTGCGCCATCTAAGCTCTGCTCCAATGCATGGATCACAGCACTTGCTTCAGCTCTTTGATTGGTTTGTTTCTCGCCAGGTAATCTTACACTAGCATTTCTAGGATCGTTGTCTCCCCAATAAACTCCAAATCCAGCTCTGGCATGGGGTTTTCCGTTGTTGGAAGAAGCACCATCAGTATAAACTACTGATGTCTTCTTTTTGCTGTATTGTGGAGCAGAGTGTTCGTACTTACTCTGCTTGTAGTCCCGGTCATAATCGTCGCTAGAAAACTTGCGCTTTACTGGTTGAGAAGTAATTCTGCATGAGTTTACAGCGGTACGTACACACTATCCAATTACCCGACCATTTCTCAACCGCATCAATGACATATCTAGAGTCTGTTCTAATTTCCAAGGGTTCTGCGCCATCTAAGCTCTGCTCCAATGCATGGATCACAGCACTTGCTTCAGCTCTTTGATTGGTTTGTTTCTCGCCAGGTAATCTTACACTAGCATTTCTAGGATCGTTGTCTCCCCAATAAACTCCAAATCCAGCTCTGGCATGGGGTTTTCCGTTGTTGGAAGAAGCACCATCAGTATAAACTACTGATGTCTTCTTTTTGCTGTATTGTGGAGCAGAGTGTTCGTACTTACTCTGCTTGTAGTCCCGGTCATAATCGTCGCTAGAAAACTTGCGCTTTACTGGTTGAGAAGTAATTCTGCATGAGTTTACAGCGGTGGGAGGAGGTGAGTAGCGCGTTTGGCTGACATACGAAGTAGTGGAATAGTCTGGTGAAGGTGAACGGTTATACGTTCTAGCCACTGAAGATCCTTTGCTATAACTTGCAGTGCGTGGAGTTGAATAATTGTACGTTGGTTGGCTATAGGAAGTATTTCTTGAAGTGCCAGCAAATTCTCTTGCCTCTTCTGCAGTATCGAACTTTTTATAAACTGCACCCTTAAAACCTTTTACTTCGGATTCACATTCTGACCAACTATTATAAACCCCTTTGGACCGGCCATTCTGAACTGCGTAGTAGTATGACTTCTTTTGATTACCCATGGTCGAGGTGAGAATTCTAAATCTGTTCAAGTTGAAAATCTTGATAAAGTGAATGTTTAATGTCAAAGAAGCAAGGCAGCCAAAAACTTTAAAATTTAAGAAAAAGCACAGTGCTTTATAGGCGCCGAATAAAATGATATTCGCAAAATGACATGGCATAAAAAATGTGCGACGACATAATGAACTTTAATTTGATTAATGTAATATTTTAGAAAAGCTGTGTTATTTGTCCTTGATACTATTAGAAGCCTCCCCCACCTCCACCTCCACAGCCTGAGGAGCCACCACTTCCGCAACTAGACATTCCTACACCAGTACAGCCAGCAAAAGCTGTACCAGCACAGCTGGAAAGTCCTCCTCCACAGCTAGAATAGCCCCCTTTAACCGTGCATGCAGAAGTCATACCGGCACAACTGGGTCCCGGATTAGTACCCAAGGCACTACTCCAACCACCAAGTGTATAATTGTTCGCGGTGGCGTAAGTTGCCTGGTACCATGTAAGACTTACAAGATACCAATTAAAATCATCTTGAGCACTTCTATTTCGGGTAGCTTGTTCCTCCTGGAAAGAGCTATACTTGTGTGTATGGGCTTTTCGAAGTGAATCGAGATATTTTGAAC
This sequence comes from Mucor irregularis B50, assembly GCA_000587855.1. Taxonomy (NCBI): domain Eukaryota; kingdom Fungi; phylum Mucoromycota; class Mucoromycetes; order Mucorales; family Mucoraceae; genus Mucor; species Mucor irregularis. Next base: position 131,148 of record KK076427.1, read on the forward strand.
TGGCTGCTTTCTTTGTAAATTCTGGTAAGGGCCCCTCTAATAATCGCATTTCATCAATGTCAAACATTCTTTCCCTTCGCCTTTTCAATTTCTTACCCGTTAAGTATACTAAGAGTGCATAGATATAGTTTTAGTATCATTACGACATATTGACAATCTTCATTGCCAGATTGTTTCTTAAATACCTTTCTTATACCTGGATACATCCCCGCTTTGAATTGAGTTGTTTCCAGGGTATGGCGGAGGCGTGTTTTCGTCTAAAGGCTCTGTGATCGTCTCTGAGGTAACTGCTAAGCAAGCATTTAAATAGAATTAATATTGTTACATAGCGCATTTTTGTACATATGGAATTTCAATGCTGATACGTTACCATGAGGAGTGTTTTCCACCCATTGATCTAAAATGTCTGTGTCTATGAATATTTAATAGCAGGCCAGAGGCGTCTGATTAGAATTTATACTGTATTATACAACCATAATTTTGTAAGAACTTACTTGCACAGGTACTCGTTCTATCCATATTAGATAGACCAAAGTTTACGTGCGAATAATTGAGATTAATTACAATTACTTTCTACGCTATTGTGTTCATCTGATTGATATCCCAACTTACCCTATAAACCCATACACAGATTTTTTTACTCGAGCAAATTCGCTGTCCATTAATTGATCATCGTTCTTCAAGTTGATAAACTCTTTCACATCTCCTAATATAGCATCATTTTGTTTACATGGGTGTTAATAAATATCCTAAGCCCCTAAATCAATTGTACGTATTACTTACTTCTATCGTGGAAGCTTATTTTTTCAGTGTCATACTGAGTTACTTCGCCGATTTTGGTTGATACGGTGTTGTCAGTTTTACTATATTCACTACCCTCAACTTTTTTATCTAATTGAGGTTGGTAAGGAGGAGAGCTTGTGTATCTTCCAGTAGAAAACGCGCCCTTGAACATATCTACTTCAGTGCGATAACCATTGCTTTTACCAAATTTCTTATTTCCCAATATGGATTGAAGTTTTCCTTTCAAGTTTGATTTTTTCTTTTCTTCATTATTATTTGAAGACTCTTCTGCCAAGTTTGAGGACAGTCGACTTTCATTTCTCTTTCTCCATGCCACGTTAGTCTCTTGTACATATTCATTCAATTCTGCCTCAGGAATAGTATCATCGTGATTTATTAATCTTCCAATGCGAACAACACTAAAAGTTCTGTAACTTTTATGATGCAGCATATGAGTATGCCATGCAAGATCTAGTTTTTTTAAAGTGATTAGCTGTGTGTTTTATCGCAGAAAAAGGCTTTATTTCATATACCTATCTCAATGGTAGGGACAGCTGTCAAATTTTTGTTTTCTTTGATAATAGCAAGAAAGCTACTATAATTACGAATACCATTGACGATTCCTTGAGGTGCGTCCCAATTTATGATTTTGGTTGCTTTAAAAGCAAATTTGAATTGCCTGGCAACGGCTTGAATAAGATCTAGCGAGCTTCCTCTGTAGGGAGTACAAAGATAGGTACTTTCGATCGCGTCAAGAAGCTCTATAAATACGAGAATTACATACGTTTAGTTAGATGTCATTGAGGTGGGATTTAAGAGTTGGCAACTAACTTTGTCGATTTTCTACATCTTTCGGCTTATCCGGCCTTCTTTGGCTTTTGATGATATGAGCCTCTATCGGCTCAACTCCACGATTAAAAGGCAAAGCTTTTGTTTCCTTCATCGGCATCAAGAGTTTTTGCTGTGGTAAAGCAGAAGTAGCTGCACCTTTAGAGTCAAAGTGAAGACCACTACGGCGTGTTGGTTAGAAGAAAGTTTTGAACCGAGTGTTTCATATGAATATATTCTATTTACTGTGTAGTACTTACGAGGTCTTGTGGTGCTTTTCGGAAAGATCAGCAAATAAGTTTGCTTTACCGACGTGCTTTGTTGTGAACATGGAAAAACAGCAATGGCATTGTAAAGCTACACTGTGATCAGTTCTCCAGTCAGCATACTTATCCCTTATGTAAGTAAAAAAGATCATGTTAGAATTGTTTATGCTAATATAATCTGCACGTAATAAATTCTGTCCTACCATTGAATCTTGATTTGGGAAAAGCATACAATGCATGTAACAAGCGCACAGGTTTGAGGCTCTTGAACAAGAATTTCTTTGGTCAAGTCATAAGGTTCATCACCCATCGTGTCTGCCCAATCACGTTGAGTGACAGGGTTAGGTTTTGTGCGCATGTTGTGCTAAAAAAATTGTAGATCAATAAACCTATTCCAAATACAATCTACATTTAACAAGTATTTAACTTGTAAACTTACAATTTCCTCAAGAGGGATTCTTTCAGTTATCATGGACTTTGACGGAGCAAGCTTTGTATCCTCCGCAAATCTTACAGGACTCAGCATATGAGCGTGCCAGTAAAATGCAACATCTTGTCAATAAAAAGAGAATAAACATTAGTTGAAATCGAGAAACACATTTTCTACAAATATCATACCTATAGGGGGGATGTAGTAATCGACTGATTTACCATTCTCTCGAGTTGAAAGCCACTTGAAATATCTATACTCTGCCCTAACAAGATAGATTTTCAACAAGTCTTCACCGAGTTCAACGGTCGTGTCTACGAATCTTTCCATGAGGGAAATGTAGTACCAGCAGTTAGCCACGGTGACGTATTTATCAAGGACAGGAAAATCATCAGTAAACCTCTGGGAAGGAGGGTCAGCAGAAAAATACATTAATCAGTAGTATGAAGGTAGAAGGTGGTAGTTGCAAAAAATGTGAAAGAAGAGAACTCATATTACGATAACACAATTTATAGATTTTAGCAGGAACGAATCTGAGAAGATTTTTTTTTTTTTTTTTTTTGTACAGGTATGGCAATCGATATAAGGAAGAGAATATCACTTTTTTGAGATTTTTATTCTATATTAAGGTTGAAGGTTTGATATTGTGGCACTATAAAGTGCTTTATATGTAAAATAGAAAGATTTGATTTAAAGTTGATGAAAATGAACCTTCAGCTCTACACCATCAAGTTATAAGTACAGTATCCCTTACGTATTTGGAATAAAGTTACAACACGTCCTGAAGTTGCTCGGAAGCATAGAAGGTCGTAATTTAACTTCAATCGATCCAGTTACGTTGGACCCGGGAGGACACTCAGAATATTCTCTAAAGTTCTTGATAAACTTGGTTTAATTGACGTCAGCTTACGTTTTGACACCTAAGCTGCCATGAGATCCATGCGGAAAATACAATCATTTAGACTCTGTACTGAGGGCGGGGATCTATTGTTTCTGTGCTAATTCTCACGTAAGCATGAGTGCGCGCAAAATTGTTACAAATAATGATTTCCAATTCTACGTAAAACTGTAAAAACACTTTTGAATTTGGCAATTAGTAACGGTATGCCAGCGATGATTTATATCATTGACCGTAAGCTACTTCATTTATCGTCAAACTTTGTCAATGGTATTTGACTACTCAGGGGTAAACTTTTACATATATGTTAAGAATTTAAGGTTGGTTCACATAAGCGCCGCCGCAAATGTTTAATTACATACAAGATACTAATATCAATGATTCATATGCTTTGGCATAGCAGAGTATGTAGAAAAGAAAGAAACTGATATATTAACATTTTTAGGCACGCTTGTTAGGCACGCTTGTTAGGTAAGCGGTAATTGCAATGCTTGAGCTACAAGTGTTTTCGTAATTGAGATATGTATCACTATTTGAAGCATGTAAAGGTGTGAACATATAACAATAATCAACGTTGGACAGCCCATATTTGAAGAGGTAGAAGATTAGAAATTTTATTGGATAGTTACGAAGCTAAGCATATGTATAGCTTAGTGTAAAAGCTAAGCAATATACCCGCACTTGACTAAGAGGAATGACCTAAGGCGTGGTGGAACTAGCACCTTTATATTTATTCTGTAACTATATTTCGCTAAATATGTCTGATATGCTTAGCAATGATGGCACAGTGTAACTGAAGATGCACAACTTCCAAATATGGAAGATCCATTGTAGCCATTTGTGATTGGATAACGCGTGTGTTTGATTGAAATTTCCATTTCTAAAAGGCGCGCGCGTATCGCGTCTAGTAGTTTTTTCTCTTTTTTGTGTACAAGCAGAATGAATGATCCCAAAGTCCATTTACTCCCGTTCTCAGTAGATCGCGAGGGTCCTGTCAACACGAAATCGTATTTAAAACTTGAAAAAGAAGAGGATCAATATGAAACTGTGATAATGGGGCGTAGACTGGTGGGAACTGCTGTGTCTTTAAAAGAGTCTTCAGCCCAAGGTTAGTACACAGTCTTGAACAAGTAAGAAAGAGATCAAGACTCATGTCTATTGTTCAGGTCATTTATGGGAGAAGGATGTAGTTGACTCATTTGAGGATGAAGCCATGGATGAGGACAATGTTGAGTCTGCACCGTGGACGAAAACGAATACAGAAGTTGAAGAGTTTATATTATGGAGAAAAGACAAGGCTCCCGACGCGCAGGATCCAAGAATCAATGCGATTCACAATTGGATTGATATTTCACAAGCTGTAAATACATGGCATAATGATAATATGATAATATTCCATCTAATTCTCTTTTTTAGATACATACCTCGATTCCTTTACCTTCTTCTGCTGCATCATCTTCATCATCGTAGACAATATCATTTTTTGCATCTTAAATACACCCTTTCCATTGTAAGAATAGTACAGCAGTTTTATTTTCTTTCCAAATGAGTAAGAATGAAAACAACAACAAAGTGAAATGTGATGCATATTAAAAGAGAGAGAGAGAGAGAAAAGGGGAATGGATGTGAATGGGTTTATACGGACGGACAAGAGGAAATGTGGTTGGGATATAACTTGAAGATTTATATATGAAAGTGATTTTTCTTTAAATGGTGGTAGAGTATTTATCAAGTCGAATATCCAAATGACGACCACCATACATATATCCATGGAATTTTTCTATTTATTTAAAAGATGATATTGGTTAGTGATCTATGAAATTATTGCTTAGAAATGGTCTATTTTACCTATAGCTCTTTCACAAGTGGCAGAATCTTCAAACCTTACAAAACCTGAGCCTTTTGGATGTCCATTTACTGTTAATATTTCAGAACGTACAACAGGTCCAACATGACGGAACAAGTCAATCAAATCTTGCCAAGTAGTAGAAAAATGGCAACTAAAGAAAAAAAAAAAATGTTAGAGAAAATAAGTTAGGATCACTATGCCTTGGATATTACATTGTTCACAAAAATTTGATTGTGACCATGGGTCGGTAAATTAGCAGCTGGACCTCCTACTAATGTCATATGAGTGTAGTTGGGTGGAGGTGGAGGTGGTAAAGGCTCTGCACCGCCATATCTATAAGCATTTTGATATGGATCCACTGCTTCAGGCACTGCAGTCATGGTTGACATGGATATAGGTGGTGGGATAGAAGAACTAATGTGTTGTGGAGGAACAGATGAATTTGGTGGAGGAATAGAAGAAGAATGATAAGCACTATTGATACTTGATTCTGCTTTATACGATGCATCTGCTGATGTGGGATGTGGAAGTCTACTCAGTGCAGGTGGTGGCGGTCCATAATCTAAAGATTTGACAGGTCTAGCACCAGCAGTAGCAGCAGCAGCAGCAGCAGTGGCAGAACTGCTTAGTCTATCAGGATGACGTCCTTCCCTCACTTCTATTCTACGCCCTTGCCATTCATAGCCATCCAATAACTCTATCAAACATAGCATGCTTGTCAGTTACAAGCTGCCTAGTAACAGTATACAAATAATTACCAATTGCGGCTCTAGCGGTACGGGGATCATCCACAATAACCGTGCCATTTCCATTGGGTCTTCTCGAACCCTCATCTGTGTGTATATCTGTATGTAAAACGCGACCTGCTTTTCTGAATAAATCCTTCATATCCTGCCAACTAGCATTATAGGGTAACTATACCACTTTGATTAGTTTCACATGTACTTGATCTTTCTGACTTTTTAAATAGTACTTACATTGCTGACGTGAAGTCTACAGTTCTCGGGAGCATCCCTGGGATCCCTTGGAGGTCCCGCATTTTCATATTCACGATCCTAAGTATCACTTTTTTCATTATTACTTTGTTCTCTCTTGTTGCCTGATATTTAGTCAGTCGTCCATTACCTCTCTGACAAATACGGGTCTTCCCATGAATTCTACCTTGTTCATAATATGAATTGCTCGCTTGGCTTCCTCAGGGTGACGATATTCCACAACACTGCATAAATAGAAATCATTGCATATAAGTAAGTAAAATAGTATACCTCTCTCTCTCTCTTTCTATCTTTCTCTCTCTTTCGAAACACGGAGAACTCGTTTTTTTTTCTTCTTCTTACCCGCATCCTTTTGACCTTCCGTTGGGTAATTTCAAGACATCCACATGCACAACTTGACCAGCTATAATTTGAAAGGTCATGTCAGTTTTTTGTATACTTTTATGCGCCTCGTCAAGTGAAAGAATACCTTCTCTCATAAAGTCTTTGAGTTGATGCCAAGTTACTTCAAAGTGTAAATTGCCTACATAGACTCTACAATCCTTATTGACTAGCTGATATTTAGTCAGTCGTCCATTACCTCTCTGACAAATACGGGTCTTCCCATGAATTCTACCTTGTTCATAATATGAATTGCTCGCTTGGCTTCCTCAGGGTGACGATATTCCACAACACTGCATAAATAGAAATCATTGCATATAAGTAAGTAAAATGTATACCTCTCTCTCTCTCTTTCTATCTTTCTCTCTCTTTCGAAACACGGAGAACTCGTTTTTTTTCTTTCTTCTTACCCGCATCCTTTTGACCTTCCGTTGGGTAATTTCAAGACATCCACATGCACAACTTGACCAGCTATAATTTGAAAGGTCATGTCAGTTTTTTGTATACTTTTATGCGCCTCGTCAAGTGAAAGAATACCTTCTCTCATAAAGTCTTTGAGTTGATGCCAAGTTACTTCAAAGTGTAAATTGCCTACATAGACTCTACAATCCTTATTGACTAGTCTGCGTCTTGGTGGAGGAAGAGGAGGAGATCTCGACCTGTAACGACGCGATGGTGGCGGAGGAGGAGGAGATCTTCTACTGCTACGATGAAGTGGAGGAGGAGACCGAGAATAATATCTAGTACGGTGATAGCCTCCTCGACTGTCTGATCTTCTTCTGTGGTATGGTGATCTCGAGCGGGAAGGAGACGACCTGCGATGACGTGAATAAGATCTCGAACGGGAACGAGAACGGGAATATGAACGTGAACTAGAGCTTCTGGAACGAGAATAAGAACGACCTCTTCTACTTGGAGGTGAACGAGGTGACAAAGACCTACGGTGACTACTATGGTCTATAGGCGACAACCTCGACGCCGTAGAAGGGTGAGGAAGAGGCGGAGGAGGAGGTGAAATACTACGTTCACTCATTTATTATTATGAAAAAGAAAAGTGAAAAGAGCCTGGGTTTTTAGCTGAAAAAACACAAAGAAAAAAAAGCTAAAGAACTGAGAATGAATTAGTTGTTACTTACAACTAACATACTTAAGTGTATGAATTACTCATGTAAATAAGTAAAATAGTTTATTAATGAAAAAAAAGTATGGTACAAGTGGAATTAAAATGATGAAAAGATGCTTTGTATAAATAATATCTACTATTCTCTTAACTTTCTCTTTCTTTCTACTGGTGCTGGCGGTACTGCTGTTGGTGTTGGTGCTGGTAAAAGATCATGATTTTGTTGAATAGAACTGTTATCTGAGATAATTGAACTCTCAAATCGTACCCACTTGGGATTTCTATTGTTGTCGTCGTATTTCATTTCTCCCATAATGTTAAATACACGATTCCAATTAGCCAACGTTTCAGACACACCTTGTGCCCCTTTGGATAAATCAGTGACTCCTTCTGCTAGATCCTGAAAGCATTTCACCAAGGTATCGCTTTTTTCTTTAATTTTAAATACTTGTTCTAATTCTTTTTCTTTTTCAGCAAGTAAAGCCAGCTTTGCTTGAGATGCTGGATTAAGCACAGGTTCTTCTATCGGTTCAATCGATTTAAGCTGTTGTTGTTGTTGTAGTTGTAGTTGTTGTTCTTCCTTTGCATTTTGCTTTTTCTTTAAAGTTGGATTTGTCCTCCTCTGTAAATGATTATATTTGACAGACTTTTTCATGAGTATTTTAAATGTAGGGAAAGAGACTATATACTGGTGCGCGCGCGTTATTTCAAAAAAAAAAATAAAATCATTTTGGCGCGCGTAAAAATATGGAAATCAGAAATTTATTTTATAATTTGAAGAAAAAGAATAAAAGAAGAAGGGAGGAAATGATTAAAAGTTGTCAGCTAAATAGTTTGTCTCATCAACAAATGTTGCCACAACCGTTCTGTCAGCGAATTTACGACCAGCCAAAGCACGTAATGCAACCAAACATTGATCTTTATTTTCATATCTTACAAAGATCTATCATAATCAAGTTAGTTTACATATAATTTTACTGTAAAATAGACAACACTTACAAGACCAAGTCCAGGTACTTGCTCTCCTTTGTTAGGTCTGGGAATCTTCATATCTACAATTGTACCAAACTTTGAACACTCTTCAGCAATATCATCCCAAATATCTAATCATTTATAAAAGTTAATATAATATTCTATTCTGGAGAAGAAACTTGATTTTTACCTTGGTATTCTTCATCGTCTTCTAATTCTTCGGGTGTGACCATATTCATTAATTGTAATACACGAGTAGCTTCTTCTTCCTTTGCACTAGTGACAGGTAAATAGTCTGCAATATTGATGGCTTCACCATTATATTCAGAAGGAAGTAAACCATGTTTAGCACCAACACTTGCACGTTGAACAACTAATTTACGATCACCCAATTCCATATTATTTAAACCTTGACAGGCTAAATCAGTAACACTAGGATCAGCATATTCACAAAAAGCAAAACCCTTATTAGCACCAGTAAGAGGATCCTTTACCAAATTGAAAGCACGTAATTCACCAAAGGATTTCAATAATTCTACGACTTGATCATCATTTAAATAAATGGGAAGACCACCAATAAAGATTTTGTTGGGTGTATCAGGTACATTTGTTGAAACCAATCCAGGTAATTGAGGCATATCACCATATTCTCCATTAACAGGAGGTTGATAGTCTTTAGGTCTACGAATCTTTAATTGTTGTCCTTGGAACATGATACCATCAAAAGCCATAGCGGAAGTAGCTTGTTCAGGTGTATGGAATTCAACAAAAGCATAATTTTTATCATGGTTAATTTGAACAGCCAACACAGGGGTTGTATCTGATAAACGCATTTGTTCCATAGTAGCATTAAAGAAATCAGCCATAGGCTTTTCTTCAATACCAAAGGGAATTTGACCCACATATAAACGTTTGGCTTGTCTGGCTAAAGTAGCATTTAATGCCACAGGACCAGCTGCACCTTGAGTGACGCGAATACGGGAACCATCTTGTAAAGTAGCATGATCAGGAGGAGGTTGAAATGATTGAGGAGTACGAGTACCAACCACTTGACCAGGTAAAGGAAATAAGCCTGTTAATTTGACTTGTTCTGCAGACATACCTTCCATTCCAGCAGGTGCCATATCCCAGTTATGAAGTTTTCTTTCTCTTTTACTCAAAGGAATCACATTCTCGTCATCTCGATTACGACGACTACTTGTACGACGTGGACTAGGACTTCTTCTACGTGATCTACGATAGTCTCGATCGTCTCTGCTACTTCTGCCATGATGTCCACGAGGAGAACGTTCACGTCTATCTCGAGATCTTCTACGTCGACTGTCTCTGTCACCACCGCGTGATCTGTCATGATAACGATCTCTGCTTCCATGACGTCTCTCTCTTTCTCTTTCTCTGTCTCCACCACCATCTCTTCTACTGCGATAATCCTCATTACCTCCGTGGTAACCCATATCCTCACCATAACGACCTAAGGTGTAAAGTAAAACTAAATATTTGAATCTCTCATACAAAGTGATTCCCATAAGTCAAAATACCTTGTGATTCATGACCATAATGATTGTCATTGGATCCATGAAGTTCTTGACCTACAGAATTCAAAAAAGAACTAGCAAGATCTGCTGCTGAAGGTGGTGGGGCTATCATTATTAAATTAAAAAAAAAGTTGTCAATTACTATTTTCTAGGGGATAATTGGGATAATTCTTACCTCCACCGTCTCTGTTCCAGCCGTAAGACATTATTAATTATTGAATGGGGAACGTAAAAAATATACAAAATAAAGAAAGGAAAGAAACAAAAGACAGCTGCTTTTTTAGTAAGAGAAAGAAGAGTAAAAAAAAAAAAAAAAAAAGAGCGCGCGCAGACAGGGAGCGAAACCAACTGAGAGATGAGGAATTCCAGTGTGTCACGTGATCAAACCCATTCATCAATCATCATCATCATGAAACGGCAAACTCTATACAGTCAACAAGTCCTCCATGTTGTAGATGCTCTTCTTATAAAGAGAACACTAACTTTCATTTAGCCTGAAAGGTAGTTTCTATTATCAACACCACACTTGCAAGATAAATGCGCCATTATTATAACCTGATAAATGAACGCTATGTCTCTTTGTCTTTTACTGCATATACGTACAATATTCCAAATAATGTAAAGAAAGGTATAAAAGAATAGAAAATTACAAGGTTTTTTATATATATTTAAAGATGATGATACACGTAGTTTCTAAAGTAACTCTTGTTGGATTTGTTCACGCTTGATTTCGTTTTGAACCGTCTTTTTGTATTCAGCAGTTGCACTAGAAGGAATACCACCACCACCGTGAATACCAAGTGCTGGTCGAGTATAACCAAACCAACCATATTTAAATAAGACTTCATTAGAGAGAATTTCACCAAAACCAAGCATAACACCGTTGAAAAAGGGCAAAATAAAGTTGATGGCAGTTGATTTGAGAATCCATACAAAAGTGGGATGAAGATACCAAGGGTCCCTTCTAACAAGTGCTCCGTTATTATTGTGATTGACAGTCGACATTATGTGTTGAAAAGGAGCGTGTACAAAAAAAATGAAATTAATCGTGTGTGTGTGTGTACGTCAGTAAAAGTTGTGAATTGAACAAGTTTTTAACCAACCAATCAATTGTTGTCAATTGATTATAATTCAACACGTCTTTTTACAAAGTATAACCTTATTCTTTTATACTCTTTTATCAAAAATAACCAAGATGACTGTACTTGTGAGTGGGAATAGAAGCAAACATCGCACGTCTACTTTTGACAACAAATTGAATTAACACGATTTACTGTTGTCATCCCTTTAGGACGATTGGACAGCAGGAACTCCTATTAAAGCAACCATTCCTCTCAGTGCTTATCCTATTGTTACTTTGGTGACAGTAGCTGCAGGACTCTTTACTGCTGGTAACTTTGTCATGTAAGAGAAAACCTGTCCATGCTTGATAGACTATTTTAACGCATTATGTATTATTCACTCTATAGTCAAAGCAAAAACACTCCTCTCGTTCAACAACTTCAGACTGCAATCCTTGCTTCCATCTTGCTTGGTTTCGGTGCAGTCTTTGCCTCCAACGCTGCTGGTGTATACCTTTAAGAGATATTGAGCACTACTATTTCACGTCAATAGTCTTGTCCTCTTTCACCCACTCACCTCTCTATTATTGTAAAAGTCATTCTTATCACCTTGAAATACCGTCACAAACTACTTATTCAATAAACTTGTGTGTGCATTTTTTTTTTAATTTACTTGATTTATTTCACTTTCATTGACTTAATAACCATGGAGCAACAGACGCGGGAAGAAGTGGATCAAGAAGCCACCAAGGATAAAAAACTGACAACAGATAAATCAATACGTGCCAATTTCGAAAACTTGACAAAAAAGTGGATGGCACGTAGTATAGACATAATAAGGCAAGTCTCTGCACGATTTATCAAATAAATACAATAAACTCATTCCTCTGTATTGTATAGTATTGAGAGATTGTATGATGCTTATCTTCCTATTGTACCTGATTTGGAAGAGGAGATTCGAGAAGCACACGCGCAGGGTCTCGTGTTTATGGAGAAAGAGCTCAAGGTGAGAGTGTATAACCAGCTTTTCTTTAAAGCACGCTCTACTAACAAACATCTTTCATAGGAAGTGATTGATGGATATGTAGAGGAAAAAGACCTCAACAGCAAAATGGATGAATTGGATACGCTCATCAAGGAAGCCAAGTCAAAACCCAGAGTGGAGAAACGGTAAGTTTTATAATTTATTTTGCCCTGAAAGTTAAAATATTTACCACACTGTGGGTAGACTTGTACCAACGCCTGAGCAGGTTTTGAGGGGAGTGCTGTGTAAAGCAAAGGAAAAGGAGACTGAGGTGTTATTAAAGGAATTAGATAATGTAAGGAGTTTTAACTTTACCTGAACTTGTAGAAGTAGTAGTAGTAGTAGTTGTCGTAAATTGTTGTTTCTAAGGAGGAAAACTCATCATATTTATATGTAATTTATAATTTTAGATCAAGAACGAGAATAAGTTATTAATGGAAAAATTGTCGCTACTACGGAACGATTTAACAAGCAAAAGAGCCGATATTACAAGAGACTTGGAAAAGTTTAAAGCTGTGAGTGGAAACAATAGTTTAGTTTACCATGACTTACTCATTAAGAAAAAAACCCTGCAGGCCACTACCATTGCTTGTACAATACCCGTGGAAGAATTAATAGAAACAATGAATGAATTAGATTTAACAAAATAGATTACTACATAGGGGATAAGGTATACGGGTATTATAATAGGACAAGTACACGCTAAAAAGGGAGCTATTTTGTACATCCTTCTTCTCAATCTTCTCTCTCTTTTTTTTTGCGTTTTCCTTTTGCTTCTCTTTTTAACGTAACTGTCTATGGCAAACATTCAATTGGATACAACAGAACAAATCGTATTGATTGTACTCTCTATAGCATTATCAATTACAATTCTTGTTGCCATCATCTTATTATTCAAAAGAAAGCACTTTATGGGAGGTGATCAAAGTGAAAGTGATGACGAATTCATGATCATATCCAATACGGATCAAATGATGGCTATAAAGAAGAGCGAAAGTGCCTCATTTGAGCAACTGTATAAAAATAGTGGCTCTTTTTCATACCCGCGATCTCCACCACCTACCTATCCAATTTCCAAGTAAGACATTGACAGCAAAAAAGTCATGACAAGTAGATCTCCTTCACCCTATTCCTAATATTATTACCACATTAATTCTCTCTCTCTCTCCTCAATAAAACGTAATCCTGGCTGTACATAAATCACTTCCCCCCTATCCGCGAGTATGTATTTGCTGAACTTCATTTTTGACAGCAGGAATTTACACATTTAATATGGCATTTATAGAGACGCAAAGCGTGTATGATATGTACTACATGTCAAGATATTTATTAAATCTGAAATGGTGAGGAAGTATGCAAGACTTGATTTTTTTTTCTTTTTTGATTGCCCTGTTTGCGTACTGGCTTGAATCTTGAGTTCAGTGTATCTTTTCGTATGATCTTGAGCTTGTACGTACTTCTGGTTTAGATTTTGTCCCTGCTATAATTCCAGCGTTATTTACCATCATCAAACAAAATACAGGCAGTAATGGACTGAAATCCGAGATTTTACAGGAATTCGGAATTCAGGGAAGCGGTAGGGAACAAATCCGACATGTAAACGTTGATCATAGATGAGATAACAAAGTAAAAGAGATAAATTATTGTAATCTATACGTATTCACGAAAATATGGGTTAAATGTATCTTGAAAGAATTTAGAATACGATTTACTTTTGGCTACGTAATTGATTTGATTCAGGTAATTGATATGGATATCACGTAGAGAGTACATGTTTTGGCAGAATACCTGTTACCTTGAGAGATCGTTGTATTAGATTTAAAGTCAATACGCATAAGCTTAACTGCGATCTAGTTCTTCAAATACGAAATGCACTACCGCATTAATGATATATAGGACAATTTTGAGGCGTAACCAATTGACGAATCAAACCTGATAACCTTATTTCATCGTTTTTTTTTTTTTTTGGCTCAACCAACTTTATTTTTCAACTGCTCTGCCCCTTTACAGATTCATAGCCGATCTATCCAACAAAAAAGAAAGAATCGATTAGAAAGCAAAAGTTTGAAATTTGATCCGACGCGATGGCAACAATCAACATAAAACTAACTGATTTACTGAACAATGATCTGGCCTTTGATAAAGACAAGATCTTGTTAACTCCCTCGGTGAACAGTCCTCAATATAAAACTGAAAATATCAAGCAAAAAGTTGACGCTATGGAATACATTGAACGTTGCAAACAAAGACATGCCAATCTAATGGCGCATGTTGAACTTACACGACAACAAAGCAAGCAATTATTTCTCAACTACTATTGAATAAGACTCTCTTCACCATATATAAAAATACCCCTTTTCATCGCTGACTATACGGACAATCTCTATTGATAAGTTGATAACAAAGCAAAGTCGATATGCATCTTTTTTAATAAAAGTCATTTACATTTATAAACTAATACTACGAAGAAACGGCAGCTGGTAAGACATTGTCCCTTTTCCAATACTCACGCTTGTGTAAGGATTGTCTCAGGAACAATCCTCGTTCCTCATGGAACGTTCCAAAATGAGAAAGTTCGTAAACGGAGACGCCTTCAAAGCATCTCGTACGGTTATATGCACATATAAGGAAATGTTCAACATTTAAGGCTAGTTAGACTGGTCAAATACATGTTCTAATCTATCATCGAAACTCAATTGATTGTGAAGTACTCGCTCAAAGCTTAATGTGAAAAACCTTGTGGAAAGACATAAGAGCCACCTGTACTTACATCCATACAGATTGATAGTAATTGAATTGAATATCCTTTGAGTTGTTATTTCTTAAAACAAGTATAAGCCGAACCTTTGGTTTATCTGCGTAGGTTATACAGTTTCCGGAGCATCTGAAATTTATCTTTGTTAAATCAGATACAAGGCGTACTCTGGCCCCAAACTTTTGTTATTGTATATATCACAAGCAAATTATCATATTCGTGTTTTTCATCAGTCGTTTATGATAAAATATTTGTAACAGTCAATTACGTACACATGCGCGAAGCTGCAAAAGTACAAACGCCTGGAGCCCATCGCCCCCTTGCTTACAAAGATCGGGACGCCATCAAATGGTGTGTATCGCAGAAGGAGTGGCGTTACACACAAGTCGCATATCGCTAGTATGGGACTGAAAATTTTCTTCCGGTACTCCCTAAAATGATACCTTTTTGCATCATACGAAATAGTATTACAGTCAATTGAGCCTGATAAAGTCTGGATTCGTGTGCCATAAGTGATTATATCCAGTCACGGCAAACGCTGAAACGAAACAATAGGAGTTGTACAAACGATAAGATGTCAATTATGATCTCCGATACTTGAAATTTTATTGGTCGGTTGAGAAGAGGTCTGGATTCGACGCCCCGAGTTTGGATGACGCTAATGATGGTGGCAAATAGATTGTTGGAAAAATTCGTTTTAGATCATAAAAACCCGTCCGTGCACATAAACATAATAGCTAACAAAAACAATGCCAGAGATGCTAGTACCTGATGAATTTAGATTAACATGAAACATCACCACTTCTAAAGCGTACCAGATTCACCGCATATGAAACGACTTTTATCAATTGATGAAGTAAAAGAAATTGCACTTGCCAATATTATTTCTAGTTTACTGGTCAAAGGCAATGAATTTTCGGTCGCGAAGAGTGCGATAAGAAACTCGCACTTGATGCGTGTATATTCCCGCCCGGAGGTAACTTTTTAAAAGATCTATATTTCATACTTTTTTATCGGAGTTCCTGTCAAAAAATACTTGGAAATAACATTGTTGCCCTTAGCAACAAATAAACAAATAGGCCACGAGCCAGCAATAGTTAGAACGTATAGATACTATGACATTACGTAAGTTCTCAACTTTTATCGGTCCCAGCATTCGATAGAGCAGTGTACGTTTATTGTTGTCAAAACATTGTGTCTTTAACACTGTTTCAAGGGCGTGTGGGCGTAGTGCTTTACTTTATAAAAAATAATAGATGCTTTTCTCGGCACAATCAATTTAAAAAAGACATGTTCTAGTGTCAGTGTTGATTCGATATTTGTCTAGAAAAGACAGAAAAATTACTAGCAAAACCAAACAAAGTAGTTTCCAATTGAATTTGTCATTGTTCAAAATTTGTGAAAAACTAGAACGCTTTAGGCTGCATACTTCCGCATTGGCTCCGTTTCATAATACTTGACCATTTCTGGCAGATATGAGGTAGGAGGCTTCCGTCAATAAGGACGAGATTGTGCCAAGCTCGTGGAACATCTGCTTTTGTAGACACCGACTACAGCACACTTGTGCATGTTATTGTCACACCCGAGATCGTAATCCTTACTTTATAGATAATAGACAGTAATTAACAACTCTGCAATGCTTAATTGACCTGTTAAAATGATAATTAAAGGATTTTTATTTTTGTCAATTAGATCACAATGTCATTGGACTTCAATTGAATGCATTTGAGGTCACTAACTACACCAATTAGACTTCTATTTGGAATTATAAAAGTAGTGAAAGGTAATTTAGGGACCGTCTTACAAAAATGTTGAGGTACTCTGAAATGCCTTCGATGACCGTAACTGCGCCAAACAAAAAGAAAAAGAGAAAGCTGATTTTAAAATTGCGTACAGCCAAAGTAGCTGAGTGTCGGCCCACAGTTTCAATGAGGGTTAAGGTCTTAATGAGTTGATTTCAAGCTCCAATAAAATGACAGGCCCCGTCAAATTTATACTTTTTTGGGCGAGGCCAGATAAAAAAAAATGAGGGAACTCTGAATTGGGGGACCGGGTGTTGTACCCCCAATTAAGAACTGTGGTTAATTATTGGGAGTACAACTGAAAATTGCGCGCACGCGAGCGGGATTAAAGTTTTTTCTTATAAAAGGAACGCAATAATGATCGACAGAATTATTTTCTTCATTATCATCACTTAATCATCCTTTCATACCTCACATATCTCTAAACATGTCTTCTTCTATTTCTCGTGTCATTCTCTTCCTCGCAGTTGTCTTGGCCACATGTATCTACATGACCACCGCTGCTCCCATTGTTCAAAATGAACTCACTGCTCAATTAGAATTAGCTCATGTTTCTGTTCCTCATATCAACGTTTTCAAGAAGCACCAAGAAGATGAAGACTTTGAAGAAGGAGATGATGAGGATTATGAGTCTACCACTACCACTACTACTGCTACTGCTACCGCTACCACCACCACCAAGGCTTCCAAGCATAGTAAGACCACCTCAACTGAAACCGAAGAGCCTACTACAACCACTACCACTAAATCTTCCAAGACCACCAAGACTACTACCACTGATGAACCTACTGAAACTGCCAAGTCTTCCAAGAGCAAGTCCTCCGGCTCTGGCTCTCACTCTGGTGATGCCACTTACTATGGTACTGGTTTAGGATCTTGTGGTGAAGTTAGCAAGGATAGTGATATGATTGTTGCCTTGAACCATGGTCAAATGGCTAACGGTGCCAACCCCAACCACAACCAACTTTGTGGCAAGACTATCACTGCTCATGGTCCCAAGGGCTCCGTTACTGTTAAGATTGTCGATACCTGTCCTGGCTGTGCCAATGGTGATCTCGATTTGTCTCCTGCTGCTTTCGCCAAGATTGCTGATATGGCTCAAGGTCGTGTTCCTATCACCTGGGACTTCAACTAAGCAATTCTCTGGTAGAAACGCTTATTCCCATTTTGTGTACTTCAACTAGATGTTCAGTCACCATTATTCCAATCACCCTTTTGCCCCTTTTATATATACAATCATTGCTCTCTTTTTGACAAAGAGGACATTCATTTTATGGACTGGATCCAATTGTGCATTGAATTGAAAAATAAAATTTTTTATTACCATTTCTATCTTTTGACAAGATAATTTGGTAAAACATTCGACATTATTTCCAAAAACAATACAAAATGCTTTATTTTTAAATTTGAAAGACCGTGATGAGCCTTTTATGATGCGGCCAGCGCCTGTCCAATTTTAGGGTTCGTTTTTTTTTTTTTTTTGGCCATATGAGGCGCTTAGGAAGTATGTCGAGAAACAAGAGTAAAGAGTAGTAGGTATGCAAAAAGAAAGTTGGTGAATCCTTACTGCATACGCAGATCCAATTCCGAGGCATTATAGTTTACACTATTTAACATGTTCGACAGACCAATTTTCAACGTGAAAAGATTTCTACCTTTTGCACTTCTTAGACTTGTAGTAAACTCTCAAATAAATTGCAATTACATCAACGTAATTTTGAGTATGTATCTTTACAACTCCAATTTATTCTCAAGGGGATCAACACTGTTGTCACAAGAGAATAGGAAATAATGCCCATACGTGGAAGATGTCAAAGCAGCAAAGAGCTCGTCAAAGTAGGCAATGAATCCTTGAAACGACTCCTTACAGATGAGCCCGTTACGTGTAAAAAGCTCATCCATCACATAGAACCATCTACATTGAGTTCCGTGATATAAAATTAATGGTCAAGCCTAAGATAATCTTTAGAACACAAGCGTCAAAAGCATTTATCTCATCCACTTTTGATGTTTTATATGCTTAAGCAACCATTTGTGCTTGAATATATTACTTCAATTAATATGTTGGCCTTCATGTATGTACACTTAAATGACCATATTGATGTAATAAAGTTCTGTGTATAATTGGCATGTTTATTGTCAATGGCAGATGACCTCGAAGTAATGGGTGTTTAAAACTTTTATTAGATATGCAATGCAACTTAATTGATGAGTGAGCTATTTTAGTACATAGATGGCAAATATGTTTACAGTTGAAGAGTTGTTGGTATTATATGCAGGAATCAAATGACGGTAGATGAAACATTGACCCCAAATAAAAGAAAAGTGTCTTTTTGATTACTTCATTAATGCAATGGAAGGAGAAAATCTTTAGAGTCTGACTGATAGCGACTGATCTATGCACTCATTAATAAAAGCTTTTCTGCAATTCATGTCCACACCAAAAATATCTGAAAGAGTATCGCGAACTTGCTTTTTTGTCAGTTGCATGAGATCGTTGTGGTCCAAAATTCTTTCAATTTCCTGGGCAATCACTGCATCACTTGGTATTGAGAATAAAGAATGTGACCCAGACACAGAGGGAGCCCTTGAATAATTTTGTCCATTGAAGAACTCGGAATAAACACTGGCATCTCCACCGCCAGCTCTAGAACCGTTGTTATTATAAAGATGGCTTAAGTTGTGTGACACTACCGAGCCGGATCCGTGTCGATTATGTAAGTTTTGTGTACTGCATTTACTGTACAATGAACATGCATTATCTTTATCGTCGTCTTCAACTCCAATATAATGAGAATCTACGGCTGATGATACTGATGAGCAACAAGAATGGCGACGATGATCCTCTTCAGACTGTCGATTTTTGATACACGAGCAATCAGATTCTTTACTGTGTTTTGAGCATTCAGTCTCCTTCTCCCACTGCTCCATCATTTCTTCCTCATGCTGAGACCAGCATTTGGTTGGAATACTTTCTGGATCAAACTTTCCTTCTTCTGGTCCAACCGCCTTCTTCTGCCCTTTTTCACCCACAACAATACGCGTGTTACCCCACGAAAAGTCATCGAAATGCCAAAACGCGTATATAGGAATAAGGAATGAAAAAACGGGTATAGCGAGAATATAAACAATCATCCATCCCACATGCTCCCACTGTAAAAAAGGTGTAAATGTTAGTTTCTATATAAAGCTATTGTTGTGATTTACAAACCTTTCGACGGAGAATAAAAATAATTGCCTGAAGACCATAAACACCCGCCAAAGTGATGATAGACATCAAAGGTACCTGATTTGTGTTTGTACAAAGTTGATAGACAAGATAACCTAAATAACAGACAACAGCGGGCATAACCAGAGTACTGAGCAGATCTAGCATGACCACAAAACGCATCGAAAAACAACAGAATCCACACAATTGAGGCAAAAACATCAATTCACCTAAATTGTGTACCGTAGAGTTGATCCACCGACGGCGCTGAGATAACAATACAGGCCATTGATCCGGGGCGTTCGTCATACATGCTGCATCGGGAGTGAATTTGGTTTTGTAATTAGGGAAATGTTTCAAAATAAGGGTAGTCAGATATCTATCTTCACCAAGGTGTAGTAAATTTTTCTTGTGTAAGGTATCTACGTGATTCTCCGCGTAATCGTTGATTACTTGATTAGATGCCAAAAGAGGCTGATTTCGTGTTGTTGATCGGATTCTGTACATGCAAAAGCAACCTGGCAAACAAGTCACTGATCCAAATAGAGATTCGAAAGCTTTTGCCAAATGATGAGAAATATAATACTCGTAAACTTGAATCATAGTAACCCAAGTGTCCTTTTCATTTGAGAGCATAGTTTCACCGCATAAACCAACAATTTTTGCGTCATTGACAAAACAAGACACCATTCTGTTCAGAGAGTCCGGTAATACTTCAGTATCCGCATCAACCATCAAAACAAATTCGTAAAATCCAGGGTTGACACCTATCACGTTTTTCAGTTGGTGATGGATTTCAAGCTCCAAAGGTGTCATTGGTGAATCAAAATGAACTTTGTTCAGGAATCGCATCAGTACCATTTGAGAGTCGCGTTTCCCGCGATTACCTGGTTTTTGTCTCTCTTCGGGTGTTCCAACTTTGACCACCACAACAAATGGTACTACATGACCCGAACATTCGTACAACCCAGAATAAACTTTACCCATATTGTGCTGCTTTCTACCCTCACCAAGAGCCAAGAATGACATAGGTTCCGGATCGACATTAGGGTCCACCCCCAATATATCTAGAACAATTCTAGGAGTTGATCTGTCATTTCCACTACCGACAATCATACCATCTGCGATTAAAAATAACAGCTTACGTTTATCGTCATAACGCAATACAGCAAGTGAGTTGATTGTCTTTCTAAGTGATTCTTCGCCTTCAGTATAGCAGGGGACTTGACAAATAATAAATTTGTCGTATTCTTCAGGTAGACGCTGTGTTCCTAGTCGCAGAGCAGCTAAAAACTTGAAAAGAATCACACTGCAGAGAAACCCAGTAATCAACAACAGTAGATATTCTGAGAATAAACATTGCATTGAATTACGTGTATCAACTTTTCCCACAAAAAAGAGATTTCTCAAACAAATAAGCTGTCGTTCTCGCACCTGCTTGTCTAGGGGTAAAGCATCAAAATGGGCGGATATATCTGTACCGGCAAGTTGTCTGAATAGTTCTGTGATTGAATTGTCGATAAAATCCATATTAATATTTGCTGGCAAAGTTTGACCTTCAGCTGCTCGTGGCACACGACCGCCCATCATATATGACGTCAAGTCAAAGACATTGTTATGCAGGATAGCCCACTGTCTTTGAGCGTTGATACCTCCGATTTGGACAGGATAAGCTGCTTGGTTTTTTATGTCAACAGGATCGTATCCCATGAACCCGGTACGGTAGTTTCTTCTCAAGTAAACCATCTGCTCAAAGTACCAATCGGAACGATAATCATCTTTGAAACTTCGGAAATCGTGGTATGCTGCGTTGGAATCTGTTATGTTGATATGCGCGTCGATAGTTACTTCTTTAGGAACAATGCCGTCGATACCGTCACAAACAGCAGATACTTGAACAGGAAATAAATCACTAGCGTCTTGACCTGCATATTGGAATAATGCATTTGTGGGGATCACTTCAGATGCCCAGTGGCGAGGAGCAAAAGAAGTCAAGTCGAATACCTCACCACGGATAGCAATAAATGCGTTGTCACGATCACTCTTGGCCTGTAGTTCAGATTGGGTATATAAATCTTGATGTGGGCAAACCAAACGGCCAAAGAAGGCGATAAACCATATCATGACTGCACAAAGTAGAAAAATAAGCCCACATAACGTGAGTTTTTCTCTCCAGGCCATTCTGATGTCTGCTCTGCGCATACCGCAAGCATGGTTCATGACAAAACTAGGAACCCACCAAGTTGTGAGCCATGTCAGCACTACCCAACACCCTCTTGAACGACTGATTTTTCGCTTCTTATTTTTCTTTTCATCTGAGTCGGATTTTCCTTGTTTTTCATCATGAACACCATCTTTCATGTCTTCAAACAAATGACTATGATATTGTTTCTCGTCGCTAACGACTGTCTGAATGCCACTATTGCTGTCGCAAATATGAGAGCAACCAGAATTCGACTCTTCTTCATAACAGCCGTCAAAACATTCTTCGGAATAGATGGAGCCTCCCTCAGTCATGGATCTACATGATGGTGGTATTAATTGCGAACAGACTTGACTCATGTCATCACAGAATATCTCATCATCGACTGTGCGAAAGGTTGGTGTTATTAGATAGACTTAATGAGCAAATAGACTGCTTCACTTACCAAAAGGTATACCCTTTGCAATGCATCTGGCTCTTCTTTGTTCTCGCTTTTCCATTGCACGCAGTTTGTTCTCTAGAAAGCTCCAGGTTGATTCAGTGAGGTACACCTATATTTGCATGAAATAAAGGAAAGTCAATACAACCGTGCAACTACAGACAAAAATGCTACATACCTTTTCTTCTCCTAAAATCATCATTTTTTCGTTCCAATGGAAAGCATCTTGCAAAGCTAACCACTTTGTTTTTGGATCAGCGTCCAAATCAACTGAAGTAGCGTGTATCAAATCTACATAACGATCACAGAATTCTTGGAGGTCCATTTGAATGGTATATTCGTATTTCGCTCTTGTGACAAGCATCATGATATTGAACATTTTTATTTGGTATGTCAGCTTCTTGGCATCGCACGAATTGGGGAGCAATAAATCATTAGAGCGAAGACAAAAGATATACCAGTTCTTTGTTGTACTGAGTGTGTTGATAAGATCTTGTATGCCCTCCTCCAATTGACCTGCTTTGTTGGTTGTCACTGCTGTATTGGCTGTAATGTTTGTAGGTGTTGTTGTTGTTTCGTTCGCATTAGTAGACGTTCTTTTAACAGAAGGTGATCGATGAGGTTTAGCTGACTGTTTACCAGATATAATATGGGTACTTTTGGGATGTTTTTCTGTTATGATGGTTTTCTGTGAAAATAGTTTAGTGACCAAGCTGTTTGTAGGAGCATCGTTCATGCTCGTTTTATCTCTCGCTCCAAATAATGACATAAAGTCAGCGCATAAGGTCTCCGATGTTCTTATGCCAAATTCGAGTGGTGAATAGGCAACCTTGCTTGTAAAGTGTTGAATAGTAAATCTTGCTTCCTTCTCTCCAAATACAGATTTTGAGCCTAAGAGAGGGTCTTTTTTGTAGTGTTGTTTGAATGAGTTTAAGCAATGTTCAGGTCGTCCTCCGTTTGCAGTGGATTGGCTAGAAAGTGAGGCAATTAAACCATTCTGGGGGTCACTCAGGAGTTGCACACATTCATCATTGACACCTTTAAATACTGGAACAGGTATATTCAAAATTGAGTACACCTCTGCATTTCTTTCAAATAATTGATGAAATGTATAATGGTGCAGTCTTTCATTGGCATACAAGACACAGAATTGATCGTAAGTTCCATTTTGTTGTGCTGGTGTTGCTCCCGGGAAATCCACAATGCCAATAAAGTTCTGAAACTCAGTTTTACATAATTTTTTATTGAAGCTCTCCACCAACCAAGCAAATAATAAAGAGTAGAGCGCTTCGGCAAGAGCGTCTCTTTGAGTGGATGCCTGCTCAGCGTTCAAAAATATTGTTGTCAAATCGCGTTTGATGAGTTTTGTCTGGTAGGTAAGGCATGTCTCTAGCGCTTTTGATTCAACACCCAATAATTCTGCTGTAATGTCCAACTCGGTTGTGTTTTTGACTATCGCTGAATCTTGCATATTGGTTGCATCGTCAATAAATTGCAAGTTCCCCAGATGTAATATGGCAGCAATGATTTGGGTGATTTGGAGTATGGTTGCCTTGTTGATGCCTAGTGATTTTAATAGTAATTTTAATTCGTTGTACTTTTCAGTATCCTCAGCGGCTAATCCACCCGCCAGCCTTGCAGCTTCTTTTGTTTTAAACAGATATGAGTAAGAGGAGGCATCATTGAGGTGAAGTATTGACTTTTCTTCTGGTGTAGATCCATGCAAAACGTAGTAGAAAATATGAAAGTTGCGTTCGTCTCCACTTGCGTTTGTTACACGCGATTTTTCTAGCATATAATCAAGAAACTTGGCACCCACCATGCGCCCCCGTTCGTTGAATTGAAGTTCATGGTATTTTCCAAATCGAGATGCGTTTTCGTTGACAGTTGTTTTTGCGTGTCCAAAAGCTTCCAATGCTCCATATGCTTTTTGCACTAATTGCTGGACTTTGGATGGTTTTTTGTAATTGCTCAGAGTGACTAAATGATACAAAGCCCATTGGTGCATTTCTGATTTTCCGCTACCACACAGGCCACTAAGTTTAAAGAGACAAGGAGTGGATATTGAGTTAGTTAGGGAGAGCAATTACTGTGTATAATCTGCCTATGACGTTTTTTTTTTTACCTCAACACAATACATTGATCACTACCAGTTCTACGCATATGAAAGTAGGCTTGATTTACATGTTGAAAAACATGGGCTGGTAATCGTTCTCTGCCATCTGTGTTTTTGTATTCTGCTAAATATCGTTCACTTGTTTCCTGAATTTCTGCTCGAGAGTCTTTATAAGGATTCACCACAATCAATGATGAATTTTTTATGCGAGTGTAAATTTGATCTTTTAAAAATCGATCTCGTAATGTTGATACAAGTGTTTCCTCTGTGATATTATTTATTTCTGTGACATCCTCATTTTGCTGTTGTCTTGTTGTTGGAGATATCGAAGTCATTTTTATTCTGTTTACAACAAAAAGTGAAGAAAGAGAGGAAAATGGAAATAATGAAAATCTTATTATTACAGTTTTAACTAGGAACGTTTTGAAAAAGAAGAAAAAGAGAATAAAATAAACTATTTACATACTTTAACAAGAGTACATAGGAAAATCAGCAAAAGAGCAACCAAGTACTCACCTCCTATGTATATAAGCGTATTATCACATCCCTTTTCTCTATTTTTATAAAGACATATAGAAGACCCCTTTTATTTACAATGCTGCAGCAATTTATAGTTAAACTCCTTTTGTTGTTTGTATTACTTTTTTGATGTTGCACGCTTGATCAAATTCCTCCTTAATTTGCCTCTTTTTGAAATTTGTATATTGGTGATTTCTACTTTTTTGGTCTATCTTTTACTATTATGTACTTTTCGTCTCAAGCCCACATATATAGTAAATGGTAAGCCATTAGTGGCAAACAGGAATGACGCTTTCGCATTTGCAATGATGCCGCTTGTATTAAGATATAATTATTGTTGTGTCACCAAAACAATGATCTACTCTGTTTATACGTGCGAACAAAGAAATATGATATGTGTGTATGTATGTACGAGGGTTTATTATAAATAGTATAAATAAGTATGAATTGAATGCAGGTTATTGTAATGTAGGAAGAGATGATGTATAGACTCGTAAGTCTGTGGTTCGTTCAACGGTGGTATTGATGATGTCAAACACCAGCGCTTCACCTGGTAACGGGTAGTTCTTGTATAATTCTAATAAAGGAGGTGTCGAACCTGGCGGTGCTATCGAGAGCACAGAGAACGGGGATGTCGAAAGCGACACTTGGTGATCCGGCGAAATGCTTTTGCTCAGCTCTCTCATGAACTCTCTCATTTTTCCTCGTGCCATGTTAGAAGTCTCATCATCTTTGTGTTGTATCAGAGTCATTAAAGAATCTATCGAACGGATGAGCAGTTTGGAAGTAGCTAGGGATATACAAAAAAAAGGCAATATTAGTACTCCATATGTTACAGAGGGAATGATTTCACTTACAATAGCAAACAGTTCCCAAAGAATCGATTTTCTTGGCGAGAGCAAGCACGATGTCTGCAGCGTAGGTCGCCATATAGATCGCTCGCTCTCGCACAATATTATATACAGTTTCCAAATCTTCTTTAGGTTTGGGTTGAATTAGACATCCTTGTACACTTAATGTGAGGAGCCATATGTAAGTGGCCATTACGAGTTTTTGTGTGCTATTTGTCCTTTGCACCAAATCTGGTGTGCACTGGAACGGTTCTTGACAAATTTTCAAGTGATCAGGTAAGTTATGCCACCATTCCAAGAGGGTATCTTCGTAACGCACAATTTCCTCAAAGTTGAGTTCACCCACCTTGCCAGCAGCCATTTGTCTCGCTTGTGTAACGATAACGATGGAAGCAGGATGTAGCGACAGGTCAAAGATATAATTAAAAATCTCTATCATCTCTTGTACTTGTCTTGGTTCATCAGGCAAGATATCGAATTTCACTTTCTTTGATGGAACTGGATCACGGCTTCCGCTTGAAAGAAATCCTATGATGCCGAGCACACATTGAGATAATACAGAGTTACGGTGAATGAGAGAGTATTTGACTCTTGTGAGGTAAGGTAAAGAATCATCCCCGTAGACACAATCAGGATTTTCTGTCACCAAATTAGAGGCAAGCAGAGCAGCTACCGTCGCCCATCGCTTACATTCGTCAATACGTAGTGTCACTAACATAAACATTTGTAGTAGATTACACGCCATCAGCGCTTCTAAGCTACGATCGGGATCATCGAAAATTTCTGTGAGTGACGCAATAGCACGTTCATAGAAAAATTCACCAATATATCTTTTTTCATGAGAGTTGAAAAATGAGTGTTTACATGTTGACACTGATACAGAAGCACAGAGAGCGAGTGTGATGGGATCAGTCATTGGATCCACCAAGGACCGATAATGTTCACGATAATAGGCTTCATAAAGAATAGGAATGGAGTCATTTAAGCAAGAGAAATAGTTGTCAATGAGTCTGTTCATTACTGCTCTGGGCTGCACAAATTGAGCCAATCCACTTGAAAACCGTCTTGATATCACTGCTGCAGAGGACTGCTTGTCAGTGCCTTCGAAGCGAGCAAATAATTTCATTGCTGTATTAACAAAGCTTGGATTGATTCTTTCAAACTTTAATGCTGTATTTCCAAAGGAGTGTCCAAAGGGTGAAAGATATCGAATGACTGACTTGCCGTACAGCATGAGTTCCTCCAAAGATTTGATTTCACTCTTGAGTAGCAGTTGTTTGCCGTCAAACTCTATATTCCAGACAGGTTCATTTTTCCTCACTACCAATTTTTGTTCGTCCAAGCTGACTTGCAGGTTCTCGAGCTCCTTATTCAAGTGTTGTATTTGTTGATTCATGACCATTAACTCCAAATTGGCTTCAAAGTCGTCACCGGAATCATCATCGTCTGAACTGTCGGTTTTTGGGTGTTGATCTTGTGGCACACACTCGATCTTCATTCTAAAACAACGTTCACAAGGTTCTGTTTCGAGTTGTCGTTCACATTTTCGTCTTCTTAATTTGCAATCTATATACACATGTTTGTTATATGAACTCAAAGTTTATTACATAATCGAGATATTTACAGTGACAAGGTATTTTTCTGGCCATAGTGTCATGGAGCTACTATCTGGGGAAAAGGGAGAAAGCAGAAATGAAACTAGAGGAGGACTCTAAAAAAAGAGATTTGGCCAATGACAAGTGACCTTTTGCTTCTGCTGCTTGGCAAATGCATCCTGCCTGTTTTCGGATTCAATTCATCCGATATAGCTTCACAGCGGTAATAAGCGTTGAAAATGACCCTGAGTGCCTACCTCGGGCTATTGTCCTTAGGAAGCACCATTCAAACTCGATCCAGTGCAGAATGCCAAGAAGAAGAAGAACAAGAGTTGAATGCACTGAGAAGGATGGCTCAATGTATCGCTCATGCCGAGATTGACACAGTCTCCACTGTAAGCACTCATAACGCTCCTTCTGAACGGAAAGGTAAAGTAGCTCTTTCTTGTTACTACTTTGATATTAACAGTTATGCATTATAAAAAGTAGAAATAAGAGAGAATATTTCTGGAGTCATATTAGCTATAGGCACCATGGTAGCCAATTACTCCTTGTGCTTCCCTATAGTGGCAGCGCGACATCGATTACAAGCACTACCAACCTTACACAGCTATAAAAGAGACACACCTCGATATGGAGCAATGACTATTATATATGCCTACCGCAATGGAGGCATTCGTAGATTATACCCTGGATTTGGCCTTGGACTGATAGGCCAGACCCTCAGTGCCACTTATGAGTCGGCACTAAACCAAGTGACTTCCTCAGCGATCACAGCAGCCCGCAAGGTCAATACACCCGTCTACGCGCTGGCAAGAATAGTTTCTAAGCTACTTGCTCTAGCCATCAATATCCCACTTTATCCACTTTACCGTAACGCACTGATTCTACGAGTGCAGTCCAATTCAGATTTAACCCGTATTGTCATTGAAAGCCCACGAGATTTTATTCGCCTTTATAAGCAAGATTTGAAGGACTTTTGGCCTCCCAATCGAAATAATCGTTATATCTTATCCGCCTTTTTACCTTCTTGTCTATTGAATATTGTCACTGAAAAGCTGCTGATATTCATCTATCGCCGTATATTTCAGCGGTTCTCCACAAATAGCAACAATGATACAGCCTACTCGAATAGTTCATCATCATCATCCACAACACAATCTAAAAAGAAGAAGGATACAACGGTGCTACACACCTTTTACCCTGAAATCGCCTGTGGTGTGATTAGCAGTATCATTACAAGAGCATTAAGTTATCCAGTGGATACAGTGATATTTAAATTGATGATGCAAGGCAGTGGAGTATTGAAGGAGGATACAACTTATCGCGGCTTCTTTGATTGCATAAGACGTATGTGGAAGGAAGAAGGAGGGTGGAAGGCATTTTACCCTGGGTGGGGTATTGGCTTATTAGAAATTGGTATGGGGTATCTGATATTAGAAGCATCTTGGTGGGCTTATAGAGCCATTCAATGGAAACTCACTGTACCCGCTTCAAGTAATACGAGAGCAGTTAGAAAAGCACGTAAATTAAGAGATAGACTGGTGTATTAATTAAAAAAAAACTCAATAAAACAAGTCATCTTTATTTATATATGTATATTATTCCCCTTTTTTTTAAATCTTTTCATAATCCAATTTGGTTTCCAACTTCTTTGCATCTTGTACCTTTCTGACGGCCTTCATGAAATCTTCTTGGATACAATAATCACGTTCTTCTCTAATAGCAAACATACCAGCCTCTGTACAAACATTTCTTAAATCAGCACCATTGAAACCATCCGAGAGTTTGACGATAGCTTCATAGTCTATATCTCCATGTTTTGTAATATTGCCAGCATGAATTTTCATGATTTCTAAGCGACCTTGTTCATTGGGTAAAGGAATTTCAATCTTTCTGTCGAGACGACCAGGTCTAAGTAATGCAGGATCAAGTGTATCAGGTCGATTTGTGGCCATGATTAACTTTGTTTGTCCAAGATAATCAAAACCATCCATTTGATTTAACAATTCCATTAAAGTACGTTGAATTTCACGATCAGCCGATGTACCTTCAGAGAAACGACGACCACCAATAGCATCAATTTCATCCATAAAGATAATACAAGGTTCATGTTCTTTTGCATAACCAAACATTTCTCTGATTAATCTGGCACTTTCACCGATATACTTGTCTACAATAGCACTGGAAACCACCTTCAAGAAATTGACTTGAAGTGTACTAGCAACTGCCTTTGCTAATAATGTTTTACCTGTACCAGGAGGACCATACAACAAGACACCCTTTGGTGGCTTAACACCAACACGTAAGAATAATTCAGGGTTCATCAAAGGTAATTCAATGACTTCTCTTAACTCACGAATTTGTTCAGAAAGACCACCAATACCTGCAAAACTGATATCTCCGGGATCTTCCATTGACATATTGTATACAAGAGGATCCACTTCGCGAGGTAAAATGCGCATAATAGTTAACGTAGTCATATCAAGAGCCACACGAGCACCTTGCTTTAATTTCTCCTTATCGACTGTATT
Organism: Mucor irregularis B50; assembly: GCA_000587855.1. Taxonomy (NCBI): domain Eukaryota; kingdom Fungi; phylum Mucoromycota; class Mucoromycetes; order Mucorales; family Mucoraceae; genus Mucor; species Mucor irregularis. The sequence goes on from KK076427.1 coordinate 161,312, forward strand.
ACGACATCCTACAACATAACGAGGACCACTTGTATTCTTGACAATGACTAAGAATAAATAGTTAATAAAGAAAGTAGAGTGTAAAGCTAGTATAAAGTCCCATCTTACAGCGCTCATCATCTAACTGCTTTAAAACTTCACCAATGACTTGACCAACACTTTGCAAAGCTTTAATATCGTCCTCAGATTTATCGTATTCCTTGTCGAGTGTTCTTAATCCAAGACGCACTATAGTAGTTATACGGTTTAGTATACTTCTTTTTGACGTTTCTTACTACAAGTACTCACTCTCTTTAAGCTTAGCATCGAGTTCGCGATGCTCTAAAAGTCTTCTTCTGTAGCCATTCAAGGCCTTGGTCTTGGGATCTTGTTCAGGTTGAGCTGATGAACTTGATGACATTATGTAAAATATATTCTTTTCAGCACTTGTAATAATAAGAACGAAAAAATATAAAAGCAAATCTTTCTGAAAAATAGGTGGTGGTGGGACGCGTAGTCTACAACACAGCACTTACGTCACACGTACTATTCCATTTATACTCGATTTTGATTGGAGGAGATCTTTTTGCTTTTTTTATTGACACATTTTTGATGGACTTTTGTACATAAGCAAATAGGATACAATCAATGTTTCTATGTATAATGTAATTTTTTATTTTTTTAACGTGAGATTTGTATATATAATGGAATTTATTAAAGAAAAAGAAGTTGATCTATTTCAAGTGAGTTCTGATTTCAGGATTCTTCTTTTCGTGAATTTGTGCTTGACCTTCTGGGGAACCAGGAATCTTCTTTTCCAAACCCTATTTTATTTGAAAAAAAAAAAGAGAAACACGTCAAAAATCCTGCAAATATAACCTTTCTGGATAGACCTGCACTTACCAACTTTTCAAATACACAAGCGTTGAAGGTACGTTCGGGAGTACGACAAGCATATAATTCTTGGTTGTTCTTTTCCAAACATTGCCAATGTGCTTCGAATTCCTTTCCACAGTTTTCTCTAAGCTTGGTGATCCTTTATAATATATATATATATTTTTAGTCACTTGTATTTCAGTGACACACACACGCAAGTAAACTTACAAGTTGATAGCACAACGAGTGACTTTTCTACCTTCTGTAAGACAGTGCTTGGGGTCGTTGTTTTCGTTCTTACAAAGCATAAAGTCGTCATTATATTCTTTACAGTATTGTCCAATGAAAAATGATGCACTCTTCAAAGGTGCTGAAGTGACACCAAGTTCGTCAACCTTGGGAACAGATTCGGGAAGGGGAGTGGGATCGACGAATTTGGTGTGTGTAAAAGTAGCTTCTTGTTGAGCAGACATTTTTCAATAAATTAATATAACAACCTAATGATGAGTAAAATGGGTTAAATTCTATTCCATTTCTTGCTCTTGTTCATTATCTCTTTTGCATTTACTTGTTTATCCTTGATGAAAGAAAAAAATTAGGAACAACAAAAGACACTGTTCTTTTTTTCCCCCGGATGGGGACGCTGGCTGGCCTAGCGGGCTTGAAAAGGCAGTGACAAAATTGATGGATTCTAATTTGTGACGCAATCACTTTCATAGTGATTGGTTGCTGCTTTTCATCTTTTGGCGTTTTTTGTCATTCTACATCTTCAGTTTATAATGGCAACGAGAAAGAGGAAAATAGCAGAGGTGAACAATAATACCAGGATTGACTCTTTCTATAAGCCTATTCCCAAAGAAAGCTTATTCAAGAAACCCACAGTCTCTAATGATGAGAATGATTATAGTGGTGTTGACACGAAACGACCATCTTGTTCTCCTTTAGTCTCACCGTCTAGTTCTCAGCAACAACAGACTATCAAAGTATTTGCAGACAATAGTAGCAATAGTAACCGAAGACCTTTTGGTGATATTGGCAACAACAAAGTCTTTAGAGAACAAAAACTATCAGCGTTAAAGCCAAAAGTTCTCTCTGAGCAAGAAAATCAGTCTGTGTCAAAATCTGTACGACAACCTCTTCAAGAAAAATCAACAGCATCAATTGACAACAACAAAAAAGTGAACGAGGATTTCAAGCCTAATAATGAACCGGAATTCAAGGTTTTACGCGACACAGATGCTCATACATCACAAAAAGGATTGAATACACAGTTTATCGAAGAATCAGATACTTTATGTACGCAGTACACTGATTTAACATCATCTCCGATTAATGTCTTTGGCGATAGTGATGATGACGAAGAAGAAGAGGAAGAACAAGCCAACAACAATAATCAAGCTTTATATGTATATGATGAATATAAACACGCTCCAACATCTTCACAATCTCCAATAGCAGTCTATCATGATAGTCAAAACTCGGAATTAGTAATATACAAAGATAATAGTAATCACAACTCGCCATTAGTAGTCTATAAAGATGATAACGCCAGTAACCACAGCTCACCTTTAGTTATATACAAAGATGAAGATACTAGTAATCACAACTCATCTTTAGCTATATACAAAGATGAAAATACGAGTAATCACAGCTCACCGTTAGTTATATACAAAGACGAACAAGACAACTGCGACTCTCCACTAGTAATTTACAACGACGAAGCTGAAACTGCGGATTCACCATTAGTCATATTCAAGGATAATGATGACAATGATTCAACATTGCCAGTATGCAAAGATGAGAATAGGGAAAACGACCCTTCTTATCGGGCACCTCTCGCAGTAAAATATAATGCAGAAAATGAAGAGGATGACGATGACGATGAACCTCCCTTTATCATATTCAAAGATGATGACGACACAGATAAAAAAGTAACATTCACAGTGGATAAAGACACTGAAGACGAGATTGTTGAAGATAGTCTTGGGAAAATGATCACTGCAAACACACAAGAAGATAGAAAGCTTCCAGTTAAATCATTCCTAGACAACGCAGAACACAGCAGCAAAACATTGAAAAGAAACTCAAAGAGTCTAATTAGTGATAATTATGATGAATTAGGCACTACAATTGACTCTTCAAAAGACTTTTTCGATGATGATGATGAAGGCGACGAAGGAAAGGATCAACAAGATTATGATGCCCTTTACAATGATGAATTTTCTATTATGGACAACTTTTCTCAAAACACATTCTCTCAAGAAAGCATAGAATCTACACCGGTACAGCCTGTTTCCAAATCACCTTTACCGCGTCCCATATCAGTCCTTGGAAGTAAAACTTTCTTTAGTAAATATGGAGCGAAAAAGTAGGAAAGCTAAGGCAAATTACTGTGATTGATATCTTTTGCAATATATCCCAACCACATTCCGCAATTATCAGTCCCAAAGACCATCTCATTTCATCTCATTTTTATTTCTTTTCTCTAATTATAATACCCTTTCCTATACTTGTATTGTTTCACTTTATTACTGTTATTAAAATAAAAGTTCATTTCATATAAAGCGCACTTTTTTGTGTGACATTACTTCTAGCTCCTCTTCTTCTTCCTTTGTTTAAAAGATGATGCATAAATTTAACTTTTGTACAGATTCTAACTCAGTGTAACTAGAAGATGTTTATTAAAGGAGCGTGCCTTCCTTGATGTCTACTAATACTACGAATGCAACCGCGTCTAATTATCTTCTACATAGACGATACCATCTTCGCTCAGCTCAAATCCTAATAGTTGACCGTTGGCGTCCTTTTTCATTCGAGCATTGAATGAAAGATCGTAAACTTCGAAACCATAATCCATGTCCTTTTGGCTTTCTAAGCGAATGTATCTGTAGCCTGTATCTGTGACAATAAATTGACATTCTAATAGTTTGATTCCATCTTTTTCAGTATGCGCGTCGTCTATATTTTGACAAACAACATTTGGTGCTGGGTGTAGTTTAATCTACGTTGCAAGATATTAGCTTCTCCTGGTACATTTTCTATGAGACGGTTGACTCACCCAAACTAACCCGTCGTAGGAGATCTGTATGGCCATACTGCTCTTGTATGCATAAGTATGTCGCACTAGAAACCGGTATTTGAGCGGTGTACGCATAGGCATGAGTAGATCCAATCCAATGTAATCCCCCACGCGAATGTCTGTGAATAGAACGATCAGAAAACTACGTGTTAAAAATGCCTAAAAAGCTTACTTACTTGAAATTGACTTCCAAGATGTTTGATCATCACTATCCACAGCACGAGCGTATTTATGATCTGGCTCGTAATTCACATAGTAATCATCATGCATCTCTTTCGACAAGTCCACATCAATCGTTGGGTTATAAATGAACAGGTCGATGCTTGGGAGTACTTGTTTATTTGTCAAAAATAAACAACGATCATCCTTGCATGAAGACCTTGCGTTACGATCAAAATGAGTCTCCAGGTAATTTGGCTGCAGAGGGACAACACCTTCATCCTCTTCCAAATCATTGTAAAGTATAGTTAACCCCAAATCCATATGTTCCAACTCGTTTTGTGTTAATTCTTTGGTATAAGTTCCCTCTCCCTCCAATTGGTATGGCACTTGATTTATATACATGATAAAATACATATCCGCAAATTCATCGACGACTGAGCTCTTGTCATAATTATCCAAGAATTTCGTAATCATGGCTTTTGCCACAAACGTCCCTGATTCCATATCCACAAAGCAAGTATGAAGTCCAAGCTCTAAGGTAGGTAGAAAGAATAATGCATTGGCACATGGACTTATTCAAGCAACTTTTTCATCGACTTACCTGGATTAGAAAAGCAATATCGCCACTGGGATTTCACAAAGGAGTCATGATTACTTGATTCTCCGTGAATCAGATGAGGTGAGCGAAGAAAGTTGGCATAAGTACTTCTCAGCTTTTGAGAAGCTCTGGGTATATCTTGAAAGTAACAATAAGGTGTTTTTGAAAGACGGCAAGCATAATATCTAGCGGAACTACCCATTTTTGCAGGTGCATTTATAATACTTAATTTATTGGGTGTACAACCGACCGTTTCAATCATCTATCAATAATAACATCATCATTAGCACAACACATAAACCTTGTGAATTTCCTCAAGTTCCCACTTACAGAAAGAGTCATGTTATGATCAGGATCATCATTCCATATAATAAAATTGGCAAACATATCATACTGGCACAACTCTTTTAATATGGGTTGTACTTGTTCTCCTTCATTATTGTTCGTCACTATAATAGCCGTCGTCAACGATCGTCCTTCATTCGGATATACTTTGTCAAGTACATCGACTTCATCTAGTGCTTTGTTGTAATGATCGTTTTGCCAATCTTGGTATTTTTTACCACTAAAGAAACCAACGTGGACCAGCAGTAGAATACAAGAGGAGAATATACAGACGCTTAAAACAATAATTTCCAGCCAACCCGAGTGTTGATATCGTTTTATGAGTCGCCTCCTCCATACAGACAAGTGTTTGCGTAATTTGCTCTCTTGCCAAAGGCGTTGTATATAAGGAGGGATGCGATGTTGAAAGGGATCAGAACTAATATTGATGTGAATGCCTCTCAAAGGCGTCGAGTTCGTGCTGGTCGAGGTACGTCGAGACGATAAAAAAGACTTTTGACTCGAGGATTTCTCATGTCCAGAAGCTGAACGCATAGTGTCTTTTTTTTTTATTTATTTACTTCTATTTACTTCAAAAAAAAGGTATTAAAAAAAAAAAGGAGGGACGGTTAGGGTTTCGAACACTTGCACTTTTGCGTTCAAGCATACTCGAATTGGACTCTCACGAGTTTCGGGCTGGCCAACCAGATTTAGTAAATTTAAAAGTCAGACCATGGTAACTGTTGTGGTTTCTATAGCAACGACGTAATTTCATTAGAGATAATGCGTCAGTTGGTCGCACCTTAGGTATCCATGGTTACGTGTTGTCGGATGGAGCAAACATGAAATCTTTATAAAGACAAAATAGTATTTCCTAATGATTTGCAATATGATTAAAATTTGATTTAACACCGTTTCGCACTTGCAACAGCCGTATCAAATACCTCTTTACTCCCAACGTAATAATACTAAATAAAAATAAACCGCTTCCAAGTTTACCTTAATAACCAACACTCTATAATAAAATTAATGCATATTAATGAATATCCAATTGTGTTACATTTGAAAATAGAAGCACTTTATCGAATCTCAAGTCCTTAGCAAAAAAAAAAAAAAACTATCCTTTGCCTTAAACTTAAAAGGCAACCTGAATTAACTCCAGCCTCAAGCCACAGTGCGTATAAGCGATTCCCAAAATTGGTACGGTTGTTTATGTCTTTGAGCCATGTAATCCTCAGCCTCACCGCATTTGTTTTGATCCATGTAGTAAACATTATAGTGCATAGCAGCATGTAGTCGATATAAAGAGAGAGAGTCAAAGTGTAGAATATAATTGGTCAAGTGAATACATACAGTCTCTCTTTTTCTCTCTCATAACTGACTTCATGGTTGAACTGGGATCAAGAAATCGAAAAACGTGCGTCACCTCGTGTAACCCGTTTTGTTGTCTACACTCTTTCTCCCAGTGAAACTTGTCTCAATTACAGTTGCAAGCCAAGAAACTGATTACCCTGACTTTTAATTTAAGGGGAATCCCTACCTTGCGCTATTTATGATTCGGTGAGTTTTTAACCTTTTTTTCCTTTTAATTTTTTTTTTAGATCATAAAATTGGACAAGTTGAGTAAATAAATAAAGAAAAGAGATGAAGAGCATATAAAATCGAATGGATAAAAGGACATGAAAAGTGATCATCCATATTGAATCATTCAACTACGTCAATTATTTATTAAACTTATTTTACTCTTTTAAGCTTCAAGTCACTAAAAAAGGAAGTTTTGCTTTAATTTAAATATCCTCAACAGATCCTCTTAGTGTGTACGTTTTTTTTCTTTCTTTTGTTGCACCCCTTTTTATTCTCCAATAATTCTTCTTCAACCGTCCGTCTATTTTCCTTTCTTTTCTCACTTTACTTTATAAAACATGCAATGGTTTAGTTTGACAAAGCAAAAGATGATTCAATGTAGCAATTGGGTCAAGATGAACAAAAGAATGGTATACAATTTCGTCAAGTTGGGTATTCTTACCGCCATCGTTGTTGCCATTTCCTTCTTTGTCCTTTGCAGATTAGAAGTCAATGCGCATGTTTATGTGCGAAGTTGGTTCTCACCACCACAGCCTTTGGTTATTGAGCCTTTGTCAAATTGCTTCAAGGATAAAAGGAAGTTTTGCTTTAATTTAAATATCCTCAACAGATCCTCTTTTTCTTTTCTTTTTTTTCTTTCTTTTGTTGCACCCCTTTTTATTCTCCAATAATTCTTCTTCAACCGTCCGTCTATTTTCCTTTCTTTTCTCACTTTACTTTATAAAACATGCAATGGTTTAGTTTGACAAAGCAAAAGATGATTCAATGTAGCAATTGGGTCAAGATGAACAAAAGAATGGTATACAATTTCGTCAAGTTGGGTATTCTTACCGCCATCGTTGTTGCCATTTCCTTCTTTGTCCTTTGCAGATTAGAAGTCAATGCGCATGTTTATGTGCGAAGTTGGTTCTCACCACCACAGCCTTTGGTTATTGAGCCTTTGTCAAATTGCTTCAAGGATGTGCCTAAAGACAGTCCATATTATCAAGGCAATGGTAAATTCACTGCAAATATTGTTCCTGGTTTACCTGTATGGGAAGCACATACTTGTTACGATTTCGCTGCTTTATTCACACCTCAAAGATACCGTTTTGATGGAGATCAACGATTTCACACTTATTGGACTTCTAATATCACAAAAAACTTTGAAGAAAAACAAGTCGCCACGTTACGGTCTTTTGCTGCCACTCAAAATGCAAATCACACGCTCACAGTTTGGATTCCAGCGGAAGATGAGGCTAAATTAGCCACTTCAAAGGCTTGGGTTCATCTCACTCAGTCACAAAAGAAAAGAGATCAAATCACTTATAAAGTCATTCAACCTGATATTCTTACTAAAGACACAGCGATCGAACCCTTTGTAGACGACTGGAGAGAATCCGTTGGACTGGGAAATGACGGAAAAGGAAGAGATGATTTATTACGCATGCTTGTATTATACCGTCACGGCGGTGTTTGGTTCGATCTCGACACCATGTTTGTAAGAGACATTTCACCTCTGCTTGAACATGAGTGGATCGCACAAGGAAGTTGCTCTACTGGCATGTTTGGAAACCCTTTTACTGGTGCTTTATTCCATTTTAAGCAAAATTCACCTTATGTTTGCGAGATCTTGGAAGGCGCTTCGGATTTATTCAAGGCTAGAAAACAAGTAGAAAACCAAGACTCAGAGTTGCCTGCTAAGCGATATTTAGTAAAAGGACCAGAAATTTTTGGATCGAAACTTTATTATAGAATTTATAGAAGAGTGTTACACCATGGCATTAAGCCTTGGTCTATCTTGCCTTGGTGCTTTACTGATCCTTCCCAGTGCAGACGAACCAATTCACTTCCAAGCCTATTCAAAAATACACAATTTGACGAAAATAGAGTGCGTCAAACATTCGCTTATCATTGGAGAGAGAAATGGACCGCTGTACCCGGCACCATCTTCAAATTCTTGGATACTTTACACAGCAGAAAAACCAATTGGTAGTTTTTCTGTCTTACTTTATCTTGTATTATTATTTACCTCTTTTGCTAAAATTCTTTACCCTCTGATTATATACAATTTACTTTTTTTTTTTTGCTTTTTAACTACTATTATACTTCTTTCTTTTTTCTAAATAATACACACACACGCAACTGTTTAATACTAATTTTTCCCAAGTGCTAAAAAAAAAAAACTGAGTTCAATTGTGCAAATTTATTTGATGTCATTTGTGTAACGGTTTATTTAGGATTTACAGATGCAGTCTTGCTAAACATCTTGAACATGAGTTCGGGGTGACAGTGGACCATCACAGCCGAGTCGTGGGATTCTTTGACAGCCTTTTGACCGCGGGGAATCATTTCATCGTGGTAGGCCTTGAGAGCTTCTTCTAACGTCTTTTCTCCCTTGTAATACTCATTCAATTGATTGCCCAAGTTGACAGCGTCCACCATAGCATGGTTGCCACCTATCAAGTAAAAACGCACAAGTATGAGAAGTCACTCTAGACATATGATCAAAATAAAATACAAACCTTCTCCTTTAAACATGGTCATAGGATGAGCGGAATCACCTACCAAGACTACACGTTGTTGAGGTGCAACTAAAAGTTCTTCTGTAGGCTCTCTCTCGCGGACAGAGATATTCATCACTTCGGCATCATCAGGTGTATCAAGAATCAAACTTCTATAAGGCGAGTCTTCAGGTAAGCCATGCACAGCCCAAGTTTTCAAGAGAGCCAAACATTCAGGGTTCTTGGGGTCCTTGAATTGAGGAATAACACCTTCAGAATCGTATCTTGAAATAGTCCAGAGCACGCGAATAGGATCTTTGGAGCGAGAGCGATCAATATCGTGGATAGTGGTAAACATATTAAAAGTCTTTTCCTTGACAGGGTCGTTCTCGTTTTCACCTTGTTTACCATTAAGCACTGCAACGTGGACAGGTTGGCTGGACATCTTTCCCCATTCCTCTTCACTCATCCAACGTAATACGCCAAAGCATCTAGCATCAATCGAGGTGGTGATCTTATCAAAGACTTCTTTGCCTCCAACCAATTGACAGGCAACAGGGGAAGAAATACCATCCGTGCCAACAAGAAGATCGCCTGTGGCCTCAGTACCATCTTGGAAATAAGCAGTGACAACACCTTCTTCCTTGTTTTCCTTGTAATGGCTCAATCGCTTATTCCAATGGACGTGTTCCTTGACAGGTTCCAAAAGCCATTTTCTAAGACGAGAGCGATTAGCGCGATAAGATTGACCGGGCTTGGCAGTTTGGGACATGTAAACCTGATTCGTGTTAGCGTTGAGAAAACTGAAAGACATGGCAGCATCAGTTTCAGGGTTAGCCGAGATCTTTTGGTACAAGTTATCAAAGGACTCCTCGGGCATGCATTGCTTCAGAGCTGGCAAGGCAAAGTGAATAGAGATACCCCAACCCTGCTCACGGGCGTCAGGATGTTCGTCACGTTCATAAACTTCAAAAGGGATACCGTGTGTCTTGAGAGAATTAGCAAAAGTAAGACCTGCTAAACCACCTCCGATAATTAGAACTTTCTTGTTGCTGTCGTTTGTCATTTGTGTGTTGTATATGTGATTATTATACGAAATAAGAGGGAGTAATTTATGTAATGATGGATATTATTATTTTCCAAATTGTAGCTCTATTTATATTATTCCAATGCATTACATAGCATCATCAATCGAGTCGAGAAGTTTCAAAAAATCGGGCAAATTATATGGTCCTTTACGATCCATATAGCTTATAAGGCGGACTCGGCGCCGAGTTAAAGCAGAGAAGCACCAGCCACCCAAAAAACAACTGCGGCCATTGAATTTGTCAAGGAGGAGGTGCCTAAACCCCAAAGTCGCTCATGTATCGCTCACTGAGAAATCTTTACCTCCAGTTGATGTGTGCACGACAAATTACACTTTTTCCATTGTGTAGAAATAGAGTAACTAGGAATTATGTCTATCATTTCCATTAGTGTGAAATTCACATCGTTTGTAATCGTAAATTCCTAATTGACACGAAATGACTTGACTACTACTAGCTGTGTTACTCTAAAATACCATAATTTAAGAAACTCCACATTTTTCTCTATTTTCTACTCTTTTTTCATTTTACATCTTTATTCTCTCAGAAATGGATAGTTTTCATCCTGGCAAAAAGTCCCTTATTTTTGCACTTTTGGTTGCTTTTCTTACTACAAGAAACAGTGTGTACGTAGGTATATCAAATTAATAAAGTAGAAAATATGAACAGAGGTAGAAATTGATACTTTTGCGTAAAAATTAACAGCTGCCGAAATTATCCATCATCATATCAAGAGAAGACTTGTATTCCTCGCTCCTCTTCAAGTGCGTTGTAATGTAGTTAAAGCTATCTTATCCATGCCAGCCAGAAAGGGAAATAAAGTGATGGGTAACGCTACCAAGCCCTGGGGAGAACAATGGGATTATATCACTAGAATTCAAAAGAGTTCCTGGTATGGTCATTGGATCGTTCGTAATTCCTACCAACAAAAGAAGAATAAGCGAGTGCAATGGTTAGAGAGCACAGCTGCTACCGAAGCCGACATGGTTATTTACTATATTCACGGTAAATCCTTTATATTTTGTCATTGGTTATTCCACAAATTTAGTAATTGTGATTATGTGTAACATAGGTGGTGGTTTCAGGATGGGAGACTCTCTCATGTATATGGAATCCTTCACTCACATTATTGAACATCTTCGCAAGGCAAGAGGTCTTAATGTTCGTATTTTCTCTGTTGATTATGCCAAAACATTCGAAAATAACTACGCTCGTTCTAAGGAGGATTGTCTGAATGGCTATCGCTACCTCGTACAAGACTTGAAGATCGATCCCAAGAAGATCGTATTTGGTAAGTGTGTGTTTGCATATAGCTTGATGGTATACATGGAACTGAACTTTCATTGGAAAAGCTGGTGACAGTGCTGGTGGTAATCTTGTTGCAGAAACAGTATTGGCTATCCGTGATTTGAAGTCAGCTGATCTACCTCTTCCCGCTGCCAATGTTCAAATTTCACCTTGGGCCAATATTGAGAACAGCCAGTCTACTCGCCCTGGTAAAAAATATTTGGATTGTTTAACATTTGAAATGCTCGCCACCGATCATGGAGAATATTTCCTTAAAAAGGGAACTTATAGTAACGAAGAAGAGAAAAAAATTGCTTTACGTGATCCAAGTATTTCACCTGTCTTTGCTTCATTTACTGGTATTTGTCCCACACTTGTGACTTATGGTGGTACAGAAATATTTCAACATGATTGTGAGGAATTGATTCAAGCCCTCAAGAGAGATCACGTCAAAGTGGATGTGATTACAAGACCCAATGCTCCTCATATTTGGCTGATCTCTAGTATTTTGTCTCCTACACATAAATTATGGAAGGAAGACTGTACCAGATTAGCTGAATGGTGTGCAAATCAAGTATCAAGCGCGTGAGAATATTTAATTGGATAAACGGATATCATTACAGTGAAAACTGTAAATTTCTTACTTTGAAATAAAGACACTAGGCAAAAATGAATGCCCCTTTATGTCTAGAAACTTTGTCTTCTTGAAATATCACATTAAGTTAAAATCTGAAACTCAGCTTAATGAAGAAATATAATTTTGTTTTCATTTAATTTCTGCAACACCTACTTTTCGTCTTCATCATGAGGTGTTTTTCTTTTACTGGATCTTCTTGGAATGAAAAAAGATGTTTCTAAATGCGGGGTATGGACAACTTCATTGTTGGAAGTAGTAGTATCCAGTGCGCTATAAAAGCCGCTAGTCTAACCTCATTCCCAATTCTGGTTTTTCTCTCTTTTCATGCATAAAGCCGTTTTAAAGTCGATTGAGAATATCAAGTTCCAACGACAATCTTGGTAAATACAATGAATCAATTTGATGAGCAACTACCAGCCTTGGAAAAAGAATAATTACACTGTGTATGTAATTCGTCCTGTATCATTACACTTTGTTTTTGACAGCACATCCATGTGTCTTCCACTGTCTTTCTCATTTTCATTAGGTATTTGCATAAATCAATTGGCTTGTGAAATCGCTTCTCCATCATATACATATAGCGATGTCATTTTCATTTTCAAATAACATATCCATTAAATCAGTAAACTTTCGATGATATATATATATATTCGAAGTATGTAGCTGCTCATCACCTCGTCATTCTACTTCGTCTAGAATTAAAAATCGAAGACGACATGCTGTACATACAATGTGGAGCAACTTGTAATTACTGAAAGAAAGAGAGCGCCTATACGACCATGTGGAGATGAGGTAAACCAAGAAAAATCTTGAGTGGTGTCTAGAATACATACACTTGATGTAGAAAATACATCCAGTGTGTAAACGTTCATAATAAAGGAGAGGAAAAGAAAAGCAGAGGGAAGCATGTTTGTGATCAATATTTATAGAAATGTAAGCTAGTTCATCACGGAAGAGTCCATAAATCGACTGAACAACCTAGTTGAGTCAGGAAATGGATTCTCACCATTATTATTATGTTATTTCATTATCCGAAAAAAAAATCTGTGTGGATAAAGACTCCCCTTTTCGCAAGTTGCACATTTGAATCAGCAGCCTACGTCTCTGTATCATCTACTTGCCTCTTCTCCAAGCAAGCAAGCAAGCAAGCGAGTGGGTAGTCATTGAAATTCCGTCGGTTTGATCTATTTTGTAAGGACAAAAGTTCCTAGACATCATTTTTGGAAAGTGACAATCATCGTTCAGTGCGACATCATTTTGGCAAACACTTTAAAAGGCTGTACCCGAACGTTTTTTTTAAAAAAAACTGCGATAAAACGACGATCTTTTCTAATTTTGTACTAGATATTTTAAATCAAGTAATAATAAAAAAAAAAGGAACCATATGATTCTTTTTCTTTTCTTTCTACTTTATTTCTTCTCCAAATGACAATAGTGAAGGTTATGTTGTCAAATAACAGTAACCACAATAGCAACACTAAGGGCAAAAAACCGTACAAAAGCTGGCTTAAAGATGGAGTTCACGGTGGACCTTCTTCTATGGAAATATTAATAGAGTGGCTCTCATATAAACCAAACTACATGAAATGGAAAAGAGAAGATTATTCAATAGATCGAGTACCAAAAAAAGAATTATTAGAGGAAATTATAGACAAATTACGACAAGTTGGCATTTATCATCGATTAGCCAAAGATGTTGCATCAAAGATATCTACCCTTCAAAGTAATTATCGTTTAACACGTAAATGGAATGAAACGGAAGGAGCAAAATTGATACAAATTGGACATTGTAGAAAGACGATTCATGGTAATTTTTATTTTTTTGCCTTATTTTTTTTGCCTTTTTTCCTAATGATTTAAGATTATAAAGACGAACTACTGAAGAGATTTCCATATTGGGATTTACTACATCCTGTGTTTGGCTATCGTGGCTCAGCTTCGACAAATATTATCTTACCACCACCCACAAGTACAAGAATTGATTTTGATCAAGCGATATCAAATTACATTTCACTAGCAAGGTATAAAGAAGATAAAAGAAGGGAAAAATCAAGGAATATGCTTTATTTCTTATCACAAAGGAAAAGGCAAAGAATAAGCCACGAAAGATATTTAATACAAAATGAAAGATTACATGCAAAATTATATTTTGAAAAATGCTTATGTGAGGCTGGATTTACAGATTCAGAAAGAAAAATATTTTTATAAAAATAAAAAAAAAAAAAATTGATGGCGATCCTTTTCATGTACAAATTGAGTAAAGCGTGCTTAATATAAAATGTGAAAATTATAATATATGTATAAATTATGGACGATTATTATTTAAAATTATATTTCTCTGCTGTTGTTCCTTGATTATCATCATCAAGTTTCTTGTTTCTGACTCTTCTTCTTCATCTTCTTGTTCATTTTCATAAAAGGCTTTAATGACTGAACATTCATCTTCACTCCAATAATTTACAATGTCATCTTCGTCTGCAACGTCTTCCTCGTCTTGTTTTGACATGGACTTGATGTGTGCCATCATTTCATTCACTTCATCGTCTTGATCACTTTCTTCAAGTTCGTCAACTTCTTCTTCTTCTTGTTTATCAATCAAGCGATTACTATTACTACTACGACTACTGCTGCTGTTACTACGACTACTCCGATTACTGCAGTTGGTGCTCTTTCGGTTACTGTTGTTGTTTAATATCACGTCTACATTTACATTTGCTCCTCCCTCTTCTGATTCTTTATATGGATAGGTTTTGCATAGCTTTTGGGTCATTGAAGAAACCCCATGTAGGAAAAACTAAGAAATAGAAGAAGAAGAAGGGAACAAGTAGAGGTGTAGTCCTTTTAATTCTGGTGGTTTGTCCAGTTTCTGGTAAACTCCGCTAAACGTTCTTAATATGTATCAACCCGCTGGCAAGGATTGTTGGTCCAAATTAAGCGAGAGTTCATATTGTTCACAAATCAAATCACTTTTGAAACCAAGTGGGAAATGCCCAAATTTATACAAGGCGATCCTTTTTGTTTATAATCACATTTCTAAATTTGGAAATAGTTTACATTTTCTGTTTATTCTACCCAATCAACGATGAGAGTCGTGACTATGCCAAGATTATACCTCTTTTTTTTTTTTATTTTAGTGTGGGGGTTAGCTTTGATATAAAAGTAGTGCCATCCGGAGCTTGTATAATTTTTTTTTTTCACAGTGACTATGTACAGACAAGTAAGCCAACTAACTAGCGGACGACATCATATTCTTGTAAAGGATGCTAAAACGCCAATGTACGTAGTAATTACTATTTATTATTTATTTGTATCAGTCAATTTAATTCCTTCCTTTTTTAAGGCCTTTTATCCCATCAGCAAGTATGTATGTACATCTACGTAGTATAGTATGTTTATCAACTTATAAGATCATGTAGTTTATAATGTAAGGTCTCACCAAGATCCGATCTCTTTCTAAATTAATAGAATGTTACGTGAGCCATTTTTTTATATCATTTGATTACTTTTATTTCTTGTCTTTTTTTTTAAGTTCATATGTACATCGCACTATGTACAGTAATAATCTCGGATTGAGTGGTCCATTATGTGCAGTGTAGTATTCATCTGCAAGATAAATAGTATATATGATAAAGTAATGTGTGTACACAATATGGTCATCATCGGTTCGATTCCCGTCATGTACCACCACAACAAAGACTAAACAAACACATGCATAATTTAAAGTTTACTTCTAGTAACACCTTATTTGATGTGATGATGTTGAAAACTACTAAAATCAAAAACGATTGATATATATGTGTGATTTTCAACATGAAGAATGTATGTATGTATGTGTATCTACTCTACATAGATTAGATTCGATGTTAATTTTTTTTCCCTTTATCATTCAACAGGTAGCGCAGCATCATTACATAAACACCAGCCACATTCATATCATGTTTGCATTTTTTAAATATTCAATACCTCAAGTAAACTTGTTTAAAGGACAACAAATAATAACAAATTAATTTACACCGTTTACACGCACATGGATAGATCGAGAAGTAGTGCGAGGAGAGAAAAAAACGAATATGTACATCATGTAAGTACACACAACCTGGGCTGAATACAAGACATGTTATTATGTATAAAGAGAGGAGCCATGTATTAATTCAAGGGATGAAAAAGGGGATTTTGTAATCCGGTTTCGGCATTTTATGAATTTTATACAGACAACATGTAACTTATTCATTGTTATAACAAGCTCCTTTATTTACTATTTATTTATCATTACCCAGTCATTCCTTTGAAAGCAGGGTGAGCTTTTGATTAAAGGTCGCGTGTGCTGTGTAACTTGACTGAAGAAGAAATCGATGCTACGGAAGCTGGACCCTCCACCAACTTACTTGCTAGCTTGGAGTGATAAAAAGTAATGAATGAAGCATAAAAAATGAGAGTGAAAGGTTAAAAAAAGTACGTGGTGGATCAGAAAGTGATAAAGAGGGTCTTTCATCACTTTTTACTTTTCGCTTCTTCTTTTTTACCTAGTCTTACACATAATCTCCTAAAAAATGATGTGGTCCCGCCGGTCTGTTCCTTTTTTCTCCTTATGCGCAACATGTATTTATTTACCTTGAACTTAAAAAATATATTTAGTAAGTCTATTGAATAATGTCAAACTCTTTTTATCATGTATATATATCTCTTTTTTCCTTTTACTCTTTTTCTTCTTTTCTCTCTCTTCCACCTACTCCATTCAGTTATACACACGCTTACATCATAAGATGATTCTCACCACACAACCACAGCATGCCTATCCTACAACGAGCACAGCATTAACAACGACAGCGGCGGCAGTACTAACACCTTACTATCCAATGTATAAATCTGGAATCGAGTTATCCGAATTATGTTCAACCGTAGTTCAAATCTTGTGTAGAGGCGATGTTTCATGGGACTTGGATAGACAAATGAATTTTTCCATATTTTGTAATCAGCTTGTAACCCAAATGAACATACCCGCACCCGTAGTCTATACAGGGTAATCAATCTATGTAATAATTACTATTATTATTAGACGTAATATTAATCCACCTTTTTTTTTTTTACATACTTGCATAGATTAAAGTATTTACAAACCATCTTGGCAAACAGTGTAAATGAGTACAATGTAATCGACTTATCAGACATCGCACATGAATATTCTTTATTTACTGTATCACTATTATTGGCGTACAAGTTTCTTGAAGACAACCCACCGTATATGGTAATATGTGTATACATATCAGACTACGAGAATATAAACAACTCACACTATTTTTTTTTCTTTAATTCATGTATCTGTAGAGTCAATGGTCATTCAGTTCAATGATACCCGTAAAGGAACTCGTCTTATTAGAATCTCAAGTATTGAATATTCTTGGATTCACACTCAACTTTTCAAGTGATCAATTCTATGAATGGACTGAACAATGCAACACATTATCCGATATTCCTTATATATCATTATTAGATCAATTAAATATCTTTGATTTACATATGACCCATTCAACCCTAGGCTATGTAACATTATTACCGGTTCTATTGAATGATATTTATTCTGTGGGCTCTATGACCCCTTCCCTCACCACCACTTCTCAACACACATCACCGATGCTTACACCAGACTATTTCTTTATGGACGATTGTAACACATTATTATTGCAACATGATTTACTCTTGTATCCACCACTTCCTACTTTGAATGACAATTACTTTTACCCTCTGGATTGCTCATTATTGAATCATCACTACAATAATAGTACCCAAACCGCCATCTTTTTTTAAAAAACCAGATTATTCCCCTTTCTTCTTTTGTATAACATTAATTCCCCCTCTTGTGTATATGTATAAAGAGATGTTAGTCACAAGCCCAGCTGGAAATGAACTTGATACTAGACGCTCTACCAAATAAAAATAAACAAAATATCAGTAGTATATAATATAGTAGTTTAAATCGCTTTTTCAAAAATCTATACTATTGTACTTGGTTGTAAAAGTAAAAAAGTGTCATCGTCTATAATTGCAAAAAAGCAAGTCAACACGCAACTCCGCTACATATCGCTACATATAGCCCACCCAAAAATGTGAGAATAATATGCTCTAAGCATGAATTGCAGCTTTTCATATTATCGCTAGCATGTGAAAGTTGTGATTGGTCCCACATTTATCTAATAATTATTTTCACTTTTCTTCTAATCAATCATTTCCCCTTTCTCCCTTTTCTTTCACTTTTTTTATATACACATATTTATAATGGACTTTCTTAATGAATTAGTACTTGATCCCAAATACCACGACTTGCTTTCTATTGTGAAAGGGTTCCGTAGTGGTGTTGTCTATGGTGCCAAAGTCAGATTTCCACATGCTCTTGTCATGACCATCTTGTTTAAAACTGGATCGTAAGTTAGAAGTGATAGTCACACTAGTCTTGGAGTTGAGAATAGAATAAGGAATTAATGATGGTTGTTTATAGACTAGAGAGTAAAGTGAAGGGTATCTTTAGAGCAACAAAGCAACATGCACAGAACTTGGGTATATTTGCTACTATTTACAAGACATTGATGATTGTACAAAAGAAGTTGAATGGTGGTAAGGAAGCAAGCATTCATCCCTTTATTGCTGGTGTTATCGGTGGTTATTACGTTTTTGGTGAAAATAATAGTATCAACCAGCAGGTGAGTTATAAGAGGGTGCAAATGATGATTTCTTGATGAGAGCTTGGTTCTAAGTGATAAATATCATTTGTAGATTATTCTTTATCTCTTTTCCCGAGTAGTACTTGCCTTGGTCAAAGTACCCGTCAAGAGACAAATTGTTGATGCTCCTCAACACACATACCCTGTCTTTGCTGCTGTTGTTTGGGGTCTTGTCATGGTAAAATAATAGGAATATAATTTATGATAAAGTACATGATACTAACTAGGCTTATCTCTCATAGTGGCTATTCAGACATGAAACTGATACAGTTCAACCCTCACTTAGAGCTTCAATGCAATATATTTATCGTGACTCTGATTCTTGGACATCACTCAAGACATTATTATGGCACAATAAATAAATAAATAGAATTAGATACTTTTTTTGTTCATTTTATTTATACAAGAGATATATATGTAGGACTACAATTTACAACAGAGAAAAAAAAAAGGAGAGGGGGGGTTATACATTAATTATTGGACTTGAACTCGTCTATTCTTTAATAAAGTGGCCTTGTTCATATCAAGTTCAAATACATTGCGTCTTCTTCTTGAGGCAGGAGTGGACATCATGGGAGATTCATGTTGTTTCTTTTGTTGTTCAGGTGTCATGGTGTATGCACCGGGAGCAATACCTTTACCATCTTGTACCAATTGTTCTGCCATAGCAATGACTTCCTTTTGAAGACCATTAGGTGGAGAAGGCTTTTGTTCATTTGAACTTGTATCATCATCTTCATCATATTCTTCCTCTTCTTCTTCAGAAATAGAATCATATCCACCAGCAAATGCATGTGCAGTTTGTGGATTCAAATGAGACGAGGCACCGGGTGTGTTACCACGTTTATTCTTCTTTTCTTCACCCATACGTTGTACAGCATATGTGATATCCAAGATTTCCTTGATTGAACTGATACCGGGAGAAAAGACATCAGTTCTCTTGGCAGGTTTACCACCAGGTGTAGTTGGGTTAGCAGCGACAAGGTCATTGAACATTTGATTTTGTCTATTATTTTCTTCTTGTTGAGCAGCGACCTTAGAAGCAGCATTTTGCATGGCTTGAGCGCGGGGATCGTTCGATTTAAACTTCTTCTCAATAGAAGGTTTAATTAATAAGTCATCATCTACAGCAGGGGGAGGGAATTGAGAACCAGTGATCCAAGGATGTTTGAAGAAATCTTCAATGGTATAACGCTTTTCAGGGTCAACGGTTAAAAGGTTGGTAATTAAATCTTTTGCTGCAGGAGAAATAGGATCCCACCAAGGACTCAAAAAGGTATATTCACCACGGGCGACTTTATGAGTTAAAGCGCGAATGGATTCATCATAGAATGGAGGGAAACCACAAAGAATAGTATACAAGACACAACCAATAGCCCACATATCTACGGATTTGGAGTATTTTTGATCTCTAACAATTTCAGGTGCAGTATAACCAACAGTACCACAAGGTGTGAGAGTGGAATTATCCCAAATGACTTTAGATAAACCAAAATCTGCTAATTTTACAACACCAATTCCACCACCACCAACTCCAGGTTGAAATTCACCTTCATCTACTTTATCTTCATCACCAAATGGATTATCAACACCTGTACGCTTCTCCCAAGGAATAGGGTCAAATAAGATATTTTCTGGTTTGATATCACGATGAACGACACCACATTCTTCATGAAGATAACGAATACCTTCAGCGACTTGAACAATAACATGTCTGGCAAGGTCTTCACTGAAATAAGTCAATTCTACGATACGATGGAAAAGTTCACCACCTTGACATAATTCCAACACTAAAAAGTAATAATCATCGGATTCTGAGAATTGTACAAGTCTAACAATATTATTGTGTTGCATGTTGCGCATAATTTGAACTTCTTTAAGAATATTGGCTCTTTCAGTAGCTTTAGTCTTTTTCTTCATGTTGGGATGTAAATGATTTTTGCCATTCTAAAGAAGAAGAGAGATGATGAGAGTGAGTTTATGTTTATCAAGAGCATCATTCAACTTACCTCCGAGGCATCCAATTCTCTCTTTCTAACCACCTTGATCGCCACTTCTTTATCAGTAACAGTGTCTCTGGCTTTAAATACATATGAAAACGCGCCCCTATCATATATATAAGTAACTAGATTATTTATAATTTTGGATAAAGACTTACTCTCCAATTTTTTCAATCATTTCAAAACGCTCCAAGCCAGGGTATTGTGGTAGGACAGTCTTGCGTTGCTTCTCTTCTTGTACAATACGAGTTGCAACATCTTTATTCTTTTGTTTCTCTTCCGCTGTGGGTTCTATTATATTATGATGATACATGATTAGTAACAAATTAAAAAAAGAAAAAGTAAAAGAAGAGACAAACCTTTGTTGGGGTGCGTTCTTTTTTGTTTAAATAAGCTTTTGATTTGCGCAAGCATTATGTATTTTTCAGAGTGTAAATTATTTATAAAATGGAAAAAGGGAAGTGAAAGTTTCTAAAAAGTTTTTTTTTTATTATCATCTTTAAAGAAATAAACTACTCTATGACGTCGGTATGTCATTAAATTTTCCTTATTTGGTAATTGTTACGTCATGTTTCACAAAAAAATCTCGATTTTTATAGGGTCATTTTATAAGGATGATATAATCTGCCATGGTACATTACGTTGACTTTATTTTGGAAAAAAAGAAGGTTGATCTTTTTACTTTTCATCTATCTTCTTATAACCCAAGCGTCATGATTACCCACTTTCTTTAAATATTTTTTTCTCGTTAATAAAGAAATCAAGATTGAAACATAATTTTCTGTATAAGCTGGATCATTAATATGATGAATAATGTCTTGTACTGTCAACATAGTGCCTGGTCTATCATTGAATTCATGGTAAACTTTGGTAAGCATAACTGAACCAGGTGGAACACGAAATTTTTCTGGAAAATAATGTAAATCAAAATGTGCTGGAATCATACTTGTATGTTGTCCTTGCATCATGGTCATTTCTGTTTCTCCTGTCCTTGTACTGGATGGTGTACCTAATAATGAGTTACGCTTTGACTGACCATCTTGTTCTGGTAAAGTATCTGAGAATATAAATGCACCCATATCTTCTTCATTTAAACTACTACCACGTAAAGGAGTAAATGATCCTGCTTCAAAGTCAGATAATTCACGATTCCTTCTATGACTACTACTACTAAGAGGTGTATTTGCTGGTCGTAGATCCGTTTGCTTCATAGCCATCACTCTTTCCACTGTAGGTGTGCCAACCAACACAGTATCTTCCTGTGGTTGTTTAAAGATAGGTGTTCTATTACTAGGTGATTTCACTGGTGCTCGTATAGTTTGTAACTCTTCTCCTTCAGCCATTTCCTCTAAGCGATAATGTCTCTTTTGTAAGAACTCGTTAAACTTGGCTCTGCTTTCAGGATCATCCGTATCCATATTTGACTCTCCCCATGCTCTACCATAACTTTCTTTGTCCTTTGCTGCTGCTGCTGCTTGTTTTGTTCCTGAGGATTCTGACTCTGAACTATGAATACCCACTTGTCTCAGCGTATGCTCTGTCAATACTTTAGCTTGTTCACGAATCGGTGTACCCTGTAAAGATCCAGAAGGAAGTTCAAAGGGAACAGTACGCGGTGGGGACATGGCATCACGTTGTGAAGCTGAAGAACCACTGGACATGGAAACCATGGATCGTGCAGGTGTAAAAGTAGGACGCAAAGGGTTATTTTCACTTGTTGTATCTATAGTTGATTGTCGTAGTCTAGATCGCATTAAGCCTTGTCTTCCCGTTAAATTCGTAATATCGTTTGCTGTAATGTGATGATTCATACGATAGCCTGAAGATCCCATTGAGCTTTCATCAAAGGCGGGTCGATTGGTACTGTAATCGCTTTCGTCATCCTGTACACTATATGTTGAAGACTCTGCACTCGTTGCATTAAAAAAATAAAGCCATGTCTATTCACCAAGTATTAATTACTGTTGACAATACGTATTGTACAAATTGAGTCTACCTTACTGAAATCCCACACTTGTTGTGAAGCTTCTCCATATTGATCAATACCTGGACCAATTCTTGAAGTGACTATTTGATTACAAGTGGCAAAGTTTTCATCGATTTGCTGTAGTGCCAGAGTTATTCTCTGTTGAATTCGCTCTATTTCAGCATCGGCTTCTTCTTCGCTCAAACGTCTCTTATCTAATACTGTATTCATATTATACTTTATGTAACGCGAATATCTTGCTTTTTTTTTTCCACTTTCCCCTTAGATGAGACACAGTCACACACACTCATGAAGCGCGTTTAAGGTGTACATGTACTTGTGTAACCTTCTTATCGCCTGATTTGTGCGTTGATTGTCGAGCCTGAAACCATTTTAAAGTGAAAGAAGTGGGATATATGACGTACACCAGTGGTAATGCACATTAAAATGATTCTGTCAATTCTATTATCTTATTTATTATTAAAATACAACGTCTCCAAAGCAGAAGATGGGCCGGTTTCTCTTCTGATGTTTTTGTCGTCCCTCTGAATACCCAAGGGACAAGAAAGAGAAATCCGCGACTGTACGTATCGTTTAAGAGGCAGTATTTTTTAAAGGTGATTTGTGGTTTTTCGGTGTAGTGTGCTCATTTGTTGACTATACCTCGAAAATGCTATGAAATCGTTGAGTGTTTTGAGCATACGTGCAATTAGTGAAGTATGTAAAAGCTATACTAGAGAGTGCAAGGATTTGATAAATACCTGTCAGGACCTAGTTTTCAATAGTGCTTTGTTCACTTTACTGAATATGACAGACTCGATTGGTGTAAGCTACTTGTAATCTCCAATGATGGTAAGTAGCTTAAGTTTGTATACAAGCTGCAAATATTGTGATGATGCTCACGTTTACTATCTTCACATTTAGGAAATGATTTAGTGATACGTATGGTTCGGGAAACGGCTATGATTTTTGTGAAAACGACCATTTCCATAGGTTTGACTATAACATATGATTCTGTTGTATATCCAAGGAGGCTTCAAATGGTTCTCCGCTGATCACATCGCTTTACGACGCATACAACGCGATACCAGGGTTCGTCCCAATGCCAATCCATCATGATAAACACTTTATTGTTACAGAATATGGGTCCATGCCAACAAATAAGAAAAGTGCAACTCCAACGCAACTCGGTTAACAATTCACCAGACTCCATTCATCTTGCTTATCCATACAAGGTTTTCCGTTCGAATTAATAAGCTTTTTGTGGAACAATAAAGGTGGATAACTGCTGGAATACAAGTTGGTCTCAGTTTTGGAGAAAACAACGAATGGAACCTTTACTTCAGCAAGTTCTAGGCCTTGATGAGGACCTAGATAAATTAGGATCAGAGTTGTTTTTTCGTATTGATCATTGGTCGAGCTCAGATGCCCTCGTTCGTGATATAAGGAGTGGCAATCGGGCTGTTCGAACAGATACTGAAAAGCTCTTGATGTTTGACTCAGCTTCATATTACGGACGTTATGAAGCAGAGTTTGGCATTATGAACATGTTTAGAGGTACAATAAATTTTCTTTACGATGCCTACGATGCAGCAGCTGCAGAGGTAGGTATGATTGAGACACGCACAAGAGGAAGGTCGACTTTCACCATATAAACTGTATCATCATTTAAATCACGATGCCATGTTTGGAGGAAGTTATGATCCAGATAGCTTACATTTAATGGAAAAAATTATAATTGGTGGTATGGAGTTGCCGCCAAATAAAGCAGATGCATGCATCAAGCCATAAAAGGCTGCTTGTATACATGTAAACGATGATCTTTTTGCAAGCCCAAGTAGTAAAAAGGTCATCACATGAATCAAATAAACAGCGACTCTTATCATTGGTTGATCATGAAAACCTACATAGACATTACATACATATTGCTCATACATGAGCCTCGACGTTTTCCATGTAATTAATTAACGTTGTGTGTGAGAAAATTACATTGTTTTTATTGTTTTTTTAATTTATCAGACAATTTTGATCTAAATGGCAATTTGACCCAAATTGCTACTTTCTTTGTGCAGATAATAATAATAATAAAATAATAAAAAGACCGTGCCACGCGCGCACTCCAAGTTGATACCCACATACGTACATAGAACGCACACACTAATAAAGCAGATGCATGCATCAAGCCATAAAAGGCTGCTTGTATACATGTAAACGATGATCTTTTTGCAAGCCCAAGTAGTAAAAAGGTCATCACATGAATCAAATAAACAGCGACTCTTATCATTGGTTGATCATGAAAACCTACATAGACATTACATACATATTGCTCATACATGAGCCTCGACGTTTTCCATGTAATTAATTAACGTTGTGTGTGAGAAAATTACATTGTTTTTATTGTTTTTTTAATTTATCAGACAATTTTGATCTAAATGGCAATTTGACCCAAATTGCTACTTTCTTTGTGCAGATAATAATAATAATAAAATAATAAAAAGACCGTGCCACGCGCGCACTCCAAGTTGATACCCACATACGTACATAGACACGTACATCATGTTGTTCCCTTATTGAAATGTACATATGTGTATCTGCGTATTTCAACTAAACATGTAGGACGATTAAATATAGATGCCTCATCATCAGACAAGACGAGAAGACGAGAAGAATGTGAATTACATATCCATGTTTGTATGTATGTAAAATGTATGTAAATGTGGAGAATATGTACAAAGAAAATATTTATCATAATAATAAAAACTAGCTAAAAGTTGTTTTTCTAATCAGTGTAAGGTGGTAATACAGGACTACTATTGCTTGCAATCTCTTGATAACTACTTTGAGATCGACGTTTGAAGCGATCATATTGTCTTCTTAACGAGTTGCGTCGTTGTTCGAAAAAAGTACTAAAGTTGTTATCTTCTTCTTCTGCCATTTGGTGTTGGGAGAAATCAAAATCCAAAAATTGCTCCTCCAACTGCATTCGAAATCTGGCTTCTTCAGTGACAGGGCTGCTGCTGCTGCTGTTGCTATTATTATTGCTATCGAAATCCAGTCCAAATTTGACAGGTGAATTCCGTTTATGAGTGGTCAACCCATCTTCTGTAAATTGTGGATCGTGGTTGAGGCGTTAAAAGCTTTCCTTTTTTCTTTTTCTACATATACACGGATGAATGATGTTAGTTTCTATAGAATCATTTTTTCTTTGTTTTTTTTTCGAATATACTATACGTACGTCAATCATCTTATGGTTAGGTGGGGTCAGCTGTTTCTTTTCCAATAAATCCCAATCTAAACCTCGAAACCAAGGATGCATTTTGAATTTCTCAAATCCATCTGTATTACAACCTAATCTATGAAA
This sequence comes from Mucor irregularis B50, assembly GCA_000587855.1. Lineage (NCBI taxonomy): Eukaryota > Fungi > Mucoromycota > Mucoromycetes > Mucorales > Mucoraceae > Mucor > Mucor irregularis. Next base: position 187,449 of record KK076427.1, read on the forward strand.
AGGTGATTTGTCCAGCAACTACGTACATGAATAATGAAATTAGTGTCAAAATTAATTACTTTTAATTGTAAGCATACTTTACACCAGTGATGACATCAACGCACTCTTTTGATACAATTTCATACACATTATCAGGAAATGATATTTGGTGATGTATGATAGCTTCGGTTAACGCCTCTTTTGATCCAGCCTTATATGGGCGCTAATAATAATAGTTGGATTGAAACAAACCCAAAGTTAGAAAAAAAAATTATTTGTTTCATAATTTGTTATATGATACGACGTACCTTGCCAAATAAGAGTTCATATGTTACAATGCCTAGACTCCACCAATCAACGGCGGTTGAATAACCTTTTCTCGCCAACATTTCCGGCGCCATGTAGGCCATCGTACCTGCTTTTGACCACATCAAAGGCTGACTGGGGGTAAATTGGGTGGCGATATTAAAGTCACTGAGATGGGCATAGCCTTTTTTATCCAGTAATATATTTTCGGGTTTGACGTCTCTGTGAACGATGCGTTTTTTATGGAGATAACCCAAAGATAAGGCAATCGTTGCTACGTGATGTCGTACTTGAAGTTCGTTGAATATTTTAGGATTGTTACTTTCCAGGTGCAGGCGTAAATCTCCGCCTAACATTGGATCGAGTGCCATGAATAGTGTTTCGTCGTCTTGGAAAGCATATCTCATGTTGGCTATCAATGGATATTCGATACGCTCTAATAAGATGCGCTCCAGAATAATATTTCCTGTCGCTCTTTGTTTTATACAAATGCTTTTATTCATGTACTTTAATGCATATTGTTTCTTTGTTCTTTTATGTTGCACGATTCGCACTTTGCCAAACGCTCCCTTTCCAACAATATTCAAAAGTTGGAAATGGCTGAGTTCAGGTCCTACATACGTCGAATATTAGATATGCTGTTCGTTTTCTTCTTCTTTTCGTTTTTTCTGTTCCAAGTTACCTTGAGAATAATCGATTTCTTCCTGCTTACAACATAATGCTCCCATTTTATAGATGATATATAATATTCGATAAAGAAATCTACTGCTGCTGCTACGTATATATGTATTTCTTTCGTAAAAGTGAGTTGTCGTTACAAATAAACTGTATAAGCGTACAAAAGCAATAAAAAAAAAAAATCAAGGTGATTTAATAATATTACAGAAAAAAAAAATTAGTAAAAAAAGAAAGAAAAATTTAAAAGAAAAAGAAAGAGAGAGAGAGAGAGGGAAAAGACGCTGGTATTATAATGAAAAATTTGTGGATGTAGTAAAAATAGTGAAGAAATATAAATACAGTGTAACGCACTGATACAGTGTGAAAGTTATTGGATTTCCATATTTCGAACAGTTACAAACAAAGAGAGAGTTTCACTTGCTGCTTCATCTAGTGTATTATCATTAAACCATGACCCGTCATTCATTGTATTAGACTACTTTATCAAACACATATGACACGTATGTATGTCTATCCATTTTACACTTCTTCCGTTCTTGGTAGTACAAGTTCAATATCTGTCCCGAAATTAGGTGTACCTTAAAGTTCGCGGGCTTTTTCCTCCGGTTGATGCTCAATACTAATGTATACAAAACATCCATGCAGACTACTCTTTTTTTTTTCGACTTAAATTACGTAATACAGATCAGCCCTGATATATTTACTACTACGCATCAGGGTGTTTAGTTGTATGTATAAAAAATAAAAGTAAAGTCTAGCCGTACATACAAAACCTCGGATGACATACCATTACATGACATAGGGCGGAACTTTGAAAGGTATACGTAATGCATAACCCAGGAAGTGATAAGGTTTTTTCTTTTTTTCATTTTTACTCCTTTTACATATACCTATACCCTTCTATGAAGATCATTTCGTATCGAGAATAACTTGAAACCAGTTTTCAGTTGAAAACCGAAACGTATTATTGCATGTCATCAGCCAAACGATGTGATCCGTCTTGAGTACACAAAAAGAAAAGAGGAGAATGAAATTGCTCCGGCTTACATAAAAATTAGAACCTTATTGTTGGTCTTTGTACTTTTACGTTTTTGAGATCACTTTGATTGATGTACATACGTACGTATTGGGTTGGGGGAGCGAAGATGACGGTACTTTCTATATGAGAATATAAAAAAAAAACTTCCTTCCATGTTTGGTTCAAAGAGACAAGTCGTTACATATATGAGTCCTATCGGCAAAGCCGTATAACTTAAATGTACGTACCTGACAGAAGTCGCATCAACCAAAAGGATGGCTACTCTAATGACACAAGGTCTATCACTGTCTTCTTAAAGCAGCCTTGCATAGTCTTTAGTAAAGTGTTTCCAGAGGTGTATATTGTACAAAAAGTATTCCACTTGAGGGAAAGTTTGTTGATAGGCCCCGATGGATTCATTATACTTTTATTGGAACAACTCACCTTAGGTGTGACCCCGTTTAAGCCCATTGGATAATGTAGAAAAGAAGTTGACACAAAAAGGTCGCACAGACAATGCAGTAGATAGATTTGGAATTCTCGTTTTACAGTACTTTGGTGTACCCATTTTTCGACCTAGGCGAACTTTTATGTATAAGCTACACGCTGCAAAACCATGTTCATAAATGAACATTTTCGCGAATAATGAGTGTTCTTCTCTTTAAATAATTGCATTTTAAGCTAATGTTAATAATGTTGCTACTTTGGCTTAATACATCATTTTAAAGCTAAATTCCTAGTACTTGATGAACTTGATAAAGAGTCCATATTCCTGGCTCATTATCAAATAAAAGCAAGTAAAAGAGCATATTCTTATTTCAATCAGAACGTTTCATTTTAAAAAATTTAATTGCGTCCTTTTTTAGAATGTATTTTGAGTCTCTAAAGTGCTTTCAAAGATTTACTATATATGGAAATAATTTGACAAGTCGACAAAAAGGTTTTTTTTTGTGATTTTACTTTACACAAGGAAAGCAGCAAAAATTAAAAAAGGAATGACTAAATAATTAGCTGGTGGTGTTTTTTAATATATCAAGTACTCCAAGTAGAAACATGATGTATATCATGATTTTCTTTGTAAGATATGACCGGATAAATACTTTTTTTTAAAGACAAGGTGATTTGAATTACATTAATGATCATCACATGCACCTCGCTTTCTGGCACCCAGAATTCAAATTCAGTTGTTGAGTGCAACTGCACTTTTTACCTTGTGCTTCATATGATTTTGGGGCAAAAATAAAAGAGGAAATTTTTTGAATTTTTCTTTCTTCTATCGTTAAAGCAACAACATTTTAAAATGAACGAAGAAGGTAAATGAGATTTTGACATGTGAATAATGTGTGAGTGACGACATGGAGTTTCATGACGCATTGCCCGGGATTCGAGCTCACCTTGACACATGAAGACAAGTTGATTAACCTTTTTACTACTATTTTAGTTTCAAAGACTATACTTAGTTGGCCTGTCATCACATTGGGTATATTGTCTTTCTTGATTGTGTATCGCAACTATGGTGGATTTTATTATCGGTCATTTACATCCAGCATGTGTCTTTTAGCCATGTCAATCTATGGTTTTTTGATTGCACTTGTATTCCCTCTTTTCAAGTGCACTTACCTTATTAACTATTCTGTTGCTCGTGGTTATTATTATCTCGGTGGATTTTTTACTGGATTGAAAGTAGTTTCTGAAGGAGAGGAAAACTTGCACAAGGTGAAAGGACCTGTTATTTATGTGTGTAACCACCAGTCAAGTTTAGATATTATGCTTATGGGTAAAGTGTATCCAAAGAACACTGCTATTGTTGCAAAGAAAGCATTAAAATATTATCCATTCTTGGGTTGGTTTAGTAAGTTGATCCATCTACTGACTTGACAAGTGTTATTGGGTGACTGATGATTATTCATTTTAGTGACTTTGAGTAATGCTATTTTCTTGGATCGTAAAAATAGAAATGATGCCATCAAGAGTGCAAAGAAAGCAGCTGAAGATATCCACAACAAGAAGGTAAAGCATAATGGATGTGTTTTAAGAATATATATAAAAAAAAAGGCTCATACTTTTTTTATAAAAGACCAATGTTTGGATCTTCCCTGAAGGTACTCGTGGTCGTGAGACTGAAGTGACTCTTCTTCCCTTCAAAAAGGGTGCATTTTACATGGCTGTTCAAGCTCATGTCCCTATTGTGCCTGTCGTTATCGCTAATTACAGTGAATTCTACAGTGCTAAACAAAGAAGATTCAAGAGTGGTACTCTTCGTTGCAGAGGTAAGAATTATAGAGAAATGCATTAGAAATCTTGTACTTTAACTCTAACACGAATATACAGTGTTACCTCCTATTTCCACAGATAATGTGTCCGAGTCCTCTGCTGACGTTGAAAAGCTTGCCAATGAATGTCGTGATCAAATGTTGGCTGCTCTTAAAGAAATCACTCCCGTCCATGACAAGAAACCCGAATTAAAGCAATAAATTACATAGCATAATTATACTTATATAGATTTACAAATAAATTATCCATTCTCTTTTTTTCAAACAAAGCTTTTATTTAAAGAAACGCGGTGCGGATATCGAAAAATAATCGTTGATAATGATTTCCATGGCAACCATCAAATAAAAAGGGTGTAAAGGTATCATGAAATTATTTCTAAAGTTGAATTTGGTTACGAGAGTTGAACTTGTGAACCAACATCTAAAGTATAAAATAAATGAGCATTTGTTACTACTTATGACACTATCTTTTTCTTACTTGACAACCACAGAAACCAAGGAAACAAGCATAGACGATAGCAGCAGTAAAACAAGCCTTGGCTGTGGCCTTGGGATCGTCAGGATCAGAAGTAAATTCTGTTAATATTTCTACTTCTGCGTCAAATGCCATGCCGAGAACAAGCTATATAATTCAAGTCAATGTGAGTGTTTGTGCGTGTTTATTTTAATAATTAATACAAGATGGCTTTACTTACGAGAAAGATAATACCACAAAAAGACAATAAACTACAACAAGTAGCATTTCCAGGACTGACAAAGGTCTTCATGGTGTGAAATGTGTGTGTGTGTGTGCAAAATAAAAAAACTAAGGGAGAGAAACGATTACCGCAAAAGAGTTTCAAAATAAAAAGGAAAAAAAAAGACCGCCGACGTCACAGGAAGTTTGTATGTGTGCTGTCGATTTGCTTTTTTTCCTTTTTCTTCTTTCTTTGCACTACACTTTATTTTATACAAACTTAAACACATCAAACCTTTATTTAACAAACCACTTGATATTCTATTCTCTTTTTTTCTTTTGTTAATTCATTAGTGTGTACGTTTTCATTTTAAACTTATATCCACCCATTCTTTTTTTTTAAAAAATTCCTCTAATTTGACCATTTTCCTATAAAATTATTCATTGACAAGGAATTTGTTCAATCTTACAAGAAAAAAAAAAAAAAAGAAACTAGACATTGTTTAAAAAGTAAAGCAAGAAATCAGATATAAAAAAATACAAGAGAAAAATAACTCAATCAAGTGAACTTGACTAAAGATTGGACTAAGGGAGAGAAACGATTACCGCAAAAGAGTTTCAAAATAAAAAGGAAAAAAAAAGACCGCCGACGTCACAGGAAGTTTGTATGTGTGCTGTCGATTTGCTTTTTTTCCTTTTTCTTCTTTCTTTGCACTACACTTTATTTTATACAAACTTAAACACATCAAACCTTTATTTAACAAACCACTTGATATTCTATTCTCTTTTTTTCTTTTGTTAATTCATTCTTTTTCTTTCTTTCATTTTAAACTTATATCCACCCATTCGTTTTTTTTTAAAAAATTCCTCTAATTTGACCATTTTCCTATAAAATTATTCATTGACAAGGAATTTGTTCAATCTTACAAGTAAAAAAAAAAAAAAGAAACTAGACATTGTTTAAAAAGTAAAGCAAGAAATCAGATATAAAAAAATACAAGAGAAAAATAACTCAATCAAGTGAACTTGACTAAAGATTGGGTTTGATTAACTTTGTTCGTCTTTTTGTTGCAACCAACAACCTTTATTAAAACTACTATTCGCCAATGGGCACGACTAAAAGTCGTAAATCTAGGCGGAATAACTCGAGACCAACTGCCTTTACATTTCTATCTAATATCGCACTCGGAAGTGAAAATGAGAAACCACCGGATGAATCTATACAAAGGCTATCGGCCTATCTTACTACGAATACAAACACTAATGACGGACAACAACAAGTCCATTACGTTGAAGAATCTTCTCTTCAAATCGGAGGTAAAAAAAAATGTGTATATCATCTTGAGTTTGTAAAAAAAGTCTAAACAAACTTGTTATTTAGCGTCTTCTTTGCACTCTTCTGATAGCAGCTTTTCCGCGGACGAAGATAGTGGAGGACAAACCTCCACTCCTGCTGTTTCCGGTGGAGCAACTCATTCAACAACCGCTCCACCCGTTATAACATTGAACAGCAATGGTGGTTTAAATGACCCAATTTTGAACTCAAATAATACAAGACGAGGAAGGTATTTACCTCCAAAGCGTAATCCTTCTGAAAGTAGCAGTGATAGCGGTGACGTACAGCATCACAAGCTTACTCGTGAAGACAGTGAAAGACCCATTGCCTCTGAAAAAATCAAGAAAAAGTCAAATCATGGTGACAAAGAGGTATATCAATTTATCATGATAAGTTATATTAAGCATAATTAATCATTACCATCATATAGCATGGTCAAAGCAGTATGTCTATCATGTCTGTATTCCGATATTACACTGACAAGATTCGTCACTCAACAAGCAGGAAAAAGTCGAGCGACTTGTCTACCAATCGCGGTTACGTGTAAGTTAGAACAAAGTAGTTACAACGTGTCATTGGGTTGTATATTAATATATATTATATAAACATGTAGACAACAGCAATTGGAAAGTCATGATAGTCACAGACGTCGTAAAGCACAATCTTACGCTCATTTCTTGAATACAACTGGATCGTTACTGTACGTATTCGACATGACTGTTCTATTTCACTGACGATATTAATCATTTCTATGTATTATAGTGATGATTCCACTGTAGAAGAACACCTTACTTCTAGCTCTTATGACCCTTACTTCCTTGATGATGATACCTATGGCAAATATGGTTTAGATCCAAATTCATTGGTAAAAAAAAAAAAGAATATGCATATCATACATGCCATGTACGTCAACTAACATGTATACTCTCTAAAATAGGGTACATTGGCCAATGGTATGAGACCTTCCGATTTGAAGCGTGAAATGAATGAACAATTCCGTTTAAATCATCCTGATATTCCTGCGGAAATTACACTCAGTAAAATTAGAGCCATCAAATTTCATCTACTAGAAATAGGAAAAGCAGTCGATATTGAAGTATCCAGTGTAGCTCATGCATATGTTTACTTTGAAAAGCTAGTCATTAAGGTATAAGCTAGTAAGAATGTACTATTTATACACTATGACACTATTAACACCCCAGATATATATAGAATATGGTGACGAAAAAGAACAGAAAATTGATTGCAGCATGTTGCTTGTTTTTAGCAACTAAAGCCAATGAAGCTAAGGGTAATTGGTTTAAACCCCTTTTGGAAGCGGTGGATGATGAATTAGACGTAGACGCTGAAGAAATCCACGAGCATGAATTTGCAGTATTTGCAGATCTGGAATTCAATCTCTATGTCCCTAGACGTGAATTCATGCCTCACTTTGAGCGTATCTTTAATCATTTGGAATACAAAAGTATTCAAGAATATCTTGGCCCCTCTTTATTCTTTGAAGCAAATCAACGAATGTAAAAGAGTCATAAAAAAGAATAATAAAGTTTTATTTACAATATTTTTAATAATGAGAATTTTTTTTGTTTGATTTTTACTTGGGTGATGGAGTGTTATCATGCTTCTTTATATTGTAGTTATGGTCCGATGATGGTATGGATTGTGTGATAGATAGTGGTATAATAGTGGTCGCATTGGTTGTGGTGGTTTCTGCTTGACTATGTAAACTGATAAATGTGTCCATTTCTCTTTTAGGTTGTTGTTGTTGTTGTTGTTGTGTGGAAGTAGTAAAGTATCTTAATTTTCTAAAAAATTGATGTATACGAGAACGTCCTCTATCGTCGTCTAAAGTGTCCTCTTGCTTCAGAGATGAGCTGGATTCACCAATGATGCTTTTCAAGTTAGGTGCAGTGTTTGTTGCAGCTGCAGCTGCGGCTTCTTTCTCATCCTTTGCTGATAACCATTGGTGATTGATTGGGGACGCTGTGTCATTATCGTTGTTATCACTGATCATATCTCCTAGTTCTTGAAGGTTGTCTTCTGATTCATTCAAATGAGCTGGATCTGGTTTTGAACTGAGAAGGTACACACCATAGATGAGTACTCCTATACCCACAAAGACAAGCACGATGGCCCATGGAGGGTAGTTTCCAATTTCGTCCAAGTAGATAATCGTATTCACGAGACCAAGTGCAGTGTAGGTACCGTAAAACACGGGCACAACCACCACAGAAGAGTATAATTTGAGCGCGGTGTTTAAGCAATAAACCTGTAATGCACTTTAAGTATAATGCATACATGTGCACAAAAAAGAAATATTTACCTGTAATACTGCTGTGACAAGTAGTGCTAATAAGATGAATCGACTTGCATTATCATTAAATTGATTGACTTGCGATTTGATAGAAAGTGTAAAGAGCTTGACGCCACTCTTGGCTAATAAAAGTGTCTCGCTCGCCAACAGTCCACCTTCAATACTGAACATCAGTCCAACAATGTGCTTCATCTTTTTCTGATTCATGTTGGCAAATATTTGACTTTTGCTTTTTCTCGTTTCATCTGATATCGCCCAATTTGACCATATTGAAATAAATAATCCACCAAATGCAACGATATTTAATATACTAAAGTAAATGATGAAGATGGGCCGAACGAAAAGCACTTTTAGACTTTCTACAGAAATGTTTTCCTCGGCTAATAACAATGTGTGCAAATGCAAAAAGTAAGTATGATAGAGGAAATCACATAAAATTTGATGATAATGATGGGTATGATACTTTACGATCTTCTCCGTTATACATTCCACCAAATACAACAATCCAGATGACGGAAGCAACGACAACACAAGTACCGAGTACATCTTTGCGTGTAATTTTCGTATTAACAAGTAATTTGGCGAAAATGAAATTGAAGATTAATGCGACACTTCCAAGAGGTGCAACCCACTACACAAAGAGGAAAAAAAAATTAAGGGTTATTTAAAGATAAAATAAAGGGGGTGGATAGAAAGGAGGAATAAAAAGATAAAAAAGTATAAATTCGTATAAGAATTTATATGCTGTTTAAAGGGGGCTTGCTTACTTGTGTCTTTAAATAATCTAAAGTATGTGTGTTTAGTATTTGTTATTATTATGTAGGTAGGTTTGTACACATACTCAATGCTATTGTGCTACCAATCAACTGACTTGCAATATAAGTATAAAGACCTAAATGCCATAATGGTCGACCACAATCACCACGTTGCTGATCTTCGCTTCGTTTCGCTTCTTTAACATGATCCAATTTCAATATATTTAATCCTAGTGCATCCATAAATGATGCTCCTATATATTCATTGCGTATATATAAGTATAATGTTTGTTGCTAGTATTTTCTCAAGTGTGATCAACGAACCCAATGAAACAAATATTCCAATAACGAATCGAATAACATTTTCCTCTGTTCCCATTTATATAGTGTAAAAGGGAGAGTTGAAAAAATAAAAAGAAAGAGAGAGAGAGAGAGAGGGTAATAAAAAAAAGATGAATGAGATAAAATATAAAAAAAAGTACTAAAAATTGCGAGTTGAGAGAAGGGTTATTTTTTTTTAAAATGTTTGTTCAATCTATTATACAAAAAGAAATCAAAATGAATGAGAAAGAGAGAGAAGAAAGTACAAAATAGAAGTGAAAGAAACAAATAAAATACAAGATCTTGATACAGTGCATAATCGCCACATTTTATAATTGCGGTGAGAACCACATAAATGTAGTCACTCTACACACAAGAAAAATTAAAAAAAAATTGCCCCGAAGCAACAATCAGTCTACTCAAAAGCTCATTGAGGGAGGTTCTTTCTTTTCTATCCATCTACCGAACCAAATTATGCAAGGATCATCATTCTCTTTTCTTTATTATGGAGAACGGAGGAATATGGCTTACTGAACACATAGATCAGGAACACCAAGCTATCCATAATCCACCCAATAAATGAACTCCGTCGTTCGTGGCCCGTATTCTTGGCGAGCTTGTCGGCGTGTATTTGACCATATCATTTTCTGCGCATTGTAAGGATGCTGGCGTGTTTTTAATTATAGACTTTTGATCCATTTCAACAGTTGAGCAGAGTTTCTGTGGAACCAAATCTAAAATGTATATTTAGCACAAAAATCTTTCATGGTTTCCAAGATATTTCGTGAAACTTGTTGCACAACTACCAAGGCACCATTGCAATCTTGAGCAGATGTATAGAACTGTAGATGTGCCTGAGATGAGTTTTGATAACATGAGTTCTCAAGTGTTTGAAGTTATAGTAAATAGTGCACTCTTCCCTCCTAGACCAGCGTACCAATTAGAGACGGTCAATATATTGGTTGAAACCATAATATTCCATTGATGCCACCACGAAATCGACAACTGTGACACATACTTAGATAATCACCATAATATATTCACTGGAAAACGTTACATTCATGTGGCTATTGCACTCGTTATCAAAATGAAGACTGTAGATCTGTTTGTTGAAGAGCTAAAGTAGGATGACTTATACATTAGATCGATTCGGGGTGCATGAAATCATGCGCTGTCAGAGGAGGAGAGGTATCCTTACTCTCTACAAGATTCTCTTGCTTTCGTAATGTCTCACTACATAATAATATTTGAGTTGGAGCCAAGAGTTTTTTTTATTTCATCAAGTAGTGTATGCATGTACGTGAAAGTAAAAAATTCTTGGGAAAAGAAACAAAAAACTATATCATTAAACCGAGTACAAAAGTTAAATTAATATTGGTTTAGTAGTAGGGTAGGTATGTAAAGGTAAGGGGAGATAAGTAATAGCGGTGACAGTGGTAGTAGAATTAAATGGTTGTAGTATGTAATAGTAGTAAAACGGTAATAGTAATAAATTAAAGAGTAGAAATAAAGGCGGATTAACTATAGTAAGGTTATTTAAGATTGAGCATAGAAATGCTGTTGTTGCTGTTGATAAGAAGACTCGTTTGAAAGTGCCAAATCATCCACGTCTTCGTCGTCATCTTCATCTAATACAGGAGGGCCTATGTTATTGAGTAAGTAACGTTGTCATTGATCAAGTTAATACAAGACATTACCATCCATGTGCTTTTCCAAGTCTACAATAGCGTTGGGTGCTCCATCCATATAATTGACACTGTTTCGGTTGCTACGACCATGCTCTTCGCGCAGACGAAGAGTTGTTTTGCGACTTAGACCATCGTAAGGGGCAGGTGGTTGCTGATATGGCTGTGGATCATTGGTAGCCGTGGCAGTAGTAGCTTCATCGATAGATTCGGCCGAGCTATTACTATTATTGTTAAGCTCTTCATTATGTACTGGGGGTGGTGGTTGATCCACCTGCTGCTCTTCCTGAACTACTATCACTGGTTCATCGGGAATCATGCGTGGGGCTGCATCGCCATCCTCAGTTGTCCAAAAGATATATTCAAACTCACTCATGAACAGATTAAAGATTGTTGCGGGTATACCAAGAGTGGGAGAGAACACAATACTGACATTACGCATTGTCATTTTGTTGATATCAGAGTGTTGAACAACTCGGATAAGATGGGCAGTAAGAGCGCGTAATAGGGTGTAATTAGATAATGGTAATACTGAGACCAATCTGCCCAGTTCATTAACGCGATCTTTTCTGTCAAGCAAATCTATTTATATCATATAAATTACATTAGTTGATCAATTAGGGCAACCTATTTCTATTAATATACGCCTTACCTATAACGTGTAAAAAGTCCATACGATGTTCTCTTGTCAACACACTGGTGGGTAACTCTCGCAACCACATCTTGAGTAAGCCAGCGACGACATGAACATCGTAGTCGTTTTTAGCCGCTAAAAGATTCACATCACCTTCCTGATTGAACTTTTCGCGAAGTGCCTTCATGGTAGAGTTACTTCCACTTAAACGATATAAACCTTCTTCCAACACGGCATCCATCGCATCGAGATACTCAATACAACGATAAACAACGGCTGGCAATTCATAACCTTCGGAGACTCGGGAAATGCGAACAGCTTCCTCCAATGTGACTCCAAAGACTTGCTTGGCTGGTTTGACCGGAACAGGGACCTCGTCCATATACTTTCTTGATCGATCACTTTGTTCATGAGAGGAACGGGACAAGAAACCTCTTAACCCACCACCGCTGCTGGAAGTGGTATTGTTGGCTGAAGTATTTCGAGATTCAGCAGAAGAGTTTGTCGTAGCAGAAGAAGATTGAGATGGTCTAGGGGGATTAGTGGTTTGCTGACTACCGTCGGTATTACTAAACAACATTTTCTTTCCCCAGAATGTCATACGATGGGCCTTATTTCTTGCTTTTTTATCAGCGGGTTCACTTTCAATGGCTGAGGGCTCTTCGGCCATCAACATAGTGGAGGATGAGATAGTGGGGGATATAGCACGACGGTGAGGGTGAATAGGCTCTGGTGATTGTTCGCTTCCAGTGATCAAGTTTCCCATTGAACTACGACGTACGATAGCAGGACGTGGAGCTTGTAAATTACGATTATTGTTTTGTTGATCCAAGCTTGTACGAATCTGGTCATAAGAGGACCAGGTTGCGTTTGGCGAGACAAAGGTCGAAGAAGGAAGGGACGAGGAGATAGCAGTAGAATCTGTGCTATCACTAGAAATAGAAGGCGTTGGACGACTGTTTTGCTGCTTGCTTCCACTGATAGCAACCCCAATAGCGTTTGGATCATCAGGCATGTTGGGAACAGAAGTCAACTTTTCCATATCTGCGTTGCCAACATGGTCCAGCTTTAAATGACTGATAGGTGTAGCAGATATAGCTCTAATTTCTCCTTTGGATAATTTTCTGGGCTTTTCATCCTTCTTCTTCTTTGATGATTTTCCTACGGCAATACCATCATCTTCGATATGAATATTTTGAAGTAGAGCATGCACCCAATCATCGCGGTCATCATCCGAATTCGCGCATAGAATATGACGTACATAGTGGGTCGATCCAACACGCTTTTGTTCTACAATCAAGAATGCATGTCTATAAACACTGTTGTATTCTTCTGCTGCGGGTGAAGTTCCAGGCATTTGGCGACCAATTTGAGCATTGGTGAGACGAATGGATCCAAGTTGTGTTCCTTCTTTCTATACGATATGATAGAGAAAAGGGATTATTAAAAAAAGGGGGGTTTGCGGAAATATATAAAATTCAAAACTTACAGATTCGTAATATTCAAGTACATTTTCGTTTAAAACAAAGTAGCGAGTTTTCCAACCGCCAAAGTTTTTACCTCTTTTGGTTAAATATCCTTCTTTTTGACCCGTGGCTTGAAACACTTTAGTATCCATGACATCGGTGCTCAAAAACTCGCAAATATCAGATGCATCCTCCAAAGGTAAAGATATGATGTGCTGTAAATATTGTTCCAATGCAATCTACAAATCTCTGTCAATATGGTGTATCTCTGACTTCAAAACGGCTTCCTTATACCTTTCTTTGATCTACTTTCGAGGGAGCATTATTGGAAAACAGTGCTTTATCAGGTAATTTACCAATTCGACTTGAAATAGTTCGGTTTCGTTGAGCTTTCAACTGATATATATAAAATTTCTTTTAGTATATCACACTCAATCTACGTATAACGTTATGGCTACTTACTTTGGAATCGAGAGTCAAAAAGTCAGAATATAATTTCTCGACCCGCCAACGCTCTTCGAATTTGTTATCATTTGATGTTTCATTTTCATCAGTGTCATCTTTGAAAGAGCCAACGGAGAGAATGAAAGATATGACTTCCTTTCCTTTATCATTAGGTTTAATGTTGGATCCAACAACTTTAATACAAACATTAGCCATGTTGCCCATCAATGAATTGGGTGTATCATTTTGTTGTTGCTGTTGTTGCTTTTTGTTACTTAATGAGGCGCTGTAAATGGATGGATCTGGGCTTGCAGCGTTTGAGGTGGGGTAACAGGTCGAAGAATCAGTGACAGGCTCGTCGTCGTACGTTAATTCTGTGCGAGAGCTAAAGAATGCACTTTCTCTTTTATTGCGATAGACGTTATTAGTAGAAGCACTTGGAGATCTAAAAGGCACAGGAGGTGAAGCAGCACGCATTGTAGGATCGTGATCCAAAGCAGCTCTGGCAGGTGGCATCATTGAGTCTCTTTGACGAGCATTTTTACGCACTTCCAAAGATGAGGACGATTTACTGGGAGTAGGTGTGATAAATGGAGGTTGATTTCTGGTGCTGGGAGATGGTAAAGGAGCACTATCTTTTCGCTGTTGTTGCCTTGACTGTTGATGAGGACCAGGAGCAGGAGAGCCAGGTGAAGATCTACCGTTCATGCTGTCATCTACCCCACGAGAGTTATTGTTGACAATCGATGATAATTCAGGCTCACTTTGTGATTGAATTTCTTGCTTGACAATATAATCCTCTGACTTTTCTTTCAAAGGTCTGTAAGGTGAACGTGGTGGTGGCATTGGACTTGTAGTATTATTATTATTACTGGTCATAGGTAGTGGTTGGGTATTAAAGGGAAAGGATTCGATAGGAGAAGTAGAGGTTTCACTACTTGGCGTTGGAGTGGAGGCATCATCTGCTTCTGCAATTTCTCTAAGTGCCTGAGGAGAAATGAGAAGGGAAGTTACACGTTGTTTGCGAATGACTTCTTTCTCTAATAAATTCACTTGGTCTTGAAGTCCATCTCTCTCCGCTGATAATCGGACATTGTCTTTTTGAAGGTTTTGGATCATGACCCTTTGCTTCTCAATGATTTTCCATAGTTGATCATTTTGTGAACGTAGGTGTGGAATTTCGTCCTGACCACAGTTGATGACAGGTGTTGTCTGAGACATTTTTTCTCTTTCTGCGAATTGGGTGAAATAGAAAGAGTTGGGTTAAGGAAAGTAAGTAGTAGTTGATAGGAAGAAAGTAAGTAAAAGTAGAGAAGGGAAAAGAGAGGAGAAAGTAAGTAAGGTTGCTTACTCTATTTTAGTTGAAAAAACGGGTATAATAATACTAATTAGAGAGTAATAATTTTTTTTTCCTTGTGGTTACGCCAAGCGAGAAACACACACACACAAGCAGATTCTGCTACGTTAAAATATTGACAGTAGTTATAAGGAGCCAAGTAATAAATATATTTATATGCGTATACAAATATAAATATATATAAGCTACCTTCTTATTATATATAACAAGTAACAGAGAAGGAGGAAAAAGGGAAAGGGGGAAAAACTAGGACAGGAAGAAAGGATTCTTATAAACGTAGCACAAAGTACAGATCAATGTAGCGCAAAACCAAGCGGAAGTTGATCTTGCCTTATTAAAAATATTTTTTTTCGATGGTTACATGTGCTTAATTTGTTGTGTTTATATATGAAAAGAGTAGTGGTATGTATACCACTACAGTCGCCGTAGTTCTTAAAATATCATCATCGACAAGGACGACGAAGACTGCGGTCAACGAATGATGGTATAAAGTACGAGTTTATAAAGAAATATTGTCGGCTCTTTTTTGTATATTTTCTTTTTCTCGTTATTCAATAAATAAAATTTCCTTTTGAATATGACAATGGAATCCAATTTAACTGATAACAAAAAGCAACATTTGTCATATGAACAAGATTGGATTTCACCTTTAAATCGTGCCTGCAAAGTCATCATCTCGGATATACCTACAGAAGGCGATGCTACAAAAACACCTACTATACCTATAGTCGTAACACCCAAGTTAAATGAACTACCAGATATTGCAACAAAGTGCAATAATCGAAATAGAAATTTAATTCGAGCTTGGAATATCCCACGATCAAATTCTCTCGATAATAATTACTTTACTCACTATTATCAGCAAAGAAGTAAAAGTAATAGCATAAGTAAAAAGGACGAAAGCTATACGAAGTCAGAACAACAACAGTTTAGTACGGCTAACCTCTCTTCGTACAGTACATATTTACCACCAAAATATCTGCATCATGTTGATGTAAACGAGGAAGATTACGAGGAAGACGATGACGATATATCAAAGGCTTCTGTACTATCACGATCCTATTCATATGGCACAAAAATTATGAATAATCGAGAGTTGTTATCAACCACAACAAATAGTAACTGGAAACTCGCAAACTCGACGGGTTCAGATATTTTCCCAGATATGACACATACTAGTAGGAAAGCGCCCACGTTGGGCAACGAAATAAGGATACCTAATCAATATGGCACAATTCATGCTTTGACTGTACGAGGTTCCACCATCATCATATGCACGTCTCAACACCCGATCAAGTCTTTCCTTATTCAAGATGTTGCTGAGCATGCTTCAAGCAGTAGTAGTCCGAAAGTACCAAGTGTTCCAAGTAGTGAAAGCATTATATCCATGGTTTCAGCCTCTTCCAGATCTTCAACATCTTCATCAGTGCCAAGAAAAAATTCAGTTTCGTCAGAAGTATTCCTCTCTGTTTGTTTCTCGCCTGCCTTCCATCCAAATGACGACAATAAAATTGTTTGGGCTGGAACAGAAAATGGGTCTATAATTGCAATCGACGCCCAAACAGATGAAGTAATTGTGAAGAGAATGGCAACGCATAGTCATCCAATCACATTTATATTACGACACAGAAATACTGAGTTATGGACAATTGATAGTGGGGGTAATTTAAATATTTGGCCTGTATTAAAAAAGAACACAGGTGCTGCAAAAAGTTGCAGCGAGGAAGAAACAACCCCAAGTACAACAATTAATTTATTAGAATCTTCTCCTCAACGATATCTCGTTTGTGCAAATGTAAAGACGGCTATTTTGTCACCTAAAAGATCCATATTATGGTGTTCCTCAGGAAGATCCATTGACCAGCTTGATCGCTCAGAAAAAGAGGCTGTACCCCTGATCCATATTCCGTCCGACTTCGGAGATATTACGCGATTGGTTCTGATTCCATTTCATGCGGACCAAATATTCTGCCTACATTCAGATGGAAGAATTACCGCTTGGAACATTTTAACACTCGAAAAAATTAAGGCTTTCGTCATTTCTGCTGATAAAATAACATCTGTATGCGCAGTTGGAGAATACCATTTATGGATTGGGTATCACAACGGATCGATTGCCATCTACGATACCAGATCTGAGCCTTGGGTGGTGGTGAAAATGTGGAAGGCCCATTCAAACCCCGTCACAAAGCTTGAAGTGGACGATTTTTCGATCATAGAAAGTGTATCAGTCGTTAGCGTGGACTCAGCAGGCCACATGGCTATCTGGGATGGTTTATTGGTAGATGATTGGTTTGGTAAGGCTACCTTATTATGGTGATGGAAAGTCCTTTTCGAATAACAATTTATTGTACTGTTATATTGTATGTAGAACAGCAAATGTTAGCCAAGATACCCGATTATTCAACATCAACAGACGCAAAAGTGATGATATGTTCATGGAATATGAATGCAATTAAGCCGGATGCGTTGTCAGATTGGGATATAGAAAGACTGCATGAATGGCTGGACGGTATCACTGATCCTGACATAATCGTTATTGGTGCTCAGGAGATCATTGACCTTGCTAATAAGACAATGACAGCCAGTAAGTTGACATGGGGGAAACACTCAAAGTTGGTTTAGTAACTTTACGGAAAATAGAGTCTTTTCTACTACTGGGTGGTACAAGCGGCAGTGGTAACAACAATAAAAAATCGGATGCCATGAAAGACTCGGATGAACTTCTAAAAAATCGTTATAAGCTTTGGAACGACTATTTTATTTCGATCATTGACCAGAAATTCGGCGAAGGAAAATACAAAGTTGTAAAAACAGCTCAGTTAGTAGGTCTTTTTAGTTGCGTTATTGTTAAAGTAACCGAGGATTTACAAGTGCACCATTGCGACTCAACCGTTGTCAAGACAGGCTTTCGCGTCATGACGAAGGGGTTGCACGGGAACAAAGGTGGCATTGCTATCAGGTTGATTTTGAATGATACGTCACTGTGCTTTGTCAATTGCCACTTTGCTTCAGGTCAGAACCATGTAGTCCAACGCAATGCGGACATGGAGGGAGTGATAAGCACCGCCAAATTTCCCGTTATAACCGCAAGAGATTCGACAGTGTTCAATCGAGATACAGATGGTACCAATATCCTTGATCACCAGGTATGTTTTGTTAGTGGTGATCTCAATTACCGTATCAATTTGCAAAGAGAGCAAGTGTTGGAACTACTGTCAGGGCCCAGTTCTAACAAGTTTGAAGCATGGGAGACACTACAGAATGAAGATCAATTCAAGAAGCAACAAACACTGAATCCATTATTTAGACTGTTTAATTTCAAAGAAGCCCCTATTCTTTTTGATCCAACTTACAAATACGATAGAGATACTGATTTGTACGACACTTCGGAAAAAAAACGAATTCCCGCATGGTGTGATAGGGTTCTCTATCGCGCACCTTCGACCTTAACAAATTTGTACTATCGTCGTCATGAAGTCAGAGCTTCTGATCATCGTCCTATCAGTGCTGGTTTTACTATACCCATCAAAAGTATTATTCCTGAGAAGAAGGAGCAAGTCATACAATTGATCAAAGAAGAATGGCAAGAAAGTATCGTTAATGTATTGCAGGCAAACAAAGTAAGATATATTACCAATTATGATTTGTGCGATGAAAATGAGGCACAAAGTAGATTAAAAGCAGCAGATTGGGACGTTGAAAAAGTCGTCTTAAATTTATATCATGATAAAGGATCCTTTGTGTAGATTTTCTTGCATTTATTATCGTTTTGTTGTTTCTCTGTTGCATATATATTTTCTTTATCGTTTTCTTACGCGCTACATAAACAAAAGAAAGAAGGAGAGAAAGGAACGGGTTTCTGTATTCTCAAAGTGAGTTTATCTCCTTTGCTATTGGCATAATCAAGTAGAATTACACACTTGTAAGTACAAGTACAAGAGGATATGTTTATATCAGTCGTTTTTTTTTTCTGGTGTGAACGAAATAACCAAATCTTGAATATTTCTCTTTTTGATCAAGAATCGCTGTGTTTCATCAAATCATTTTTGTGTAATCATTGTTTGAGCGTACAAAAGGGTTGCATGTGTGACAATGAAAACCATCAAACCAGAAGTAACTCTATTTTTTAAAAGCCAGTGTCTTCTTAAATCACAGTAGTGTTCAATTTTTTTTTTTTACTTTTCTTCTTTTTGTTTCTTCAATACACAAGTCCACTATCATGGCAACCGTGCTAAGGTTCAACAGAAGATATATTCTTCTTATTGGAGGAATTCTGTTATTTTCATTAACTTGCTTAGTGATTCGACTAACACAAAGGGTTGCACCGCCTGCACCACCTCTTCCTATTATAGACTTACCTTCCTACTGGCCTACACCTTTAGAGCAAGCAGTATGTCGACCTAAAATATATGTATATAAAGCCCCCGAAACTTTTCAAGTATCAAAGAAAGTTCAAGAAGAGAGATGTCACGAGTCCAATTACAATTCTGAAATTTTACTTCATAATCAACTCACGGATCCTACAAGTCCTATTTACAAGAACGTACACACTAGCCAGTGTCTTCTTAAATCACAGTAGTGTTCAATTTTTTTTTTTTCTTTTCTTCTTTTTGTTTCTTCAATACACAAGTCCACTATCATGGCAACCGTGCTAAGGTTCAACAGAAGATATATTCTTCTTATTGGAGGAATTCTGTTATTTTCATTAACTTGCTTAGTGATTCGACTAACACAAAGGGTTGCACCGCCTGCACCACCTCTTCCTATTATAGACTTACCTTCCTACTGGCCTACACCTTTAGAGCAAGCAGTATGTCGACCTAAAATATATGTATATAAAGCCCCCGAAACTTTTCAAGTATCAAAGAAAGTTCAAGAAGAGAGATGTCACGAGTCCAATTACAATTCTGAAATTTTACTTCATAATCAACTCACGGATCCTACAAGTCCTATTTACAAGCACTATGTCACTGAAAACCCAGAAGAAGCAACCTTCTTCTTTATTCCCTTCTTTGGTGCTTGCTATCTGTATAACTGTTGGGCTGAAAACGACTGGAAATGGGATAAGCGTTGCGATGTGGATGCTAAATATGTAGATCCAATGATGGACATGGTCATCAACGACATGCCTTACTGGAATAGAAATGGCGGTAAAGATCACTTGATGATTCATCCCATGGATCAAACTTTCACTTACTACCAGCACAACTCTCGCTTCCAGCCGGCTATCTTTTTGAAGACCGTTGGTGATAAAAGAGGAAAATGGATGCACCGACACCGATATCATAGAGACATTGTTATCCCTTCAGCTACACGCATGATTCATCACCTTAGAGTTGATCCTATGAAATATCTCAATGAGCAAGGTCATCCAAAGTCTGGAAAAAGAGATATTTTTGTCTTATTTCAAGGCTGTTGTCCAACTGTAAAGCCTGAGGATGAATACTCCAACGGTATTCGCTCTCTTCTTTTCCAATACTTTAAACATTATCCTGGATATGAAATTGGTGATGTTATTAGTGATGAAGAGTATGTGCAGAAATTGGGTCGCGCCAAGTATGGTTTGAGTCCTATGGGTTGGACATTAGACACAACACGTATTTGGGAGTTTATGGCTTTTGGTGTTGTTCCCGTGGTTATTGCTGATGGTATCATCGAACCGTTTGAAATGGATGTCGATTGGGATTCGTTCATTGTGCGTATAAGAAGAGACGAAGTACATCGCATGGATGAAATTTTGAGAGGAATCGATGAAAAGACTTATGAACATAAACGTAGAAACTTATGGGATTATGGACGCCGTGTGGGATTGGAAATGGATGCGTGGCATTTTATCGCTCGGGAATTATGCCGTATAGGCAATATCAATGAGCCTGTCAATCTCGAACTTGGGTATTAATGGTTTCTGATTCATCTTCTCGTACACACATACTCCCTCTTCTTTAATTTAATATTTTATTCATCTAGAAATTTATATATAATACAATTCCCTCTCCAATAGATATAATACATAATCCGGTCCTGTAATAGTTTTAAAGGGATACGTTGTCAATAATAAAAACAAATAGGTCGCAAATAATATATATTTATGATGCAGTTTGAGTAAACACTTGAGTTGGT
Organism: Mucor irregularis B50; assembly: GCA_000587855.1. Classification (NCBI taxonomy): domain Eukaryota; kingdom Fungi; phylum Mucoromycota; class Mucoromycetes; order Mucorales; family Mucoraceae; genus Mucor; species Mucor irregularis. Next base: position 208,814 of record KK076427.1, read on the forward strand.
ATTCAAAGTTTGAACAGATTTGAATGATTGAAGCAGTTTCCATTAACTTTGGTTCAATTACATATGTATTAATGATACATAACAATGTGTGCCAGGTATGGTTTTTTGAATTCTCGGATATGTCGCAAAAGAAAAGGTTTAATTGGGAGATTAAAAAGAAGAGGTAAAGGTGGATCGCTCTGTTGAAGACCACGTACTTTAAAGAGTCTATTGCTGTCGAAATAAACTTGGTGTTAAAGAACACATTTAGGGCCCATCTTTTGATTGCGAGAGGAGAGTGGAGACGTTCTGGTACTGAACATAGGTATGTAGAGCGAGTGAGCTTGATCGTTGGGCTAGTGCATAGAATACTCACTCCCAAAACATTCAGTATTTCCTTTATTACCAGTAATTGGCCAAATCATTGTCACTAATGAAGTGGCCCACAAAAAAATCAATGAAATTGTTTAGTAAATATGACTTGGTTATTAGAAGAGGAAAATGATGCTGCAAAATATATACCTATAAGCAGTCATTCAATCAATCGCTTTGTCAACGAAGCACTCTCCCATACCAATCAATATCATCGTTTATTTGTATGTATGTGTTTTTAAACAAATCGGTACAGCTTTGGTAATATGTCATTTTTCAAATACCACTTTTTCAGTGGTTCTCTGCTTATAGTGGGCCAAAAATCAACTTCGCCCAAATTCGTCCATAGTTTGGGAAAAGACTTTGGGGGTCCATAGGACTTGACCGACCCGCTTAAACTTGAAAAATAAATTTTAGTTTTTCCGCCGAAAGCTACAGGTAGCTAAAGTTCCCATCTTGCCAGTGTTTTTCCGGAACCCGTGAAATTCGCCCATACTCGCAGGACACGCTCCTGGGATGTATCTGAGTCGATTGTTACAACTAAACGTAAGAAAAAAACTTCAACAATATTTCGCCTAAAGCCACTATCTTTCGCTGGTCGGCACAGGTGCCTAGCTTAACAAAGGCATTCCAGCCAAAAAATTAGTAAACTTCAAATTTATTTTAAATCTCCAGGGAACCTTTCTAGCATATATGAGACTTGATTAACTTCACTGCTGCTCGAAAAAAAAAAGATGATGTTTTCGCCTGCCAAGTTGCGCCTGCTCAGCGTAGCAGCCCGCACACATTTAAAATTGGGCCGGCTGAGGGTGAAAAATTTTCCGCTGCACTTCTCCCAGCCAGCAAGAAGATCCCGCTTAACAGTGGCCTCCCACTCAAGATGCTCCAGGCGAAAGTCAACATTTCCCAAATTCATTCATGCTTTCACAGCAGCCTTTTATGATGCGTAGGACTTGATTAAAGTGTTTGAAATTGGAAATTACGTCTTCATATTTTCCGCCTAAACTCACTGCGATCTTCCCGCTGGTGAAAACTTCCAGCTTAACGCTAGGCTCCCCCCCCCCCTGAGATGGGCACAAAATCAACATCACCCAAATGCGTCTATAATTTCAGAGATGACTTTTAGGATGTATAAGGCTTCATCGAGCTGCTTCGACTTGAAAAATAAACTATAATTTTTTCGCCTGAACTTACTACGCCTTCCCCCGCACCTCTGCCCCGCTAACCAGCTATAGCGCTTGCCTTAGTAATGCGTTACCGCCAAAATCCACAACTTTCAAAGTCACCGAAATTTCTCAGGTGTACTCGCAGGGAGTGCTGGGCGTATCTGGAGCACCTGCGCGTTAAAACAAAAAGTCTGACATTTTTCGCCTGGAAGTGCTATTTTTCCTCAGTAAGGTATTAGCAGTAAATTTCAGGCGAGAATATCCAAGCTCTGTTTTTTTGAACTTGAAGGGTACAGATGACTCCAGTAGCTCATAAGAGATTGTCTTTGGAATGTTGAAAAAAGATCGGAAGCCGTCAGCTTTTTTGCACAGACTCACTCCTCAACCGGGCGCGATGACTGGCTGAGAGATATAGCAATCACAGGCGAAAAATACCAAAGCCTACTTTTGAATTTTGGCTTTCGTAGGCATTGCTATGCTGAGGTTTTCAGCAACAGTGATATTGGCGAAAAATGTATAAGCAAAAATTTCATTTTCAATTGGCCCAATAAAGTCTTACACATTATGCAAGGCTATTGTGAATGTATGAACGAGTATGGGAGATAATGGTTTTCGGGTGGTGCGTCCCAGGCGGGTGGCCGCTGTTAAGCCGGGCCTCCCAGCTGGCGGTGGAAAAAAACTGAAAAATTCAAGCTCAGCGGACTCAAATCCGTAGTTGTGCCCAGTGACAGGCTTACGAGGCTCGGCGGCGGCGAAAACATCATCTTTCATTTTTAAAGATCTTTATCAAGTCCTACACATGCTGGGAGCTTGCCCTGGAGGTTTAAAATAAATTTAAAGACTACTCAGTTTTTGGCTGAAATGCCTCTGCAAAGTCAGGCACCCTAGCTAACCAGCGAAACATGGTGACTTTAGGCGGAAAATTGTTGACACCTTTTTATCACTCTCAAGTGTTACAATCGACTCTAACACATCCTAGAAACGGGTCCTGATAGTATGAGCGAATTTCAGGTGTCCCAAATTTTGCCGGAAATACACTGCTAAGCTGGGAGCTTTAGCTACCTATGGGAGCATTATAATATTGGCCGAAAAAACTAAAATTTATCTTTCAAGTTTGAGCGGGTCGATCAAGTCTTATAGGTCCCCAAAGTCATCTCTGAAACCACGGACGAAATTGGAAGATGTTGGTTTTTGCCCTATCATATGCAGAAGACCGCTGAAAAGCTGAGAATTTTGATAATGTTAGAGCGTGCGTTAGTTCCTGGCGAAAGAACCAAATCCGTTTTCTAAGTTTAAATGGCACAGTTGACTCCTATGCTCCAGAAGAGCTTATCTTTGAAACTTGAAATGAATCGACAGACTTTTGTTTTTAGGCAGAGGCTCTTGTCTCAGCTGATCATCTCACCCGGCTGGGGGTCGATAGCAATTAAAGGCGGAAAGCACCAAAGCCTGTTTTCCGATTTTCAATGGCTCAGTTAAGTCTCGTATATCCCTAAAGTCATCTCCTAAAGTTTCGACGAATTTGAATGATGCTGATTCTTGGCCCATCTTAGGCTCAGTACCCTAGTTAAGCTGGAATTTATCACAGGGAAACTTTAGCCGTGAATTTGGGCGACGAACATTAAAACACAGTTCTCAAGTTTGAGTGCGTCAATCAAGTCCCACGCATCATAAAAGGTAACTGTGAAGTTATGGGTGAATTTTGAGATGTTAGTTTTCGGCTTATAACCCGGGATCTCCCTCCTGGCTGGGAAAAGTGCAGCGGAGCAATTTTCAGGCTTAGCCGACTCAATTTCGAAAGTGTGCCGCCTGCTACGCTGAGCAGGCGCAACTTTCTAGGCGAAAATGATGACTTTTTCCCGAGCTGTATTGATTTTTACAAATCTTGTACATGCTAGAAACTTACATTGATGGTCTTAATAAATTTAAAAAAATATTCAGTTTTTGGCTGGTTTGTCACCCGAAGCTGGGCACCTTACTTGGCCCGCTAACCATAGTTGTTTTAAACGAAAACATATTTACGTTCAAGTGGTACAATTAGCTGAAGCTTATCCTAAGGGCAATGTCCTAAAAGTATCAACGAATTTCACAGGTCCCAATTTTTGGCCGATCATAGGCGGAAGGCCACTGCCAAGCCAAAAATATTAAGAGTGCGAGGGCGTGTGGCGGTTCTAGGCGAGAAATATGTGAGCATTTTTTATCAAGTTACGCGCCTCAATCAAGTCCTATACATCCGGCAAATTCGCCCTGAGATTATGGAAGGATTTGGCACAAGTTGAATTCTCGCACGTTGTAGGCAGGGCATCAGCACTGCATGTCTGAGAAAGCGTATTGATGTCAAGTGAAAAACACTAAACTTTCTTTTGCGAGTTTAAGCGACACAATCAAGTCTTGTACAAGTCAGGAACGTATTCTTCAAGTTTGAGAAATCTTCAGGCATGTGGATTTAACAATCACCCTCAGGCAAACCCTAAGTGTAAATCTCGGCATTAACTATCCGCTGTGACTTTACGCAGGATTCAGGCATTTTTTTTGAAACTATTAGCTTTTTCAAGTCTTATGCATTAATAGAACTTACCAAAAAAGTGCAGTCGTGTTTCAAGGATATCAGTTTTTTTCCATCTTTTGGGCGGAGTTCCCCTGGGCAGATTAGCTGACAAGGAGTGTCAATTAGGCGGGGAAAACTATCCTCTCTTTTTTGTGTCAAAGTGGCTCTATCATGTTTTTATACTTCCCTAGAACGTATTTCAAGAGTATGAATGAATTTGAGAGACATAAATTTTTGGCAGAATTTAGGTGGCCGGCCACTGCTAAGCTGAATAATACGACTAACTAATGATGCGTGGTAATTTTAAGCGAAAAATCAAGCTTTGCCTTTCAAGTTTTTATCAGTGTAATCGAGTCTTATGCATTATAATAGCTTGTCCTACGAATTTGAACATAATTGAGAGATTGTGGTATTCCGCCTCAAAAGTGGTATGCTTGTTCACCCCAGTCAAAGCGCTTGCCCAGCTCAGCAGTGATTTTCCGTCCAGACTAAATCCCCTCAATTTCACTTGTTTTCACAATGGTAGCTCTTGATGTTCTCAAGAATTGAGAGAGCCATTTAAACGTGAGATTAACAGATGTCATATTTCGCACAAGAATTGATCGAGGTATTTTGAATCTAATTAAAAGGTTTGCCAATTCCATACACGATAATATACTTGATTAAATAGCAGTGATCAATCGCCTAAAGATCTACGCAGATCCTTCAAATCTATCCAATCTACAAAACATGCTCTAACGATCTTTTAAAGTTGGCAATTTAGAAAAAGAAAATAGAATCTCCTTCTTTACCTGAACAAACTGCACTCTTTGTGAATCGGATACAACACATGGTCTCATACGTATAAAATGAAGGCGCACCAAAGACGAAGATCTCTCAAACCTAAAGTTCTTGCATGAAAGGTTTCCAGAGGTTCAAGCATTATCAGAGCTTCCCAGAGTTTGAAAACAAAAAAGGCTCACTTCGTAGATTAGGTCTAGTGGTAATCCACAGCGTAAAGAATGGAAAAATGGATATCTCCCAAAACTTCTCACTTCAACAGACATGTTTCTGAGATGTATAAGAGTGGACATTATTGCTCAAAACTAGAAAAATAAATTATATCGACTTCCGTCTGTATCGTTAGGCACACCAAGCCATTTAGAACGTTCAACCTCGTGGTGGTTGCCGATCTAGTGAAACACATGTTACGAATTCGTTTGAGTTTGCATTGCAATATGTACAACTCATAATTGAGGATACTATGATTTTTAAAGCAAAGCTTTGTTACCCTCAGAAATCATTTCGCCTCACCAAATTATGAAAGAAAATAGCACAATTTCTACGTTTTACCATGATTCAGTTCAATTGGAAGTAAAGAATCGTCATTTATTTTGTACATTTCAAGTTGAATTAAGAATGAAATAGAACTTATATGAGACACACTAGCCAATCGCTTCATCGTAAAGCAATTGTTTCCAGATCTGACTACGGGGAAGTTTGTCTCTTGCAGATCCTCATTATTTTCGTTTAAAGCCAGAAAACAATCAACAAGAATACACCAAGTGCACTCCAAAAGACCAAAAGGGCTATAGCCTCGCATGCACAAACACCAAAAGTAAATTCAAATGTAAATACATCGTTCCCGGGTAAAAGTGTTGATTCAGTAGTCCATGAGCACTATAAAGTAGACGATTATTCAATCGACGTACTTCAATGCTGTTCGTACCCGTTTTCCTTAAGAATCCCGGAGGACCAAATGCTTCGTAAGAAAGCCACCACATACTTTCAAACTCGTCACTACAATTAAGCTTAAGGAACTCTTGACCATGAGACTACCAGACTACAAATTTACACTAATTGACAAGGAGGGATGCCTCTATACTAAACACTGTAGAACCAACTTTTTTTCGACGACTGCTGAATTACTCGTGAATAGGCAGAGGCCACACTGAAACGAAGAAAAGTTTCCTTATCCTCGGTCATTAGCCGTATGGAAAAAAAGCCAGCTCTTGTATCTAATCTTCAGCGCGTAAGATACATTCCAAGAAACAAACCTTACCTGGTGAGGCATATAGCCCAATCAATAGAAAAAAACCCTTAGATGCCACTGTTACATAATAAACTACCATCCACTAATAGAATAGTAGTTCTGTAGAAAGTGTTCCCGAAAAAACAAATTCAATGACAAAGGCTTAATCTCAGTATATCATAGCCACGAAGGCTACTGTAATACTTACAATACCTCGTCCTCACAACGCTATTAATACAAGAGCTCAACGACTTGCATTATAATCCCTTAGATGCCACTATAACATAAATCAACTACCATTCGCCAATAGTATAGTAGTTCTGTAGAAAGTGTTCCCGAAGAAACAAATTCTATGACAAAGGCTTACTCTCAGTACATCGTAGCCATAAAGACTACTGTAGTACTTACAATACCCCGTCAATCAAAAATTCTATAAATGCAACTATCATATCAGTTATCATTCTGCAGCCGTCGGTGTCAGAAGGTCGTCAATCTTCCAACGCAATCAATACTCCCTTAGTTCCAACCGTGACATAAACTACTACCCCTGTATAGTAGTTGGGCATGTCAGAAGGTTGCCAAGCTTCCAACATGACGATAACAAGAACCAATCAACTTGTTACCGTTTGATGATCTACAATCAAATTATACCAGGTTGCTAGGTAGACGCGAGCTCAGGCACACCAAGCTATCACCAGGAGTGAAAAACGCGTATGAAGGAAGGGTGTCAAGCTTCCAAAAAGGTCAATATAATAACCCAACAACTTGAAATAAAAGGATCGCCAACTATACATACCCTTGGTTGCCACTTCATCAACTATTGCCTCCATCCATCCAGTTGTGTACATAGAAAGATTACCAGTCTTTCTAATGATAATCCCTTTGATCCCACAAGTTATACACCAACTTTTACCTCCGTCCACCAGTCGTGTATATAGAAAGGCTACCAAACTTTCTATTTGATCGTTATCGAAGAGTCAAATCATGATCATTCAAAAGTATCCCTCTGCTCCCACGTTGCATTAATGCCAAGAACCCATAACTTGCAAGTATAGACACTGGGGTTTTTATGCTATAAATATGCTACTCTGCTGCAACTGCAAAGTAGCATATCGACCTGATGGTATCTTTAAAAAAGGACATTGCCATTTAAACAACTAGTGTCATGGCAAAAATACCAAGTTATTACCTAGTATTACATATCGCTTGCTGGGACCACACAAAGCGATATTGACTGTCTGTCCATATACAACAGTCCTGCATGCAAGAGATTTGTCAGATCCCAAGCAGCAGAATTACAAGAATCCCAAAAAACTTGTAAATAAACAATTGTTCCTGCACCAAAAAACAACTGCATTACCCAGTGTGTCAAGCTGAGTATAATGAAACACTCTACGCTAACAAATAAAAGTGTGTTAAGCTTCTAATTATTAACTTGGAGGTTCTTTACGATAGGCCAAACTTGAGCAGATTACCAACACACAATGCACCCGGAGGCAACATTGTGAGTGTGAAGGTATTCGATTCGTGACAAGTTGATCCGACTTGCCTACGATTCCCACCTTTACAACAACAATAGCTCACATTGCCGTCGTAATGCAATACAAAAGCAAAGAAAAGATAAGAGTAAAATCAAGACAATTACGTACTCAATTTAAAACAACCTTTACTTTAACTTTCTTGTAATGTAAAGCATTTGCACTTGACATAAACAAAGTAAACAACAGAATATATCTGTGTTACAGCTATTTATGCAGCTGTACAAAAGCTTGTTTAAAATACCATATTGTGTTTGAAGTGGTTTAAAATAAAAAATATTCGTCGGCACTTTTGATTGGCTCAAAAAATATCTTGAGTAAAGTCGCTGCATTTTAAGGTGAGTAGCTCAATCAAAGAGCACAAAAGTCATCGATGTCGTATATATAAACCTAATTACGTAAAAAAAGTCCCCACACAATGGTACGCCAGTTAGCTTATATAGAAATTTAGTCCCAAGGTAAACTTTCAAGCAGAGAGAATAACCATATTTTGCAAAAATCTCTGATTTGAAAGAAAAAGGATCTGCTGCACCTTCAAAGTAGAAGGGGTATGATAATTTGACAACATCGGAATATGCTTTAGAACTTTATATTACACTAATAGCAGTCTTTATATCCAACAGGAGCATTGAGATATAGATTTGGATCTAATCACAGTCTTGGTTAACTCAAAGAGTACAACATCACTCTTTCACTTTCCCCCTCCTCCACCATCCAACCCAAGGTCAAAACCTTCTGAAACTGGTCCATGTTCAATTTAAACTTTCATCTAGTTTTTTTTTATTATAGTTTTTTTCAACTGATTTATACAATGTTTTTCTATATTTTACATGCCTCTGTGAAAATCGAAAATAAAAATAGAGAGGTTAGTTCACAAATTCTCGAATTATTCCAAGCGTTTGACTGTATTAAGATACCTTTGTTTCATTTGCATAATAAGAGCAACCTTTTTGCCAATCATAGCACCAAACAATTTACGATTACGTTCAATATTCTTTCTTCTCCTTGTGACATTAGGCTTCTCATAATATCTGTTGGCACGTAATTCTCTACGAACGTTGTTTTGAGATAAAATAGTGTTTAAACGTCTATAAGCAGTGTTGGGATTGGTGACAGAGCCAATAGATCTACCACTGTAGGGATCGAGAGAGGTGGAAAGCTCGTTAGGCTTACGAAGTTCAGCTGCTAATACACCAGGCATGGCAGGGGTGGTTGCTTCTTCTTTGGCACCACCTTCAACAGCTTGTCTAATAACACTACTAGTGGAAAGTTGACGCATCCATGGTAAAGGTGCAGCAGGTGTTGTGAATCGGTGAGTGAGATTTGATAAGGCTGCTCTTAAGGCCATTTTGTATAAAATTATATTGAAAGGTGGTGGTGTCAAAAAAGGGCCTGGGCTAAATATTTTTTTTTATAATTTTTGACTATTGCAAGCCTAGAGTCGCAAGTCACGCACTCTCACATCAGATAAAAACCCCGATCTTTCTGGCCCATTGCTTTCTGAATGAAACTAATACATATTTCGTAAGGGAATGTCTGCTAAAGTTTAGGAACCAAAATTCATAAGCCTTTAGCTACCAGAACATTTCTTTCTCACACAAAAGCAGTATACTGATGGTATTTTACAGATATCTTGAATTTCTTGGCTTATTACACTTGCAATTTATGCGCAAGTTTACTAGTCAAATCGAAAAAACATAGCCAAGACAAAGGGATGTAAGTTATGTGTGAAGTGTTAAAGAAAATTGATACAAAGATAGAAAAAAATCTGACAGAGCTGACAGAGGTGAAGCAGAAATCGAGCTATTGCTTCTCGCAAGAAGCAAAGATTGTCATTTACGTCGATCTGTCATAGCTTCAATAGCTAACATACGCTCTATAGCATGTAGGATTTAAAAAATACCATCATACCCAATCGAGAACACTGCATTTCTCTCGGAAAGCGGAGTCTTCACTTCTTGTGTTGACCGCAATAGAAACACAATACTTAAATGGTAATATATTTACAAGGCCAGAAGAAATTGATTGTCGTTCCAACGCTTCAATACCCAGATCAAGATAGATAGAGTAATGCTACTTCGGACGATTTAACAACCTTCCTAAGCCAAACAACTTTCACACTTTGCTGTATGCTTGCAGTTTATTTTGATCGAACTGTCAGATTGTCCTCAAACAGTAAATTGTTACTGAAAAATGGTAAGTACTATAGGTTATTTACCGCCCTGTTGACTTTAGCAGATCAAAATACAGAGGGTCATCTTTACTTTGGAGCGTAAAAACCTTGTCATCATTGTCTTATCATACTAATCTCAATAATCGATCTCTTTTATCAATAATACAAGCAACTATTTGACGAACGATAATTTACTTACACAGAGAATTGCCATACATAGTGAGTATGGTAGCTCTCGACTATTATTTTGCGCTTCTTTCACTTACTGCAATGCATTTACGTTGGTGATTTTATCCAAACTTATTGTACTACCTTCTATCTTTATACATAAGGGTATGTAGCCGCGATCTCAGCTTTCCGCAAAGGCTGAGTATAAATGAGGCGGTTATTGTTACTGTGTCGTTCATGCTTATACTCAAGTGTTGTTTTACAAACAAAATGAAATATTTAGTAGACAAATAGCTTTTTTTTATTTACTAAATATAGTATGAATCATAAAACTCATATCTTTTTATCAATATTCATCTGCTGATAATGTGCGTGTGTGTGAAAGGAAGTGAGAGTCTGCTTCATCTATAACATAAATCTTCTCCGTATGTTCACCCAAAAAAAAAAAACTAGACTCGACACGTCACATTGCAGAATTTCATTAGTTCAAATAGTGGATGATTCATACCACTAAGCTAACAAGAGAAAACAGGAATGATTGAATGTATCATGTACGCGCATGTGCCGCATCTATCTATCAGTGGTTAAAAAGAATTTTCATGATTTAGGTGATACGAAAGTGAGGTGACAGCACAACCTCATGATTCATCTCAGAACACAACGCATATTACATTTAAAAGAAATGTCCCTGCCCACATTTTTTCATTCTTTGCCTGTTCTCTCTCTTTTCTTTTCTCTACCTTTACTTTATAAAAAATTTCTTTTTTTATCCCACATTCTTTTCTTTAAATTTCTGAACTTTTGATATCAAAAGATGCTTCGAGTTTACTCTATTCTATATATTGAAAAGTTATGGAACCCTAGCCCTACTACCACTACTATATTGCGACAGGTGCCCTCAACACCTTCATCTGTTCACATCACTTCGACTTCGCTTGTTGAACAAGAGGAAGCCATCGTCGATGAGGAGCAGGAAGAGGTATTACACGTATCACCATCTAGGCAAATCACAGAGCAGCCGGAGGAGGAAGTTGAAGTGGAGCATGAAGAAGAACCAGGTACAACAGCGACCATCAAGTCATACGTAAAACTCTATTTTGTTAACTTTTTTTTTATATTTTTAGCCGGCAACGACAACGAGTTTGGCGTAGTGTCTATGGAAGTTATCTCAGAAGAAGAAGAACCTCTTCAAACACAAGAACCGGAACAAGAACAAGTAAGATATCAAAAGATGCTTCGAGTTTACTCTATTCTATATATTGAAAAGTTATGGAACCCTAGCCCTACTACCACTACTATATTGCGACAGGTGCCCTCAACACCTTCATCTGTTCACATCACTTCGACTTCGCTTGTTGAACAAGAGGAAGCCATCGTCGATGAGGAGCAGGAAGAGGTATTACACGTATCACCATCTAGGCAAATCACAGAGCAGCCGGAGGAGGAAGTTGAAGTGGAGCATGAAGAAGAACCAGGTACAACAGCGACCATCAAGTCATACGTAAAACTCTATTTTGTTAACTTTTTTTTTATATTTTTAGCCGGCAACGACAACGAGTTTGGCGTAGTGTCTATGGAAGTTATCTCAGAAGAAGAAGAACCTCTTCAAACACAAGAACCGGAACAAGAACAAGTACGCGAGGTAGATGGAGAAGGAAGCAAACTTGACAACAGAAGAGATAGTAAGGTGTCAGTCGACGTTTCACAAGCTATAGCGGATGAAGACGTTGTAAAGAGTCTCACAATTGATACTCAACGAAAGAAGCCAGAGTCACATATTGAAATAGAAGAATTATTTGAAGAGCCTGCTGCTATCGCAACTTCTCTATCTTCCAACTCGTCTTCTCTAGTGCCTCCTGCTACGCCTGACTCTATCCATTCTTTAAAAAATGAGAAAACATCAGGTACATCTCCTAGAACTACCTCTCTTATCCGAAGAGAAACCACCAAACTCAACGACAGACGCAGAAGCTTGACCAAAAAATTAAAGAAGGCCTTGTCTGTAAAAACTTCTGGTGCTACAAAGAGAAATTCGGTGTAACCACGAAGTAAACAGCTCTTTTGTTAAATACACAAGATAACAATGTATGTGCTTGATTGTTTGCACTTTTTTGTTTATTGTAACCATTTCTCTCTTTCAAACATATATCTCTTTATATTCTTCAATATTTATTATCTATTTAAAACATGTATTAATTCAAAAATAACTTATTACAGTGCAATCAATCACTATTATCATTATCTATCTACACTATCTTACTCACACTCACTCTCACATATACATATATACCATCACTATTTCTTATTCAATAAATTATTCAAATATATACTCAACATTAAATACATACTTCTTCATAGATATTTCCAGGAATGAAAAAAAATCATACATGATCATGAAACCATATTTAGCAGAGTAGGGTTTAGATATGCATACAAAATATGATTACTAAAATGTTCAACATATGTCGAAACTTGTGTGCGTTTTATTAACATCGTTGTTGTATTCGTAAATAGTGAACATTCAAATAGAAATTGTAAGTCTATTACAAGGTCTGATTGATTATATATATTAAAAATAGAGATATATACATACATATGTACAAACTCAAAGAAGAAAGAGTGATGACAAAGTTATTCTAGAGGAATGAGGGGATAAATACGAGTGATGTTGAAAGGGGTGATTAGGCTACCTGTGTTTTATTATTGACAAATTAACTTTTTTTCTTCCAAACAAAACATATTATTAAATTTGATGGTGATCCGTGGAGGGTTGTTGGAAATATTGTTGTGTTTGTCCTTTTGTATTATTTGTCACTGTAGCATATTGTTGTTGTTGTTGTTGTTGTTGCTGTGCGTTTAAAGAGGGAATATTTTGTATCATGCTCAGTGTGGTACCATTTGCCTGTGCTACTTTGCAATCTCGATGGGTCAATAACAGTGTCTTTAAATTAATGACCTCTTCCCTCAATATGGTTGCTTGCGATTGTAACTGTTCATTGTCGGTTGTTAAAAACTCTACACGATTTTGTAAATTGGCCAGCCATTGCTTTTTCCTTTGACGGCATTTTAACGCTGCCTGTCTAAGGGGATAAATACGAGTGATGTTGAAAGGGGTGATTAGGCTACCTGTGTTTTATTATTGACAAATTAACTTTTTTTCTTCCAAACAAAACATATTATTAAATTTGATGGTGATCCGTGGAGGGTTGTTGGAAATATTGTTGTGTTTGTCCTTTTGTATTATTTGTCACTGTAGCATATTGTTGTTGTTGTTGTTGTTGTTGCTGTGCGTTTAAAGAGGGAATATTTTGTATCATGCTCAGTGTGGTACCATTTGCCTGTGCTACTTTGCAATCTCGATGGGTCAATAACAGTGTCTTTAAATTAATGACCTCTTCCCTCAATATGGTTGCTTGCGATTGTAACTGTTCATTGTCGGTTGTTAAAAACTCTACACGATTTTGTAAATTGGCCAGCCATTGCTTTTTCCTTTGACGGCATTTTAACGCTGCCTGTCTATTTCTTTCCAAGAAGTGTTTTCGCTTTAGTTCTTCGCTATTCAAAAATTCTTCGTCCCCTGCTTTCTCATTTTTACTAGTTGCACTATTGTTGGAGTTTGTTCTTTGCTTTCGGTTTGCATATTTAGGAATAGAGCCCTCAGTGTATCGCCGTTGACTTACAGGATTAAGATTCATATCCATAATCCCTGTACTGGACATATTCTGCGCACCTGATGGATTAGATAAGTCTGTTGAATGCTGCATAATAGGCAGACTGGCACGATGCTGTGCGTAATTGAATTGATGTTCTAATCATATACATACATAGTTTGTAAACAATGGTGGGTAATGAAATTAATGCTTAAGTTACCTTGGAAATTTGCTGATGGGATTTGTTGCCGGTACAGACTGTCAAATGTGGCAGAGCTATTCCCACTAGAATCACGACTACTCAGGAGAGAATTCATATTATCTTGTGTAAAAAATTCAGCAGATACAATGTCGTTATTTCTATAGTCACTCCACGGTTCATTTTCTAAAGGATTAATATTACTGTGAAGTTTTTGAGCTGTATATAAATCAGTGTCATTCAAATTGCTATATGCAGAATCGTTTGCAATAACTGGTTCGATTTTCACAGGTGTGTTATCGAGAATATGTTGTGTCGATGTCTTATCAAAATCATAAGTGCTGCTGCTGTTGTTTTTATCTACAAAAATGAAGAGTTAGAGCCATTACTTCTTTACATCTGAGATCTAAAAATTGTATTTACGTACCCATGATTGAAATGTCTTTTAATAGAGAAAAATGTTCCTTGTACGGGATAATACTGTCTTCCTTTAGTATATACTTATACAACGGCTGTTTGTGTGTGTGTGTGTGGGTAGAGGGGAATTACAATTTAAAGCAGGAAAAGATGAGAAAAAAGAAAAGAAAAAAATTAAAAAATATTGGTTGGGTTCGTGGTCATTTTTAAAAACGTATGGGTAAATCGACAGTGATTGGAAAAGAGACTTTCAACGCCGATGCATGAAAAAGAAGAGAAAAGAAAAAATAATATCGTTCACAATTGGCAAAAGCCTGCATTTTTTTTATTCAATACAAATAAAGCCTTGAACTGAAAGGTGATTTATTGCTATTCTAGGGTTAGGCTTGTACTATGGATTGGCAAGGAGTAGTTTAGATGTTCACGACTTTCAATTTATTGGATATTTGTATTGTGCATCGTAAGGTCAGTATGCATTTGACTCATGTGCGATGGGTCAGTCAATTATTAATTCTGCAGATTAATATGTATAGCCGATAAGTAGTTCGATGAATCGAAATTAGAACCGTCGAGAGGAAATTAATTCATTTCAAGAATGATTTAAATTTTCTGTATCATATTTATAACAAATAAGAATATTCTGAATGCTCACAATGCTTAGCGACAAAGTTTTTTTTTCATATCTTATTTCAAACTTCGGTTGCTCTTGACCCAAAGGTGTGGTATAAATCCCCGGGAATAGGGCATGTCCTCACGAAATTATATGAATTGCATATTCTGAATATTAACTGGGGCTACCTATATGTGAGACTTACTAAAACAATTACCACCTATCAAATAAATGGAGCAAATTTCTACAAGATTGCAGCTGTCTCCTTAGTATGATATCATTGATAAGTTTTATACAAAGCTACGATTGAGAAAGAGAAGAACAAGGCAAGAAATAAAAAAAAGCACATAATAATACTGAACAAACTTACGGTTTATCGGATGAATCATTATGCAGATGGGATGTATGCTTTTACTAGAGTGGTGCCACTTCTGCACTCGGAAATATCCATGTCAAATAATGGTGGGAGACGGAAAATCAAAATTAAGTAAGCAAAAAAAAAAAAAAAGAAAAAGAAAAATAGAAAAAGTGACACCTTGGGCTGAATATATGATCAGCGTTAAAGGATTTAAGTCTCCATGAATGAAATCTAGTGTTTGACATGTGGGGTTTTAATTCGCCTTGGTACATAAGAGGACCAGACTTTGTAATTTTCAGTTGCTAAATGCGCTTTTACACTTTTCGTGTAATGTTATCAGAAATAAATTAACAGTTACATGTTGACTACTGAACGCTAATTTCATAAATGGTAAGTTTTTGTGGAGGGATTGATGGTCCCAGATTTACCCAAGAGTGATTAGCTAATCAGTTTTTCAATCACCGAAGCACGAAGTTGAACCTAATAGTGTTTTTGTGCAGTGTGTCAATTTATGTATCAAAATGTGATACTCAAATGAAACAAATAGTATGCAAAAAGAAAAAAAAAAGATAAGAAGGAAGAAAACATGAGATGAAAATGCAAATATGACTAAAATAGTAAGAACATGTAATGTTCTACAAGATGTTATTATTATTATTATTGGGATCCATATTATCATCAGCAGGAACAATAGGAATTTGGGGTCTTTGTCTTGTTTGTAACATAGCAAACAAGTCGTCGAGAACTTGACCACTGTTTGCATTTGGAAGGAAATCACTGGTGTTAGTGATTGTAGGCCCAAATTCTTCCTCGAAGAAGGGGTCAAAATCGAAGTCAAGATCGAAATCTGTGTTATTTCCCGCGTTCAGTGGTTGAATATTATTATTGTTGTTCCAGTAGTCACCCGAAGTGCCCTGTTGCTGTTGCATATTGAGAACAAGAGGGTTGCTGTTGTTCACTGATAGCGGCATGGAGTCTGCAGTATTACTGTTTGGCAGTACTGTATTTTGAATAAAGCTTGTACTTGAATTTGTTGACGTTGGTGCCTGACCAATTTGTTGCTGTGTACAGGGTTGAGCCATTATGGATGATTGTTGATTATCTAACTTACGTCTCTTATTTTCTAAGGTGGTATCATTACCAATTAAAGCAGGTGTGCGATCATCAGGGTGGTACGAAGTGGATTCGAACCCTGTTTGATTAGGTGCTCGTAACGGCACAGGTGCAAATGCCCCTTCCTGCTGCTTATTGCTGCTATCCTCTATTCCATGTTGTTCGTGACGCATACGTGATTCACTATGTGGTCGTTTTATCGAAACAGAAGTATTTACAGGAGATGTACTCTCTCTATGAGTTTCTTCATTTACTACTCTTGTTGTTGTTGTATTGGCAAGTAAATTACTACTTGAATCCATTGTGGGAGAACTCCTCGATCCCTCCATATTGTTATTAGTCACTTTATCCACTTCGTTATGCTTGTTCACAACAGGAATTTTACTAGCATCACCTCCTGTTAATACAGATACTTGATTTTCCAATGTAAGTACCCGCTCACGTAGTTCAGCATTCTCCTTTTTCAAATTATCCATTTCTTCCTGCCAATCCTCCATCTCTTTCGCTTTGATTTCTAAATCTTTAATATATTGTTCTCGTCTTTGTCTAAAAGCTTTTTGAGCTGCCCGGTTCTGGGCTGCTCTTTTCGATGGGATCACTGCTCTATTTCCTCCTTTATTGCTATTGTTATATTTTGGATGATCATAATCGAGCGCCTGCGCTGGTGGTGAAACAGAATCCTCTTGTGCCGGTGCTGGTGGTGGCGGCATTGGTTGGTTTGGGTGATTTAAAGGATTGGAAGACATTGGTAACACAGAAGCAGACGGCCTTGATATCATATAATTAAAGGGTTCAGGCCCACGATCTATACAATCTTAAATAAGAATAATGACCAAGAGATGAACGCACTATTGAGCTTTACCAGGATGCAACATCCAACGTTGAGAATTATTGTTGTTATTGTTATTGCTATGATTACTGTTGTTCATGTGGTATTTATGTCTCTCGATGATTATAGAGTAATTCGTTTCTTTCTCCCTAATTGTAGTTCTTTGTGAATATATGAATTTGAAATTTACCGAAACAATAAATTACCCTGTCTGTCAATTGCAGGAGCTTTCGTAAATAGTAGAGGGATATAAGTGGTATCAGATAGCCGAGATGAAAAATTTAGAGTCGTGAAACTTCTTTGAGCATTCAAATATTTGTCAGAGGAAGCAAGTACCAACAAGACGTGTACAATAAAAAGGGTTGAGCACACAGTAGTGAAGATGAGTGTGAGATTGGAAAACAAAAACACCCCATTCACCGCGGCAAAAAGCCTGACCGACTAAAAGGAAAAGCTGATTGGTTGATCATCATCTTGGTGAAAAAATTCAAACATCTCCACAGTCTTTGTATGGGATTGACATTTTTTTAGCATGGATTAAGTAATCAGACCACCCTGACTCTCCTACTTTTGTCGTACGGAATGGAATATGGTTTCAAACGAGTGAAATCAATTGCTAAAAAAAGCTTGTAAACTGATTTCCGTCATTCGATGGGCACCATCTGATTTTTTCTGTTTTTGCCCCTCTCTTTACCTTTGGAAAATCCGGGTGAAAATCCATTCCATGGAACATCATCACTCCCACAATGTCCCGTCGGATATTGAGACGGTGGTACAAACCTTGCTTATGAAATCAAAAAGTCACATATCCCGCTAGAAACCCAGCAACCTCTTTTCGTAAAAGTTGCTTGATTTTTCTTTTTTTCTTTTTCATTTTTCATTTTAGTATAAAAAGAGTCAATTTTTTGCATATACGTTTATTTTCCTCACTTATTATTATCTTTTTAAAAAGAAATATAACGTACACACTATGGATTAAGTAATCAGACCACCCTGACTCTCCTACTTTTGTCGTACGGAATGGAATATGGTTTCAAACGAGTGAAATCAATTGCTAAAAAAAGCTTGTAAACTGATTTCCGTCATTCGATGGGCACCATCTGATTTTTTCTGTTTTTGCCCCTCTCTTTACCTTTGGAAAATCCGGGTGAAAAATCCATTCCATGGAACATCATCACTCCCACAATGTCCCGTCGGATATTGAGACGGTGGTACAAACCTTGCTTATGAAATCAAAAAGTCACATATCCCGCTAGAAACCCAGCAACCTCTTTTCGTAAAAGTTGCTTGATTTTTCTTTTTTCTTTTTCATTTTTCATTTTAGTATAAAAAGAGTCAATTTTTTGCATATACGTTTATTTTCCTCACTTATTATTATCTTTTTAAAAAGAAATATACAAATATACGCATAATGTCATCACCTGTTCCATCTTTCGACTCTCTCGATAAAATTTACGATCCTACCGCTATTGGCAAGCAAGGGTATGTTGTATTCTACTTGCACTTATAGAAAGCATAAAAGTAACCTTTATTTGGAAATGTAATAATAGCCAACGTTACAACGCTTTGTTGAGTCAATTTGAAAAGTTACACGGTCGCAAGGCTGAGTTTATTGTTCGTTCTCCCGGTCGTGTCAACTTGATCGGTGAGCACATCGATTACTGTGGTTTTGGTGTTCTTCCCATGGCTATTGAACGCGATGTTGTTATCATTGGCGCTTCTACCGATGAGGATACCAAGGTCCGTGTTGCCAACTCCAACAATGAAAAGTATCCTGCCAGAGAATTTGACTATGAGGGTAAGGAAAAAGTTGTCACCATTGACGCTACCAAGTTGGAATGGTCCAACTACTTTAAGTGTGGTTACAAGGTAAACTTTGAGTGTGCGTGGACAGTCTTCAGTGATTGTGTACTGAACGGGTCATCAAAATTTTAGGGTATGCTCGAGAAGTTCCAATTAGACAGACCTAAGGGTCTCTATTTGCTCGTTGATGGTACTGTCCCTGCTGGCGGTGGACTTTCCTCTTCTGCTGCTTTTGTCTGTTCCTCTGCTCTTGCAGTCGTCACTGCCAACAAGTTGACTATCTCCAAAACCGAATTAACTGAAATTGCTATTGTTGCTGAGCGTAACGTTGGCGTCAACTCTGGTGGCATGGATCAAAGTGCATCCGTTCTTTCTGAGAAAGACTTTGCTCTTCATGTTGAGTTTGTTCCCAAGTTACACACTTCTCTCGTTCCTTTACCCAAGACCACTCCTAAGCTTGCTTTCGTCATTGCTAACACTTTGGTCGTTGCCGACAAGTTTGTTTCTGGACCCCGTAACTATAACCTCCGTGTTGTTGAAACTCACATGGCTGCTCTTTTCCTTGCCAAGGTTCTTGGATTGCCCCCTGTCGACACTCTCAAGGAAGTTTACGATCTTTACTACAAGGATTCTTCTCTCTCCGAAGTTGAAAAGTTCACTGATCTCTTAGCCAAGGCTGTTGAGCACTTCCCCAAGGATAACACAAACAACAACGGTTATACTCTCGAAGAAGTTTCTCAAATGTTGGCCATCCCTGTCAAGGAACTTCAAGATAAGTACATGACTCGCTTCCCTGTTGAAACCGATTATTTCCGTCTTGTTCACCGTACCAAGCACGTTCTTTCTGAAGCCTCTCGTGTCATTGAATTCCACAAGGCTTGTGAATCCAGCACCTCCACTTTAAAGGAATTAGGTGATCTTATGAACGCTTCCCAAGACTCTTGCCGTGATTTGTTTATGTGTTCTTGTCCCGAAATTGATCAAGTTTGTGAAATCGCTCGCAAGAATGGCTCTATTGGTTCCAGATTGAGTGGTGCTGGTTGGGGTGGAAGTACTGTTCACTTGACCACTGAAGATAATGTATTCAAGTTGATTGATGCTATCAAGAACGACTTTTATCGCAAGACCTATCCCAACATCACTGAAGAGCAATTAGATGACGCTATCATCTCTACTAACCCTTGTAGTGGTGCCGCCATCTTCACTGGTTTCTAATTACATATGTAGCATAATCATACTCTTACCCATTTTTGTTTTCTTTTTACATTTGTTCATAGTTCACTTCACCCGTTCAATTTTATTTTAGCAATAAAATCTCTCTTCTTCATACAAATTCTTTGTAATTTAATACCGAAGATATTCAACCTCCACTTCGTGTGCATTAAACATGCTATCTGTCGTGTAACAGTAATACGGAATTTAAATTTGTAACAACGAATCTTTTATTTTTATAAGTTCAAGTACACTTCTTTAACCAAAGTTGATACCTTGAGCTAAAGGAAGAGCACCAGAGTAATTAATAGTACAAGTACCACGTCTACAATATTGCTTCCAACTGTCGCTACCACTCTCACGTCCACCCCCGGTCTCTTTTTCACCGCCAAAGGCACCACCAATCTCAGCACCGTTTGTGGGAATATTCACATTGATGATACCACAATCAGAACCAGAAGGACCAATCCATTTGAAGATAGTGGATGGGTTACTTGTAAAGATAGAACTAGACAAACCTTGAGCTACACTATTGTTAATAGCAATAGCTTCGTCCAAAGTCTGTGTAATTTTTTCATTAGTGTTCTTTCAAAACATGGCACTGGAATGTTTAAATATACCTTATAAGTCATGGTGTGCAGGATAGGTACAAAAGCCTCGTTTTGAACAACCTCCATATCAGAACGAACACGAGTCATTGTTGGTTCTACAAAGTTACCATCCTTCAAAGGTCCACTATCGAATACACGGCCACCAGTAATGATCTCACCACCTTGAGCTTTAACTCTTTCAATGGCATCCTTGTAAATTTGAACAGCTTGCTTTGTATGAAGAGGGCCACAAAGAACACCTTCTTCCAGTGGATCACCAACTTTAACTTGACTATAAGCTTTCTTCAAACGCTCAATCAAAGTGTCATAAACAGATTCGTGAACAATCAAACGACGTGTAGTGGTACAACGTTGACCAGCGGTACCAACAGCAGCAAATAAAATAGCTCTAGCAGCTAAATCAAGATCACAGTCATCTGTGACAATAATAGCGTTGTTGCCACCAAGTTCCAAGATGGATTTACCGAATCTACCTTGTACTACCTTTCCAACCTCTCTACCAACATTGGTTGAACCAGTGAAAGAAAGGACATGAGCTCTTTTGTCATGGGTCATAGCCTCACCCACATCTGTACCACCAGTGACTAATGCACAAAGAGAAGTAGGGAGATCATGATCCTTTAAGGCTTTAGCAATGATACGAGTAACAGCAACGGCACATAAGTTTGTAGTAGGGGCGGGCTTCCAGACAGTAGCGTTACCGGTGATGAGAGCGATGGCACAGTTCCAACCGTAAACAGCAACTACAAAAGTACAATGATAATACGTAAATGTGCGTGAACAAATGAGCGTGTGCTTTGTGTATTACCTGGGAAATTAAAGGCACTAATGATACCGACAGTGCCTAAAGGATTCCATGTTTCCAACATGGCATGACCTGGTCTTTCAGAGGGAATAATGGAGCCTTGAAGTGTGCGAGATAAGCCCAGTGCGAACTCCAAGATATCGATGTATTCTTGAACCTCTCCAATACCCTCAGGTAAAATTTTACCCATTTCAAGAGCTACGAGCTTACCCAAAGGTTGTAAATTTTCAACCAGAGCATTTCTCATCGTTAACATGACATGACCACGCTTAGGAGCAGGCATCTAGAGAAAAAATCCCAGCTTTATAAAGATTCCCTGAAGTTAACCGGCAGTAGTGTATTACCTCTCTCCAAATTTTTTGGGCTTCTGCTACTTTTTCGAAGGCGACATTCAAGTCTTCAGGTGTACCCTGTTCACCGCAAAAAAAAAAAAAAAAAAAAAAAAAAAAAATGTGTGGGAAACTACCGTGGGAGAAACAATTTTCTTAATATGTAACTTACAGTGATAACCTCGGCGATAACCTCGTTATTGACAGGATTATAAGAAGGAACGATCGATCCTGAACCTTTCCATTCACCATCAAATACACCTTTATTGTTGGTTTTATCCAATCCAAGGGCTTCAAACACATCGCGATGTTTATCGAAGGTGGAAAGACAACGTATATTGCTGGCAGCAAGCATGTTACGCTTGGTAGCTCCATGTAAAGCCTGAGTAATCGAACGCGATCTGATAATTCTAGAGATCATTTTGTTGAGAAGAACAAAAAGGAAAGAAGTAAAAAGAGAATATTTATATTTTTTATTTAATTTATATAATAGTTTATAGAGAAATAACGCGCATTATCGAGCAGCAGAGTGAAATGGGCGTGGGAATAACTATGGTGACTTGTTTGAGGCAAGGCGAAAGAGTTCTCGTATCGTCATTTACTTATTTAGGAACTTCTTCCTCTAAAAGCAAGCGAATATTATTTCGAAGTAAGTTACATGTAGATAGTGTTTAATGTGAATATTTCACGAACCAGTTAAAATGCCTTGTTCTACAAGCTTAGCGGGGTCGGGTCGATCATGGATTTTGTGTTCCAAAGTATCTTGTAACAAACTTCTCTCCAACTCCTGTTGATGTCTTTGAAGTGCAGGTGCAACCTTGGGATCTGTATACATGTTATGCGATTTGATCATGTGATCACAAACAAATAAATTTTCCAATTTTACCTTTCAAGATATTTTGTTCAACAAGAGACTCTGGTGTAGGACGATGGTCAATCTTATGACGAAGTAAATCTTCGATTTTACGCTTTTCCAACTCATCACGCTGTTGTTGAATAGCAGGAGCAACTTTGGGATCTTTTTACCAAGATACTTAGTCGAACATACTGTACCTTCTTTAAATGAACAACTTACCCTTGATAATATTTCTATCAATCAACTCTTGAACATCAGGTCTGTGAGCTAACTGAGCTTCAAGTGCTTTGGAGGTATTTTCAGGTACAGCTACATGAACTCAAAGATAAGACAGTTGCACCTCTTCTCTACCTAAGTTACTTACTCATTTTGTTTATAAAACTATTGAGAGAAGAAAAAAGAGTTTTGAAAAAAGGAAAAAAAAATGTGCTTTTTGCATCAAAGCTGTTACGCATCACGCGCTGTAATTTCATTCTGGGTTTTAATTGTTGTGAAAATCATTGACGACGCAATGAAGGCGGCAAGTTTTTTCAGGGAAGGAATCATCCAATTAAATCTTTTCAAATTTCTGGGACAGACGAATCAAATTGCTTGAATGTCTGTAACTTTCTGTGGTTAGACCATCTCTCTTCAACGCTTGCTTATGAAAAAACCCGGAAAGCGAAAGAGAAATGGTAGGAAATAGAGCTGGCAAAAATATAAATTATACTAATGAGCCCTGATTTAGTGTTTCATAGCTCTTGAATTACTTTATAAATATTTCAACGCTTGGACTACCACTGACATTTTCGATTAGGCACAACAACAACAGATGGATGCAGAAATTTAAGAAAACACTTTATTGCCTGAGTACCTGCAAAGTTTTAGATAATTTCCAAAGTATAAACAGGCCGAAAATATTTGACCAAGATCCAATGCATTTGGTTAGCAAACTATCTGATCTTTTAAATTGGCAGTGGGAATAGTTTGTAGAGCAGCCGCCAGAGACTGGCAAGTCCTTCCAGGAATATCAACGGAGAATAGCATCTGAAAATCTGAGTTTTGCTAGCAGTAGTCCATTATTCAAATGTCAACCACGAAGCTTTTTCAAAAATTACCTTTAAGCTTAAGAGAGATTTGTTTATCAGCAGGATCATTCATGTTCATAAAGAAAAAGTATTTATAAGGATGAATGAGGGTATTTATGCAAACATGTTTTGCGAAATGTTGTCACGAAGATCAAATCACTGACTTCGAGGTGAGGGGTCAAAATCATTTAAGCCCAGTCAGACCTCGATATGTTAAAACTCTATCACAGCTTTTGTGAATAGCATCTCTTAGTTTTCATAATCTAGTGAAATGTCTGTAAATCTGGGAAAGTTGCCTTTGCCAGCCAGCACATTTTCTGGAGTAGGAGGAGGGCGATACTCTTTAAACTCAAATGGATTTACATTATTAGCAGTTGCACTATATACAATCGCTTCCTTGTCAGCTAGGTTCATCAACAAATCTCTTTACACCGTTTCAGAATACAAATTTCCATACCCATTCTGCACTGTCTTTATTCAACTAATCATAATATTCGTCACTCTGACCATATGGAGCATTTTAAAACCAATGTAAGCGAACGCTAAAGACAGGGAAGATATTATCAGAATCATCTCACCCTCACTTAATGTTAGTAAACGATCTTATGCACGAGTGCCAGCTTTTAAATGGGACTCCAATGTAGCAATTAAGGTTGCACCACTCACTATTGTCTACATGTGCGTCGTTATATTTAATCCTATGTTCTTGCAGCACGTAGAGGTATCCACCTATCATTTTTCTCATTCGCTGTCAATCGCATTTTCACTTTCATTTTCTTATCTCATGCTTAACGTCGAGACTGCTAAACAGATCAATTCTGCTTGTATAATTATTATATTTGGTGTATGCGTTAGTTCTATGGGATGTCTTAACTTCTCTATGGTTGGAGGCTTTTATGCGTTAGCTTGGCCCGCTGTTGCTGCTATTTATGTGATTTACTTGAAAAAGACATTGGTTGCGTTAAGAAATGACTTTTGGTATGTAACAATTGAAATACTACTAGGGTTGCTGTAAAAGATCTGACATTATCTATAGGTCTGTATTACAGTACAATACTCTGATGGCTATTGCAGTTTTGTCTCCTTTAGTCTTACTTTCTGGAGAGCTAGGTGCCATTTACTCAAATGTCTACTACTGGGATGAGTTTGGTTTCTGGTTACAATTGGTTAGTGTTTTGATAGAAATTTACAATAACTAATCAAATTAATAATATATTCCATAACAGATGATCACTGCTCTAACTGGATTCGCTGTGAATGCATCAATGCTGTTACTACTTTTACATACATCGCCTTTATCAGTCGCAGTAGCAAGCACAACCAATGTAAGTGAGAATATTTTTCTAAATTTCTTGATCGTTAAAACTCTAGTAAATAGACTATTCTCCAAGCGTTTGTTGCAGCAATTATATTTGGCAATCGCATAACCTTACTGGTGAGTTAAGAATAAATCAAACGAGATCAATAATGGATAATATTCATAATATTCCGTTACAAATAGAACGTATCCGGGATGACGATCGCTTTGGCGGGGTCTTGCTATTACGCTTACTTGAGAAATGTTGATCCAACACTTTGAAAAAGATTTACCAGACTGTGAATTTTACATGTAGTTTGTAAAAGTAATAATAACAATAACATTTCTTTTTGTAAATGACCAAAATCTAAGCACAAAATCTAATCACAACAATCGCCTCATGGAAGTATAAATATTTGTCACAAATTGTTTCATTGTTCTTTGAAAAGAAGAGGCGAAGTATCCATAATCAGTCGACCAAGTTAGGCAATTTTAAATCATTCGCAAGTTCCCAAAAAACGGAATAGATAAATCAAAAGTGGGAGCATAGTGATACAAATGCATGGACATATATGGGCGTTTCCTATGCCACCAATCATCACTGTCATTTCCTTTTTCAAGAAGATCACCTGTGGCGAAAAATTCTTTATTGTGAAGCGTCAAGCATCGACAATCCTTGGATGAAAATAGCTGCTACAAGGAACTTCTCAAATTACTCAAAGTACGATTGGAGTATTATTCATAGTTGTATTTCTTCTCAATTTTTTTCAAAAAAAAAAGAAATCAAGATTCTCCTTGACTATATGAGCAATGTTTGGATGACAACAATGCCCCACAAATCTAAGCCTAATTACCCTTCTCTGATAAAGCAAAGCATTTGCCTCACTTTAGAGTTGTTTATTATTTGGATACGTACACTGGAGGTCTAAGCCGTTGTGAATAATCTCATCGATCTTATCCTTATAAATAGTGTTCGAGATTCGACTCTACTAACGAGTAGTGATAACTCTTCCTTCTTTTTTACATTTCAAAATGTTTACAACTAATTTCAGGGTTTTTCTTCTGAATATTCTGTTCAGTTCACTAGCAATTTTGCGGGCAGCGGCATTTTATGGGGATCCTGAGAATCAAATGACTATACCTTCGACATATAGATCTGCATCTATAACTCACAACAACAAAATATACTTGGTTGGAGGCAATCGTTATTACGAAAATACTAGTGTTTTACCGAATTCCGATATTTTCGTGTACTCGTTCTCTTCAAATGGGTCACTTCAGTTGCAAACACTATCTCCAAAGAACCCCCCTACATCGTGTTCGCCTTGCGCTGGTTATATTCTCCCTGACGGCGATACAATGGCCTTCGTTAACGTTGACTACCCTTCTTACAATGAGACTCTAGACAATGTAACACTGACTATCAACCCAGGAGGTTTAGGTTTTTACCATGTTTCAAATAACTCTTGGACTTATGGGAGAAGCCCTCAATATTCTGGTGTTTACTCACTGCATAGAGAAGACTTCAGTTCAGGCATTTCTTTTAACAAAAAATTCGCCTATCTAGGTTGGGGATACAGTGATGATTATGACACGAGCATGATAAAATATGAGATCAACAACTCTTCAAATATTCAAAGTATTGAGACTAATGTAGGCGTCGCCGGAGGATGCTCAATTACTCTACCGTAAGTGAATGGGATGTTATACACTTAATCCAACGAAAGACTAAAACGTAATGCTCAACTTTCAATTAGATCTGGCGTAATAGTCACTGCATTTGGCAGTAGGATACCTCCAGATATGGGGCTATATGATACCTCGCAATTGATGCTCTTTGACACGAACACTGACACATTCAGTTGGAAAAAAGTCCAAGCAGATAGAGCTACTCAAACGTTTCCATTTGGGAGAGTGTATACTTCATGCGCTTTAGGTACATACCACCGCAATGTAGAGTACATGTTCAAAAGAAGTGCTTGTTAATTATCATTATTTAACGACTATTAGGACCTGATAATTCCACCATTTATTACTATGGAGGTAAGAAGATTGTAGTGATCTACATATTTTATTTTGGCTTTTTTTTTTAAAAAAAGGTTTCATGTTAAAGGTTCCAACACTGTGTTTTACTACAATGTTTCGGTATACAACGACGTTACTATTTTGGACACCAAAAATTGGGTCTGGATCTTGCCAGAAAACACACCTGGAATGGCCCCTTTACCAGCTTCTGAGACAAGCATGGCTCTTTTTGACACAAGCAAACTGTTCATCACAACAGGTATTTGAAAACATATAAGTGACTGTAATATTGAATCATTACTAATTGTAAATTTCATTACTTAAGGTTTACAAGGAGGTTCAATTTGTACAGGATCTGTTGCAGTTTTGAGTAATGTACCATTGTCAAGCCCGTCGAATGAGCAAGCAAGCAAATTGCAGTGGTTCACTAACGTAGCTCGATACGATAAAGCGAGCGAAAACTACGGGCTTAGTAATGGAGCCATAGCTGGAATAATCGTTGCTATAGTGGTTGCTATTGCTATTTTACTGGTTTTATTGTGGATGTACGTGCCAGCCGTGAAGAGGATAGCCGCTTACATTCAACAAGATCTAATTTGGAGCCCAAGGTAACAGATATTTGTATACATATCCCAATTGCCAACGTAGAACATTTATATTAACAACTTTCTATGTAGATCTGGCGAACCATTATGGGCCGAAACTACGCGACTGTTGGTCCGCTTTGTTTTATTGTTTCTGTTTTTAGCATTTATCGTATACGTAATATGGAAATCCATAAATAGTGCCACAGTCAGTCAGCATACATCGAATACGGTGGATGCGGTTCTTGCACCAGGTAAGCGGGCACCATATCATACCTTATTTATTTATTGATTTAACATCGCTTCAATCTAGATATTCGATTTTGCTTCAATGGTTTCGATCAATCAAACGCATCCATTAGTCCGTTCGTTACTTGCAATTTGCGAAATGGAACAAGCTGCTCAGACAGTATTAAGTCATTAGATCTAAGCAAACGGAGTCCCAACTATAACTTTGATAATACCAGCTGCTTTCTCTTTCTTCCTGGCCTTTCGTACTACATACAAAGCGATTTGAAAGATTACCGCGATAGAGAAGGCACAAAAATGATATTCGATTTTTACGCTCAAAATACAACAGCGGACATAACAAGTGGGGTAATCTACATTGACTTTTATCCACCCGGCTATGACCCCAACACAGACTTTTATGGATTTGGTGCAAGCAAACTATCGGAAGATCAAAAAGAACTGTGGGCTGTCTCAGAGCAATCAAATAATGCTCTCGATACAATTACTCTAAAGCAAACAGTGGCTTCAACTGCCTCTTATACTTTGACAACAGTCAAAAAGCTGAAGGAAAATGATGGATGGAACTATATTGGCTTTTCATCAAATTATGACGAGTACCTCGCTATAACTAGCTCTTTCAAAGAAGTCCCTCAAAACATTCAGGATATGCCAAGCAGCTTTACTCAACCCCTTGCGCGATTGACAGTTCAGCCAAGCGCCTTCACAGAGAATTCTGACGTTGATCAGCGCGTTTTCACTCTTATCAACGCCTTCGCTCAAGCAGGTGGTGTTCTTGGTTTATTTGTTGCACTTCAGACAATTCTTTTCGGCTTCCGTCCGCAGTCTCCTTGGGGTATCGTGCATAGATGGTCTTTTGGAAAACTACGTATCAAGCTCACAGACAGATTGGCAAACTACTTTGATAGAATGGGAACTCCTGTACCTCTTGTCAACCCTGTTAGTGATAGGTTGAGAAATGTCAATGGTCAAAACTATTTCAAAACTGCGGACAATACTTATATCCCCATTCATGCTGACAATCCCTCTGCAAACGATACTAACGAGATGAATGATCAGGAGGATAGAGTGCAAAGAGTTGAGGAGCGTTTGCAGCTCATGGAACTTTTGCTCAAGTCTTATTACCTAAATGATGAAGTATTTAGATCTCTGGATCAGGCTGTCAAGCGAGGCAACGACTATAGACGACGAAGCATGCTGGGATACTCTGGCAATAGTGACACTGATTCTGCTCTAAACAATGCAGTAGTAAACGAGGATTTGGCAGTAAATCCCGTCAAAAGTGAGACAGATAACGGTGCAGCAACAGAACTGAACAGAAGACCCTCTTCCACGGTATTCTCTCAACAAAGAGAACCCTACCAACCGCGATTGACCCCTAATTCGAACGAGTTTCTGTATAATAATGGATACAACAATGAGAAAAATTGAGACATAGATCACAGAAATGTTAAATAATAATAAAAGAAAACGGTTTTGGAGAATAACAGGCGCATTAAATGCTAAATTATTTTCTGGTAATACAGTTAGAAGAATTGCTGTTATATACCTAAGAATTATTATTATGGGACAACCTTTGCACACTGCTACTGCTTGCGCCCGGTTCGTTTTGTTGACTAATTTTCTCACACTTTTCGGTGATATGTTCGTAAACTTGAGATTTGTTAAATGAAAAAGTTTTTTGGCAGTCTTGACAATACCAGAATGTTTTGATATTTGCGGGTATTTTATCTGCTGTTTCTGGAATCTGCGAAGCATTAGACGGAACATCTATACTGTTGTAGTATATGTTTGAGGTTATCTGAGTTCCTGATCTCAAAACTAGAGGGATTGTATTAGTAAAGACACCAGTCATCTATGTATTTATACCAACCCTCTTTTGGTCTCCACTCTCGGGGGAGATTTTCTTTACTCTGGAAATCATCATTTTCAATGTATCTAGGGTACTGTAGTGAGGATATTTAATAAAACAATGGTTAAAACTTTGTATTGAGCATAGTATTTCCTATTACCATTTTTAAAAGTTCAGATGCAGTGGCAGCTCTCAGTTTGGCTGATATAGCTGTTTCCATGAAATCTGCAAGACGTCCTACATTGGAATAAGTATGAAACACTTATTAATGATACATACACCAATTTTGCTTACTATTCAAAGATTGCATTTGAATTCGATAGTCTTTTTCTGCTTCTGAGGTCCACATATTTAACGTTTCAATTTTTCCAGAAACTTCTTCTTGGTCTTTTAAAATTTGCTGTACAGATAATGGTAGAGAGCTTCTGACAGATTCGCTTATAATAAAGTTTTCCAACGGGTCTTCTACTGGCTGCAGACATTCAAAATGAAGATTAAAGGGGAGAAATATATAAGTGAATTGGAATGTTATAACTTACTCTTCCTACCCCACGACTGATACGAAGATTTAATAACCTATTCCACTCTGTTCTCAGTTGATAAGCCAAGTACAATATATACTCTGCAACAGGAGTGGTTCGAAACTTAATCATATAGTAAGAGTCAATGACCAAAACACTACAATCGATATTGATATCAACTATGTACTTCGTTAGTATAATGAATCTAAACATTCTGTAACATTTAAAAATAGTCTACTCACTAATCTTTCCAAAGAGAAGTAAAATATGGATGCCTTTTATCAAATACGTATGCAAATAGTCAGTGATACTCATATGTAAATAATAGAAATTATCTATACTATACCTGGCACGCGGGTAATATTAACAATAAAAGGCCTATTAGTTTCTAGAAGTTGCAAGTAACATAACAGCTGATGGTATAAGGCCTCCTCAACCATTTTATCATCTGCAATGATTTTTTAAAGATCAACATTATACTTATTTGTACAAAACACGACGAAACTTTACCTTTTCTTACGCCATCCTCTAATTCCTGAACCCATTCTGGATGTGATGCTATCACACTACTCGGGTGCAAAGACAAAAAGCTCTTTGCTTTATAAGAAATTAGTAAATTTTCACGCTGTTTACGCACTTCGCTTTACCTGGGGAATTGAACATGATCTCATTACTTTTGCGATGACGGTTGTGTACATCGCCAATGGCTAGCTGGGGATACAGAGAAGAACATATCACAAGTTTGACCAACTCAATTTCTCTATTTTCAAGCGAAGTAGCTCTGGATCGCAATGACTTGATATTATTCATAAGAGAAAATTCAAGGTCGCGAATGTCACCTCCATTCGCTGTATCTTCCACTATGATAAAACATTAAGGAATGAATTAAGGAAATTATTTGGGGAAAAACCTCAATTGTGGACTACCTTGGGTGTTATCTTCTTGATCATAGTCTATCACGTCGAGAATGCGACGCTTTTTGTTGACCTTTTGTCCATGTCTTTCTCTATTCAATTTGTCAAAAGCAGCCTTTCTTGACTTTGCATAAGCCTGGTCATAATAACTGGTTTGGTAAAAAATATGATTAAGGATTGTACAGCACATACCGTTTGCTCACTTTCAGGTTCTTCATTAAGCGAAGCCAAAGATTGTAAGAGACCAGGCTGAAAATCATTAAGTACTTTCTCAAATTGCCTTTTCATTTTTGCAATCTAATGGCACAGACGGTTGTAAAATCCATGGACACTATTCCCAATATTGTACGTACATCTACATACCTCATACATTCTTTGCTCTTCAATACCATTTGTCTTGCACCATTTACGAGAGGAACTCTACAAAAAAGAAAAAAAAAAGGTAAGTATACAATGATTTTTCATCATGCACTACGTAAAGATACTTGCTTTACGATCGCCTTTGACATCAAGCCAATTTTGCCATAAATTTAAAAGTGTGAAAGGATCGCCATGTTTCGAATCAAATTGGCTCCTATTCTGTAAAAGCGTCAGACGAGATCGTACACGTACGTCTTTAAATCTCAAGATGTACCTTGAGGATATTGGAGCTCGTTTTGTTAGTCACTCTACTAAAAGGAGATTGCACGCTCATTCCAGCAGCAATTGTAATAATAGGATCCACAATATTAAATGCCTACACGAATTAAAACCTAGTAAATATGTGCTTATAATAATAGATTTAAACGTTATATGTAGACATACTACGCCTAGAATGAGCATTTTTCCAACAATAGAGTCCACAGGAAGTTGTGCTAGAACTGACCCCAATCCTAACAGATTTTCGTTGGCATCAATAGCACCTATGTTATGTAGGAAATCCATTGATAAATTGATAGTATCAATCGAAGGCATCT
The DNA here is from genome assembly GCA_000587855.1 of Mucor irregularis B50. NCBI lineage: Eukaryota > Fungi > Mucoromycota > Mucoromycetes > Mucorales > Mucoraceae > Mucor > Mucor irregularis. The sequence continues at coordinate 241,026 of KK076427.1, forward strand.
GCGAAAGTAAACATCGTCAGTGACTAGGTAGTTGTCAATGGTTTCGCATCATATTCACCTCGATATAGTCAAATAGTCGCGGGTCTCCTAAGTCCATAGCTTTTATTTGCAGTAAAAGAGGCTCAAGAGGAGCTCTTTGTATTTCCGGAATAGCAAAATCGTGAAAATGATCAAACTCGTTTTTCGAGTATAACCTGAAACATTCTCCGGGCCCAGTACGTCCTGCGCGACCTGCTCTTTGCTTTGCACTTGCCTTGGAAATCCAAAACTCTGAGAGTCGACTCATTTTTGATGCGGGGTCATGATTCATTTCTTTCACTTTCCCTACATGGTTGCTTAGTAGAAATGAACAACTATTTCCTGTTTGATAGCTTACCACAATCTACAATGAACCTTATACCGTCGATCGTCAAACTGGTTTCTGCACTTTGGAGAAGAATATCAAATCAGATTATACTCGTATGCGTTTATATGAGACTTCTTACATGTTGGAGCTAATGATGCACTTTCTGAATCCCTCTGGAGGCATGTCAAATACTTTTTCCTGTTCTTCAACATCTAGCGAGGAATGAAGCATCAAAATAATCCATTTTCTGGAATATACAAGTTAGATTAGTTAAATAGAAGAAGATTGTAAGAGACCAGGCTGAAAATCATTAAGTACTTTCTCAAATTGCCTTTTCATTTTTGCAATCTAATGGCACAGACGGTTGTAAAATCCATGGACACTATTCCCAATATTGTACGTACATCTACATACCTCATACATTCTTTGCTCTTCAATACCATTTGTCTTGCACCATTTACGAGAGGAACTCTACAAAAAAGAAAAAAAAAGGTAAGTATACAATGATTTTTCATCATGCACTACGTAAAGATACTTGCTTTACGATCGCCTTTGACATCAAGCCAATTTTGCCATAAATTTAAAAGTGTGAAAGGATCGCCATGTTTCGAATCAAATTGGCTCCTATTCTGTAAAAGCGTCAGACGAGATCGTACACGTACGTCTTTAAATCTCAAGATGTACCTTGAGGATATTGGAGCTCGTTTTGTTAGTCACTCTACTAAAAGGAGATTGCACGCTCATTCCAGCAGCAATTGTAATAATAGGATCCACAATATTAAATGCCTACACGAATTAAAACCTAGTAAATATGTGCTTATAATAATAGATTTAAACGTTATATGTAGACATACTACGCCTAGAATGAGCATTTTTCCAACAATAGAGTCCACAGGAAGTTGTGCTAGAACTGACCCCAATCCTAACAGATTTTCGTTGGCATCAATAGCACCTATGTTATGTAGGAAATCCATTGATAAATTGATAGTATCAATCGAAGGCATCTGCGAAAGTAAACATCGTCAGTGACTAGGTAGTTGTCAATGGTTTCGCATCATATTCACCTCGATATAGTCAAATAGTCGCGGGTCTCCTAAGTCCATAGCTTTTATTTGCAGTAAAAGAGGCTCAAGAGGAGCTCTTTGTATTTCCGGAATAGCAAAATCGTGAAAATGATCAAACTCGTTTTTCGAGTATAACCTGAAACATTCTCCGGGCCCAGTACGTCCTGCGCGACCTGCTCTTTGCTTTGCACTTGCCTTGGAAATCCAAAACTCTGAGAGTCGACTCATTTTTGATGCGGGGTCATGATTCATTTCTTTCACTTTCCCTACATGGTTGCTTAGTAGAAATGAACAACTATTTCCTGTTTGATAGCTTACCACAATCTACAATGAACCTTATACCGTCGATCGTCAAACTGGTTTCTGCACTTTGGAGAAGAATATCAAATCAGATTATACTCGTATGCGTTTATATGAGACTTCTTACATGTTGGAGCTAATGATGCACTTTCTGAATCCCTCTGGAGGCATGTCAAATACTTTTTCCTGTTCTTCAACATCTAGCGAGGAATGAAGCATCAAAATAATCCATTTTCTGGAATATACAAGTTAGATTAGTTAAATAGAAGGTTTTCATTGTAATGGAGTTTACATACTTCGATTCTTGCGCGTAAATACTTAATTCATCTGCCAAACTCGTTATCTAACAAGGTTTATCAAAATCCTCTCCTTTCTGCCTTTCTAGTGAGGCTTACCTCGTTGATACCAGGCATAAAAATCAACAAATCACCGCGCTCACTGATCGGAACGGATTGATCAATGTAATTCAAAACTTTTATGTATGGAGCTATATTCGACGTTAACACAACTGTCTGTGTTGGTTAGCCGAAACTACAACAAATTTATAGTTACCTGGATTGACTGGCCCTGATCGACTTGGAATGGATTTCTAGAACGTTGTAAATAACAAACTCTTATATGAACGATCAAAAATCCATTTTACCTTGATCACCTCGGATTGCCGTTTACGATGCGCTGCTTCATCCACCAAATTTTTATCTCCATCCCCTTGAGGCCAATAGTGCGTCTTCACACTATACATTTTCCCGGGTATCTTTTTCAATACACAACTATGTTAGTTCCTTTGCACACCGCTGAATTATATAAAACTTACAATGAGTGTAGGTGCATCAAAGTACTGGGCAAATAGCTCAGCATTAATAGTGTGTACGTAACGTACACACTATACCAGGCATAAAAATCAACAAATCACCGCGCTCACTGATCGGAACGGATTGATCAATGTAATTCAAAACTTTTATGTATGGAGCTATATTCGACGTTAACACAACTGTCTGTGTTGGTTAGCCGAAACTACAACAAATTTATAGTTACCTGGATTGACTGGCCCTGATCGACTTGGAATGGATTTCTAGAACGTTGTAAATAACAAACTCTTATATGAACGATCAAAAATCCATTTTACCTTGATCACCTCGGATTGCCGTTTACGATGCGCTGCTTCATCCACCAAATTTTTATCTCCATCCCCTTGAGGCCAATAGTGCGTCTTCACACTATACATTTTCCCGGGTATCTTTTTCAATACACAACTATGTTAGTTCCTTTGCACACCGCTGAATTATATAAAACTTACAATGAGTGTAGGTGCATCAAAGTACTGGGCAAATAGCTCAGCATTAATTGTTGCACTCATCAGCACTATGTGCAAATCCTTACGTTCCGCTAAAGTTTTTTTCAATAGAGATAATAGAAAATCTCCTAATTTAAAATTAAATGAAGTTAAAAAAAAAGAGTTGGTATGATCAAGTTGTACGTTTCTCGTATACCCATCATATGTCGCTCATGCACTTCGTCCACCACTATAACATCATACATTGACAGCATGTTATCCATAGCATATTGTCGAAGTAATAGCCCTTCCGTCAGAAATAATACTCGAGTTCTATTGGTCTTGTTGCCTTCAAATCGAACTTGATAAGCAACCTGCGATCCATACTCATTCAAAGTCTCGTAACTAAAACAAATATTTGCAGATGCATGAGCAACTCGCTTGCAGTATTATCCCGCCTGATTATCTTATACCTCACACGTCTAGCAAGAGATGAGCAAGCTATTCGACGGGGTTGCGTACACGCTATTTTACTAAATCCCGCCTTCATCAAGATTTGAGGTACTTATAGCAAATCATTTAGAATTACACTCTTTCTTATATATGTTATCTCTTTTAGCAGTCTACCTTGAGTACTTTTGCCACAGCCAGTATCTCCTGCAATCAGCAAAACTCTATGTTTACGCAGAGTTTGCACTATGGCAGTGGCGAAGGGTGTCACAGGTAGAGCAGCTCTGTTCTCTTCAATTTTTTCCCTCATGTTTGCAGTTTTTTTGGACTGAAAATTCTGGAATAATATAAGGGAATGTCTCAACATTTCACCCTCTTTCCTTACTACATCCATACGACTCAGTTTTTGCGTTCTAGCTTCAGATTTCCCTTTGTTGATACTATCTTTTAACTTGATAAAAAATCCTAATTCAAAAAATTAATTGGCAAAAGTGATTTATTAAAAAAATAAAACTTTTTACCTTCAAATTCGAAATAGATTGGTGAGCCCGTTGGTATCATCCATGAGACCAAACCCCTTTCTCTTTTTGAAAAAAATAATCTGTCGCTCTCCTCTGTCCAAGGTCTGTCAGAATTGTCTTCGCCCACAACCAAAAACTCTACGTCTCTCTGCTTTTTCAAATACTTTTGTGCTTCTTTCATGGCTTCTTGGTATTTTTCAGGGTTATGTATCTTGAAAAGCGTATTAATAAATAACTAGCAACATGCATAAAAGTTTGAAAAACTTACAATCTCTTTTAAATCCCAACGCTTCTTCTTGAACGCCTCTTCATTTCTAATCAACGTGCCGTCTACATCGTACTTTTCCTCAGGTATATACTCTTTTCTGTAGCGTTTCTTTCTGTGAGATTCGTTTGAGCTCATTTGAAGTGAAGAAGCTTCTTGCATCGTCCATGACAGAGTGAGGAAGAATAACTTTTAGGTCCGGTCCGGACTGGTTTGAAGAAAAGTCCGGGTGCCTAATTTACAATCACTTGAAAAATATTGAAAGAACGATTCTGAGCGAAGCAGATTATATGGCACCAGAGATGTAAGGTGTAGAACCTCCTCTCTTTTTTGTACTTTGTACTGGTGAGTGGATACATATGAAAAGCGCAATGATGTCTTGGAAATGGATGGATGGATCATTACATGGATGAATAGATGTACAGACAATGTAGATGAATCACAATCACTATTTATTTCTTTACAACATTCTGCGTTAAAAAATACTACATTAGAGCAATGATGACTTACATGTGTATAAACCTCAATTTGATATAGGAATTCCAACATGGGTCGCCGTCCCGCTCGTTGTTATCGTTACTGTAAGAACAAGCCTTATCCTAAGTCCAGATACTGTCGTGGTGTCCCCGATGCCAAGCTCAGAATCTACGATTTAGGTCGTAAGAAGGCTTCTGTCGACGATTTCCCTCTCTGTGTTCACTTGGTTTCCAACGAATACGAACAACTCTCTGCCGAAGCTCTTGAAGCTGGTCGTATTTGTGCCAACAAGTACATGTCCAAGACTTCCGGTAAGGATTCCTTCCACATGCGTATTCGTGTCCACCCTTACCACGTTACCCGTATCAACAAGATGTTGTCATGTGCTGGTGCCGATAGATTGCAAACTGGTATGCGTGGTGCTTTCGGTAAGCCTAACGGTCTCGTTGCTAGTGTCAACATTGGTCAAATCATTTTCTCTGTCCGTACTAAGGACTCCAACAAGGCCGTTGTCATTGAAGCTTTGAGACGTTGTAAGTACAAGTTCCCTGGTCAACAAAAGATCATTATCTCCAAGAAGTGGGGTTTCACTCCTCTTGCTCGTCAAGACTACGTCGAAGCTCGATCTAAGTCCAGATATTGTCGTGGTGTCCCCGATGCCAAGCTCAGAATCTACGATTTAGGTCGTAAGAAGGCTTCCGTCGACGATTTCCCTCTCTGTGTTCACTTGGTTTCCAACGAATACGAACAACTCTCTGCCGAAGCTCTTGAAGCTGGTCGTATTTGTGCCAACAAGTACATGTCCAAGACTTCCGGTAAGGATTCCTTCCACATGCGTATTCGTGTCCACCCCTACCATGTTACCCGTATCAACAAGATGTTGTCATGTGCTGGTGCCGATAGATTGCAAACTGGTATGCGTGGTGCTTTCGGTAAGCCTAACGGTCTCGTTGCTCGTGTCAACATTGGTCAAATCATTTTCTCTGTCCGTACTAAGGACTCCAACAAGGCCGTTGTCATTGAAGCTTTGAGACGTTGTAAGTACAAGTTCCCTGGTCAACAAAAGATCATTATCTCCAAGAAGTGGGGTTTCACTCCTCTTGCTCGTCAAGACTACGTCGAAGCTCGCGCTGCTGGTTTGCTCAGACCCGATGGTTGTTACGTCAAGTTCGTCCCCCAAAAGGGTCCCCTTGTCAACTACTTCAAGGAAGCCGCTTTGGTCTAAATTATTCTTTTAAACATGTAATAAAGGAAATCATTGCCGCAAATAAAAAATGGGAATTCCAATAAAAACAGAACAATTTCTTTTTGAAAAAATGTGATGTGATGTGCAATCGTGTAACATTCGTTATTATATATATAAGTTTTGAAATTGTTAATGCTTGCCCCCCCTTTATATTTTTTTACCTTCTTTTTTATCACTATTATTCATTATGGACTCCACCGAGCGTTGGTCCAAAAGACCTCACAGTACAATAACTCAACGAAATGTGGATAAAGAGCTACAACGCATTAAAAGCTTAGCCGTCGTTTCAGTTCTCAACAAAAGTTTCAATAAAGAACCAAGTGCTCCCTTAAGGTCCTCATCTCTCCTTCCTACACTCTCCCCTTCCTCATCTCTGACAACTGAAAACGAGAATCTAGAAAGTTCACCGAGCAAGGTTAGGTCTAGGTCTATGTCAGTCTATTCTTTGTCTAACGATACCTTTACTTCTACTATAAAGAAGAAAAGCAACAATAATCTTTATACCGAGTATAACCACGATACAACACCGAGTGCTGTGCCTGTAACAGCGAATCAAGGTATTTTCGAGGGCGACCAAATTGCATTAGCGGAGAAAGAATCCAATCTGGACTCCCTCGTGATAAGTTCGCAAGAACGTTTAGAAAAGGAAAATTTAATAAAGCGTGTACAGGAGCTGCAGGCGCTTTATGATGCTTCGCAAGTGGATCTTCAAACAGCAGAAGATCGAAACATCACTCAATCAAATTTGGTGGCGCTACAAGATAAGCTTATCTCAAATATGACTGATCAATTGGAGTATTTTACAGCAGAAACAAGTAAATCAAACAGCAGCTCAGATATGTGTACTATCGACCTGGAGACAGAGGAAGGAAAGCGCTCGTTGGAAACTGTTCAACAAGATCTTGCATCTGTTTTTAAAGAATTATCAGATATGAAATCGCTAAAAACACAGTACGAGTCGTTAATAACAGATATGTCAAAAAAATTGTCTTTATACGAAGATAAAATGGATGAAATGGAAAGTATCGCTAAGAGCATCCAAAAAGAGAATTCAAACCAGGTACAATTTATCGACACAAAAGTCCAGACGTTAGTACAAAAGTTGCTCGAGACCAATGACACGATCAATAGATTACAAGTCGAGCACTATCAAGAGAAACAAACTTTATTAGCTAAACAACAGGAGCTGATCCACTCTAACAGCAGTATCAAAAGCATAAACGATTCGTCTAGTGTAATTTGGGAAACTGGCGAAGAAAAAGAGGATGTCATTGGAGCTGGCTCTACTCGTTTATCATATATGTCTACATCCTCCCGTAGTGATAATCCACAAAGAAAGTCCTTTATTGCTCGCTGGAAAGGGAGTGCTATGCCTCCTGCCTCCCCCCCTCCATCAGTGCCTTTACCGCCAATACCTACTGGCACATCTCGAAGTAGTAGTAGGCCCAAATCAACGTTATCAGAGATTTATGCATCAAGCTCAACGTCAACAGTGCCTCAAAACTATAAACATGTCTCCGTCGACGCCGTTGGAGGAATTGGAAGAAGAACGTCCTCTGTCCCATCCGAACTTGACTCAGAAATAACGGATGCTATGTACTATAAGGAATTTACGGATCAATTAAAAGAAAGATTATCAGTTTCCAAAGAAATCGATGATTTGACAGTTTGGACGCCTAGTGATTACGATATAATTCAGAAGAAGATTGAGTCAAAGCGCTGGTCATCTGGTAGTGATGATGGTACTCAAAGAGATCAAATTGCTTTCTGGAAAGGCATGAAGAAGAAGTTGAGAGTGTAATATAACATTATGTAATAATAATACGTGTGTGGAACCCTGCGTATAGCAAACACGGATAATAAACTAATTAATAATAAATTAAAATGATAATGGCAACATTATGCGTATGTGTAAATAAGGACGGAAGGTAGGAAATACTTTCTTTATTCGTACATGTGATATATTTTGTTAAAAAATAGGATGAATGGGGATTGATACAGCGTATCATACCCATACTGATGTTTAAGACGAAGAAAATTCTAATTATTATTGTGCTGACTTTGCGTGAATGAGAGCACCCTCACTTCCATCAACTACTAAAGCTAAACCAGTTTGTTCTCTTTTTACACTATAAATGGAGTAAAATTCGCTCAAGAAATCTCTGCCTAAATGCCATCTATTGGTGGGTGCATCATCAGATTCAGTTCTAACAATTGTTGTGTTGCACAATCCACTGTTATCTTCTTTACGTATAATCCAAGCGTCAAAAGGAATGGTAACATCGTATTTTTCAAACGAGAAGACTAGGTCGCTGGCTTTACTACATTCAAACAAGTACTCCGTTGATCCTTCTTCGGAACAAGTAGCTCCTAAGGCCTCATGAACCCTATCTAGGTCAGGAGCGGATACTTCAATACCACTTACACTCGAGTCAAATGAAGCTAAGGTATCCGTGAAGGTCAAGTCAAGATTGCTACCGCTTTTTACACCATTCAATTGGGTTTTCCACAAAGGAGAGTCCCCAAAATTAGATTTAGGCAGGTCGAACCAGGCAATCTCTCCATTGATAGATTCGTAGTCCACTCCAAAATCCAACGAACAGTATGCTTCTTCATCTCCTTCAACATTGTCTCTCTTTCTCTTTCCTCTTCGACTTGAACCACCTTTAATAGATGGTGGAGAACCCCCAGTCAAAGAGGCACCTTTAGCTCTTTTCTTGTACTTGCTCTCATTGTTATAATAGTCATCTTTAAAGTCATCTGGAAGCTCGTCCTCGGGAAAACCTATAGCAAATGATCCAGCTAAAGCGCATATAGAAAAATTAATAAAATATAACATTGCTAAAGACAAAACGACTAGTAAACATACTATAACCCAATGGCTCCAAATTGCTAGTATTATAGATATCGATGAACTCAATACCCTCGAAGATCAAGTCACCAAAGTGAAATTCATCCTGATAATTCATGCAATTAGCTTTACTTTTCACGTAGTTTCAAAGAACATGCTCACTCTGTAAAGATTTCCTTCGACTGATTCTTCTGTATCTTCATAAATCAACTGAGCATACGTATCAAGATCTTCAAGAGTTGTCGACAAAGAAGAATCGAATCTTTTGTCTTGCAAACAAAAGTCTGTTGTACACTGTTTAAAAACGAATAAAAATTTTTATAACACAATACACAATACTCGATGGTGCATAATATATTACCTCTTTACCACTGACATATGAGATGTTTGTAGCAGTATCTATAACCATTGGGAAGTATTGAGGAGGATTGCCTAAGAATGCATAATTTACGTTATAAATCTTCCATAATAAAATACAAGTCCCATTTGCGCTTACCAACACCAACATTGACGATCCACTAAACGTTAAGAAGGCGCATTATTTGAGATCAATAGTGTTAAAAGAAGGAATACCTTTCACATTATTTAGAATTGTACATACCTCTTCAATTTCGGACCCACAAGGGAATTCGATTCGGCCCAAAAGTTCAAATTCCTCATCTCCAGCAGGGGTCTCCTCCGAAGGTGTAGTTGGCCAAGCTTTAAAAGCAGGAACCAAGGCAATAGCAAGTGTCAAAGCACCAGCAGTGCAAAAAAACTTCATTTTACAATAATGCTATGGAAGAAGGAAAAAAAAAAGAGAGAAAGCGACAGCTCCGTCGTATTTATATTTGAATGTTATATTGGTCCCATATGCTGCTCGTTACTTAAACAAGACTTGGGACCGATCTTCGCCTCTCCTACTACTCGTTTTAGTGGCAAAGCGTATCGGCTTAGCTCTGTTCACCCCAAAATAAACAAACAACCTTTAACTTTAAAAGTGGTACAAAAACAAATGGCGTTTTACTATTAAATTTAAGTGATATTTAAGCCTCAAAAGTCTGCAAAACTACTCGTGATTTTCTTCAAAAGAGTATTTTGATTAACCATTTCAATTTGATATGAATTTGCCGCTTTTCACGATGAAGGTGATAGTGATTATAAATGAGTGTTTCTGTGGCACAGTAACACATAAATTTTGCATGATGGTACATCATCAAAACCAAACCACTAATATCCAGGTAATATCGACGTAAGTAATGCACATCGACTTCGTACCACCGTTCTGGAAAGTGATACAATGTTTTGGCGTCTTAAAACAGATCTTCCCCGTCATTATTTTTAGGTACAAATGTCTAGCCTTCAGATGTGACAAAAACTGTCCTTGGGAACGTACACACTTATTTAAGCCTCAAAAGTCTGCAAAACTACTCGTGATTTTCTTCAAAAGAGTATTTTGATTAACCATTTCAATTTGATATGAATTTGCCGCTTTTCACGATGAAGGTGATAGTGATTATAAATGAGTGTTTCTGTGGCACAGTAACACATAAATTTTGCATGATGGTACATCATCAAAACCAAACCACTAATATCCAGGTAATATCGACGTAAGTAATGCACATCGACTTCGTACCACCGTTCTGGAAAGTGATACAATGTTTTGGCGTCTTAAAACAGATCTTCCCCGTCATTATTTTTAGGTACAAATGTCTAGCCTTCAGATGTGACAAAAACTGTCCTTGGGAAAAAAAAAAAAAAAAAAACCCTTGTGCGTTATCAAACATTTTCAATCACATATGTTTATCTAAAAAAAAAAAAATGCCATAGCCCACAAAGCAGATGTGAGCACACATTGTTATTTAAAAAGGAGGTGCACCCGTAATTATTTAAGAAACAATGCAGATCATCAATTTTGATCAACACGAAGACGTCGAGAAAATTGCAGCCGGCCTGTGGCATTTAATGTTTAACATAGGTGCAATCCCAAAGATACAGTATTGGCTTACGTTTTTTTTTTTTTTCAAAAGGTGTGCTTTGTTAGCTTAGAAGAAATAGGCTTCTGCTTTTCGACAAATCCAAAAATATTTGCATCTATTGTGGCGCACTTCTAATGACATCTGCTAAGAGTACAACACATTTTGATGTCTTCGAAAATCATTGTAGGTGCGGGCACTGGATTAAGCGATAAAATTTTGTTGATGTTTGTAGCACGAGTATGGTGAAATTCTTCATTCTGGTTTTTAGGTTCAGGCGATCAAGTAATAGCTCAAAACAAATAGTGATAAATTAAGTTGTTGTATTGATTTTGAAGTAGGTTTAACCTTTGTCGTTTCGATGGTATTTTCCAGTATCATTTTGGCTCACTAAGCTTCAACGCTTTACAATTATATCCATAACTTTAATATATTGTTTTTACTTGATTTTCTGATTTTGTGATTTTTATTTGGGAATACATACGTATTTATTAAAATAATGGCAAGTGTCCAGCTTGATTGTTCAATCACTTATAGTAGATCATTTTCTCGGTTCGTTCGTGATGGGTTAGCTTATATTTCTATAAATATTGACCATAAATGTCTCTTCTTTTTTGATATTTCCTATATCATGAACGTTTACATATTGAGTTTGTTCCTTACTGTAGGTGCATCCTGGACAATTTCAGTGGTGTACATACGCGATTTAAGACCTCGTCTCCACGGCCGTACAGAGGTTCGGCTTCTCCCCGTTCTTTGCCTATTCAAAAAGGTACAAGAGGAACAGGATTGTCACACAAGAGGCAAAATCTATGTGGTTGGTAAACCTATGTGGGTAAGGACTCCTTTTTGAAAAAGACAGCGATCTCTTACAATTTATTATTCCATCATTCAGGCAATCGACCTTGAACAGATACAATGACTAAGCTATTGCTTTAAGGCCCAAGAATTATGACCATTGTGCTGAAAACTTTGACAGGTACTGCGGCAAGTGTAAAAGTATTATCCATCCCTCTCAACTAAAAATAAGTATTTTAGCTTAAACGCTAAAAATAAGTACATTAGTTCTTCCTGTAAATGAATAGACAGTCGCCATTCCGATATACTATACATCTCAAAAGCTGCGGCAACTGAGTCTATCCCTCCTGTTGTCGTGGAGGTCCAGAACACGGTTGATAAAAATTTCATCCATCGTATCATGAAATACTGCAATCATGTAATAGATAAATATCATGTTCAGCCAATAGTTCTAACAATCTGTGTCAATAAAGCGAGAAAGTAATTTTAAGGAAGCCGCATTCCGAGTGTTGGGCTCAAGAGCATCTTTTCTTGAACAAACACACCATCTCTGCCTTTTTGAACACACCGCTATCAGAGATGGTTGCACTCGGATATGAATTAACGAAACAAGACACCTCACTGCTTAGTTTGGGGCATAGAGATTATCTAACAGTTCAAATTATGCATGACATATCCAAACAAGTACTCGACCATGAAGTACAAGACCAGGAAAAACCATCGAAGTACTCTTATTTATTTGCGCAGCTAATAGGGATCAGTATAAAAGAATCCTCAAGCATTTGACAAAGATAGCACTAATATTAAAAAAGCTAAAACTTATGCTAACGATAGTTGCTGTACAATGAATCATGTATTCGTAAATATGCCAACAATTAAATTGCCATCACATCATCAATTTCAAATCCGACAACTGTACATGCAAGCAGTAGCACTTTCACTCGTGCAAGCCCATTAAGAGCGATTGAATCAGCTCCTACTTCCTTCACCCACCATATTCCGTAAACTCAAATATTGTGTTCAATTCCTTCCAACAATACAAGAAATAAACACGTACGTATCTACGCCAAAAATTGCGTTTTTCTCGCATCAGCGACCTTAATCCTTCCAATCTTTTATATCAATGACATTTTAAAGCAATGCTGTTTAACTTTTCCAAATGCGCTCGGGAACTAATAAGAATACTCTATGTATAACGTTGTACGTCTACGGATCTGCCCACCAAAAACCTACATTTCATCCAGTCTACTGAACTGCAGTCTTTTTAATCACGTTCAATCCACGCTCTATATTTAGCGTATGGTTTATCGCAAGGATTATTTATGGGTGGTAAATAATTGTCAAGGCACTTTTTCCCTTTTAGAGACCGTTCAGATTTGCAAATACTATAACAACAATACGCACTTCCTAAATGCAAGTTGAGAATCCTAATAGCAAAAATTTTGTTTCGGGTAGTGCAACCAGGAAACACACAATACAAAAATTACGCCAAAAATTGCGTTTTTCTCGCATCAGCGACCTTAATCCTTCCAATCTTTTATATCAATGACATTTTAAAGCAATGCTGTTTAACTTTTCCAAATGCGCTCGGGAACTAATAAGAATACTCTATGTATAACGTTGTACGTCTACGGATCTGCCCACCAAAAACCTACATTTCATCCAGTCTACTGAACTGCAGTCTTTTTAATCACGTTCAATCCACGCTCTATATTTAGCGTATGGTTTATCGCAAGGATTATTTATGGGTGGTAAATAATTGTCAAGGCACTTTTTCCCTTTTAGAGACCGTTCAGATTTGCAAATACTATAACAACAATACGCACTTCCTAAATGCAAGTTGAGAATCCTAATAGCAAAAATTTTGTTTCGGGTGTGACAACCAGGAAACACACAATACAAAAATGTAGTAAAGCAATTGATCGTCGTCGTTTTTATTCGTAATAGAAGAAAGCAAACTTTTTTTTTTACTGAAGAGGCAATCAGATTTGGTTTTGCTTGAAGAACAAATAGATTCACTTGTGGCATATATACAAAACTTGTCATTTGCGGATTATGCAGAGCTAAGTAAGGGGCATTCGCCCTACCTTTATCCCCTCAAATAAGCACAAATGTACAACGGAGCACAACAGTAAGTTTTTTTTTTGTTTTTCCCATTGTAGTACTCAAGATTACTGATTGGTAATGTTCTTGCACTCTAAAAAGACATACTTAACCAAAGTACATAAGTCGAGGATATGAAGAAATCCGCTTTCAAAATAGCACTACCTTCGTAGACTAATTTCTTTCAAAATTAGTAAGAAAATAAAGGGGGTGTGGGGATATCAAACATAGGTAATAGGACGCTCAATGCCGCTAATCACATTATGTATATTCGTATGTTTTTAAAACAAAAAGACGGGGACAATTGAGGTTTATCACTTAAAGAGTGTACATACACTTCACATGATCAAGAGTTTTTCTCTTTTGTACATAAAGGCAAATGTATAAGGATTAAAAAAGGGTATGTATTAAAATTTGTAATTAGAAATGTCATATTTTTGTTAAACTTCTAGTACTACTTGCACATGATAAGGTGGAATCAAATACGATAAAGCTGATTTAAAGAAGTACGTAAGCAGCAATTGCACCAGCAACAAAGAGAGGTCCTTGGCTGATGAATAAAGCAGAAGCATCAGAGTGAGCGTTGCTAGGGACAGTCGAAGCAGTGTTGGAGGAGGTGGGTACGATGCTGGTTTGTACAGTGGGTGTAATAGTAGGGAGGATGCTACTAGTCCATGGTGCAACAGATCTGTGGTACACGGATGATTAGTATCACCTAGCAAGGTGTTTGTGTTTGTGTTACTTACACGTTAGCCCCAGGCATGGAACAGACACGGTCGACTTCGGCTTGTTGAGCAGGGCGTTTTTCATCACCAGGACAGTTGTTAAAGCAACCCAACTTTTCTTTATTCCACTGTAAAATTAAAAAAAAAGAGCAGGTTAGATTTTAAAGACGGTAGTCGGGGTAGCATCAAAAACAGGGTGTATATTTACTCTACAAAGACATGCGTAATCGATAACTAGAAAATAAACTTGTGAGTAGCCTGATTTTTTAATGAAGAAATCCACGATGCATCTTACCTTCTTTATTACATGTGTCGATATATTTCTGTTCTTGAACTAAACATAGTTCGAAACTATCGACAATATGTGATGTCAGTAAATAAAAGAGGTTAGTTTTAAGATATGACAACTTACGTGCTTTGAATAGCACAGGCAGAGACGGAGGTTTGAGTGGGAGCAATGATGGTGGTGGCTGTGGCATCGGCAGAGGCAGTGGTAGTGCTAACGTTAGCTACTTGTGCTGAGACAGAGAGCGATAATGTAGCTGCAACAAAGCCAAAGACTGCAAATTTCATATTTTTAGCTTAGATCAAAGAAAGAGAAAAAGAGGTTAAGAAAAGAAGAAAAAGAGGGAAAATGGGGACAACAAGCACTCTGTATATTATACAAAATGGATGTTGTATGTATTGCAAAAATTTATAGGGGAGCAGAAGAAATAAACTGTATGTACGAGGACACTACATGGTAGTAGTTGTACTTGTGCAAGGGGGCGGTTCCCTAAATTAGAAGAGGGAAACTGCATTATATTTGTCCTGTTATTGCATGTCAGATTTTTATCTGATAGCTTTGCTTCAGGAACCCATGTAGTCGCTACCTGTTTGTATGTATGAGAATAATACACAAATCAGCATGTTAAACTAAGTTGTACATGATTATTGTCATCCCCATCTCACTCATCAACCAACGGTGATAAATATTTAGACACAGAGAGGGAAAACCCCTTATTAAATCAATGTTTCTGATATTTTACTACGACTACGATTACAACGTACTCAGGTATCGTTTGATTAATTGACAATTAATGAATTATAGAGTTTATTGCACAAAAGACCATACTCGTATTTGTAGCACCAACAAAAAGAAATTTCGATATTACAACTTGGCTTTTTTAGCAGCCTTCTTCTTTGCGGCTTCCTCTATATTAACGTTAAGTATAGTAGTCATATTAATATAATTAGTGAACCTGATTGCATGTTTGTCGTTCTTTTAAACTTACCCATAAAGCGCATGATACTCTCTACAGAGTCACTGCTAGCCATACGCTCTCCCAACATTTTCATTTCCTCTTGGTTCACCTTATCGAGCAATTCACGATCAAGGCCCTTAATCAAATCCTTTGTACATTTTAAAGCTTCAGAAGAAAATTCAGAAGCATTTCCAGCTAACTCAAGAATCTTTTCACGGAAACCTTCTACGGGGAATGTCCTGCTGATAAATCCACAATCAACCATTTCTTTAGCAGTGAATGTTCTACCCATCAGCTAAGATAATATATTGTAAGTCTGTATCCTTCTCCTTTTAATGTTAATATTCCTTACGAGCATCTCATTGGCTTTGGAAGGACCCATAATTCTATATGAATGATGCATATGGATCAGTCAATACCAAAACTCTGCTTTTAAACATTTTTCTCTCTTACCTTGGGAACAAAAGTGAAGAACATCCTTCTGCACAGAAAGCTACACACAAAGAATATATTCACTAAATAAAAGATATATGAAGCATTGGAGTTCGCAAAAACAATTTACCCAGTTTCATGAAAGGAGTATTAAAAGTAGCTTCAGGCACAGAATATACGACATCACACAATGCGAGCGTAGTTGTGCCGAAACCGATGCTAGGTCCTGCACATACACAACGTCAGCAATTAATATCTTTTTTTGTACAGCTATAAAGCATTACCATTGACAGCAGCGATCAAAAGTTTGGGGAAGTTGATCATAGCGGTAACAACATTACTGAAATCGTCAAATCTTGTGTTAGAATCCTTTGAAAAGCAGAAATTTGCTGAAATATTAACTTACGTGGTAGTCTGTCTTCTGCGTTCCATTTCCTCTTCAATGTCCCCGTCTTCCAAGTTGGGAAGTGATAATTCCTGACCTGAGGTATAGAACTTGCCGCGTCCTGTCAAGACGACTACCTTAACTTCCTCGCAGTTTGTTGCCCATTGGAAAGCTGTCAGCCAGTCCTAGGGAAAAAATTCTGTAAATATAAAGCGTGTTTTGTATCATTTTCTCAACGGTTTACTCTGTAACTTTGAGGAGAAAGAGCGTTGAATCGCTTGGGTCTATTGTGAGCGATCTCAGCTACACCATTAGGAAAAAGGATGATTTCGATAGTTTCGAGTTTGGGAACTTCTACAGTCATAGCAGTGTTTAGAAATAAGACAAAAGTAGAGACTGAAAGGGGGAGTGAAAAATCAGATATATATATACCCAGAGAAATCTTTGTAATGGTAATTCTTCCCAATGAGTCGCACACTTTGGAATTCACATGAAAAAAGAAAGTTTTAACTCCAGCTTCATTTAACGATCCAGTTACAGTTAGAAGGTAAGCAGCTAGGTAACTCTTATGAAAACTAATGTTGATTTGAATACTACTTTGTGTTATGCATGATGCTGAATTCATTAAACTGGAATGAAGTATATTCTGCCACGGCTCATACCGAATACACCCATTATTTAAAGTCTTATCAAGTAATCCAATTAAAAGTATTGTAAACTTTAATTCAGATAAAAGTAGTTCCTGTCAAATTTGACATTTAAACTACTGGACTTGAATGATGTTGCCATTCCCGATACTCATACCGGATACACATGTTATTGGATTACCTCAAACCTAAACTCGCAACCATGACCACACAAAATGCAACGTTCCTGGAAGTCAATTGTAAAACTGATATCAACACGAGTATTGAATAAGCCAAACAAACATATAATTTTTTTATTATTGCAAAGCATATCGTTATGCAACGCTTTAACGGTAACGACGGAGAGAGAGGGTGTTGCGACGCTTCCAGGTGGCACGACGACCGGAGCCCTTGGTGTTGTTGAAACGGTGACCCTTACCGTGACCACGAGACTTACGACCGATGGCGGTAAGACCACGAGCTTCACGACGCTTGTGAACGGGGTTGGCGATCCAGTTGATGTGAGCATCACGACGGATGGCCTTGTGAGAGGGATCGACGAGGATAACTTCGAAGTACTTGTAGGTAGCATCTTGGTTGACCCAGTAAGAGTTCAAAACACGGAGGTTAGCACACTTACGACCAATACGTTCCTCAGCGGTGGAACGAAGAGAGCGTTGATACTTGAGCTGAGAAACACCTTCGTTGACGGGCTTACCGTAGGTGGCACCCTTGGGAACAGGTCTCTTACGACCACCACGACGAACGCGGATACGGTAGATAACGAAACCTTGCTTGGCCTTGTAACCCAAACGACGAGCCTTATCGGGACGAGAAGGACGAGAGGCACGGTGAATGACATTCAATTGTCTATAAGTCATGTTAGAAAGCTGATCATGTCAACGGATCTGCAAGATATTGTCCAATTACCTGAATTCCCAACAACGGACACGGAGCAAGAAACGAGAGACATCAGATTGCTTCTTTCTAGCAAGCTCTTCCAAATATTTGTAGGCACCCATTGTAAATCTAATTAGACATTGGAGTTATTTTTACTGGCTCTCTCATATTTTTTGTAAATTTAGGAATAAAGTTGATAGTGCTCGAATTTCAATGTTGATCATCCATCTTATATCGTCAACATCAATCATCTAAACCAAGTAACAATCGACTCATTCCTGCATTGGATGTACTGCAATTACCTTGGAAAGGGAAAAAGGAAGGATGTTAATTTCACGCCAGATTCTTTCTGCTGTATGCACTTGCAGCTTTCCACCAAACTCACTCACAACCGTAATATCATATCCGACCCGGACATTTTGTCCGAGGATAAAATTTATCGGACCAGATAGCATTGACCTCTTTGAATGATTGATGGTAAAGACGTTTCACACAACACACAAGGGCAGAGGCCAAGTAGTAACTGTGTATATCAACTGAAATCTTTCTTGCTACAGGTATCACTTCTCTCGTTCTGTTTTATTAAACACTATTGTCGTTAATTTACAATCTGGTACCTGTTTGTACTACCTCAGAATTTTTAAAACAAAGAGAAAAGAAAAGAAAAAAAAACTCCGTAAATATGCTTGTGTTTGTCTACTATTTCTTCTCAACAAACGACTTTCAACATGTCCAAATTTGACGAGTTGCCAAGAGAAATTGTTTCGCTGTTCTGCAGCTTACTGAAGCAGTCTGCAAAATACAATTGCATATTTGTTAATCGAGAGTTTCACGCCGCAGCTATTCCGGAATTATGGAGAGAACCAGTTTTACCCAACACAGCAGTATTAAAGCAGTTAATAAAGTGCTTAAAGCTTTCTAAGCACCAGAGAGGAGAGTACATTAGAACCATCAAACTTGGTTATAAAGTTACTGTCACTGACGATGAGTTGCTGAATTTGATGTTACTGGTGCCTAACTTGGAGGTGTTGGAATTAAGAAGAGCAGACGACCTTACTGATAAGAGTATTATGCGTGTATCTCACTACTGCCCACAGCTTAAGACATTTGGAATTAAAGGTGCGTTGATAACGTATCGCTCAGCACACTATTTGGGTCAATGTTTTCAGCTGACAAAGCTATCGCTGGAGTCTTGTCCCAACCTATCACCTTTAGCACTGTTGCCCTTTGCAGAACTTCATTTAGAATACCTTGATTTATCAGGCTGTAAATGGCTCAATGTTACAGACACCGCTTACGATTTACGTTCATTCCACGACTTGACGCACCTAAACTTGGTCTGCTGCGATATAATCTCGATGGATTTCATTCATCATATAACAACAAATAGTGACGGCAAACCATGCTTGACAAATCTACAAGATTTCTCGATAACTGGCAGTACAGTGATGGATGACAGTGCTATTATTCCATTTATTAAAACACATCCAAATATCAGAGGATTATTCTTGTTGGAGTGCGCTATCACAGATCAAACGTTGGATGCCATTGCTAAATATCTTTTCTCCCTACACAACCTTGACGTCTCATTTTGTCGAAGACTGACTTCAAAAGGTGTGAGAAACCTGGTCAACAACTGCCCTAATTTAAGATTGTTAGGATTAAAGAACTGCGGAATAACACAAACTGATTTCCCAGAGATACCAAGCTCCGTCTTTCCTGCAATTACTGAAAACTATCCCCATATAAATACATTGAACTACGTTGAACTAGGATATATTAGAGCGAGATGCAATGTACAGCAAGAGGAAAAAGATTCAAGTGATGTAGGCGAGGAAGAAACGGATATGGGGATGGAGGAAGATCAAACTGTAGTTATGGATGATGACAATATTAGTGAAAGTTATACATACATACAACAATACTTGAATACCACTGAAACTTAAAAAAAGATAAAAACCTTTAACCTCAATCCATGACTATTTCCGTGGTTGATATAATATACTTGTAAACATGACTTCCATCTCAGGGCTGCTTGTATATCAAGAGAATGCGTGACTTACACTTTCAAGATTCATCGTTGGTGAAAGTTTGAACGGGCTACATGAAACTTTTTTACAAGATAAAGGCAATACATAAGAAAAACCAATGTTCCATTTGCGAAATTGGAATTGGATATATGTTTATTAATTAATTAATAATAAAGGAGCGAGGAAAAGAATACATATTATATACATGAATAATTTTTATGTTTTATGCAAATGTTGAAAAGAGTTTGGAACTCTGCACAAAGTCAATGCTGTGAATATGCTCATCAGTAGGAACTGAAGTGATATCATCAATGTAGACAAAGTGTTGATGAGTTGTGTATTTTTCATGAGCAACTCGATCGAGGTATTGTATGCAAGTCGGCTCTTCTTCTTCCGTACTCCATAGCTTCAGAATGGATACAGAGTCGTCACTAAGAGCAACTGTGATAGCTATGACAGCTTCTTTCACACTATTATAGTAAAATCAGATATATAAGATACATACACTCGAATCAATCGGGCTTTCATTTATTTGAAGGCTTACCGTTGTGCATTTTCGGCGTCTTTGACCAATTTTTTAGCTTGTTGCACCCAATGATAAGGCAAAATAAACTTCCATTCACCGTACATAGACGGCATAGAGTTAAACTAAATGAGCAAAAAATGAACGTAAGAACTTTGTGCAGGTACATAGAATGCAAGAACCTACCTTTGCCACTTGAGCGGAAATCTCGGTGATAATGCTAGGGTTATGAACAATATTCTCCATATCTGTTATGACGAATCCGCCTGAGTTATTTGGAAACACTTGCTTCGCAGGGACCATTTTTCCTTCAGCAAAATTAGACACGCCAAATTCCCATATCTGAGTAGATGGTTCTTTTTTATGCTTTGTTAGATTTCTAGAAAATATGGTCTCGTTGTAACGATCAAACTAAAGAAGTTGAGAGAATATTAGGAACGAGTTTGTTATTGGCATTTGATATAAGCAAGCGACCTACCATCATCACATAAGAGGGTGGTGGTTGTTGAGCGGGTTTTACCAAATTGCTTGCTTTTGTAAGCATTGTGGCAGTGTCGGAGTGTCCATAAACCAAAAATCTAGCTTTTAAACTTTGCTTTATCAACTGTGATAAATTATGTTAAACCGACTGCCCCAATTTTGTTTGGTTTGAATCAAATACTTACTTGATCTGGGAATCGGAGGTACTTGGTGACCCGCTGCCATGCAAACGGAGTGTTATTGTCATTACTATCATACTCATACTGAATGTCATCATCCAAAAACTTGGGTCGAGGTGTTAATTCTTCGATAAACAATACCGTTAATGGAGAATATAGTGTAAGATCAAGAGAGTCTCTATCGACGTTGGAGAGTTTTTTCAAATCCGCTTCTGCCAAAACAATAATCGCTTGTGCAAGGCTGGGATGATGCAAGACTCCCGCCATTTCGTTGACTTGATAATAACTTTTCAATTTGCTAACGTCCACAATACGATCCACAGGGGTAAGACTCATAAAACTCACTGGTCTATCCTAGTGTGTACGTTTCAAAGCCTTCAGCGGGATTGTACTGGAAATTCGAACTTCGTTCTTACTCGATGAAATGGCTGCGAGTAATTACTTGATCTGGGAATCGGAGGTACTTGGTGACCCGCTGCCATGCAAACGGAGTGTTATTGTCATTACTATCATACTCATACTGAATGTCATCATCCAAAAACTTGGGTCGAGGTGTTAATTCTTCGATAAACAATACCGTTAATGGAGAATATAGTGTAAGATCAAGAGAGTCTCTATCGACGTTGGAGAGTTTTTTCAAATCCGCTTCTGCCAAAACAATAATCGCTTGTGCAAGGCTGGGATGATGCAAGACTCCCGCCATTTCGTTGACTTGATAATAACTTTTCAATTTGCTAACGTCCACAATACGATCCACAGGGGTAAGACTCATAAAACTCACTGGTCTATCCTTTAATACTGCATTCAAAGCCTTCAGCGGGATTGTACTGGAAATTCGAACTTCGTTCTTACTCGATGAAATGGCTGCGAGTAATGCTCTAAAAAATGTAAAGCAAAGTGTAAACAGACTTTTTATCGTATTTTGCCTTATTTCAAAAAGATAGTACTTACTTGACTTTCACTTCATGAAAGCAGGTTTGCTTTCCTTCAAGTGAAGCAGTTGCAACAAATTTACTTCCATTGTAAAGCACAACACTCATTCCAAAAGGGGTAGGGATCGAAGTTTTGTTCCAAGTATCTCTTTTTCTCTGATTATCCGGCCGCATTCGTGGATCTTTTGAATTAGACAGTTGACGTTTAATAGGATATTGATCATATTGAGCTGGGGGTGGTGGACGATTACTTAGTTGTGGAAGGCTTTGATGTACTAAAGTAGGGCTTTGGTTTGTTGAGGGAAATCTTGATCGTATTCTGGGGTCTTTATTTTGCCAATCTACAGGAGTTTTGGGTGGTAAAACTATGAAAAAAGATTAGCCTTACGCCCTAAAAATAGGTACTCCCAAATTCTTACCTGGGGAAGTTTTGCTCGCCAAATGTTGAGGAATATGCGGAGGAGATGGTGATGGAGTAGAAGGAGGGGGGAGTGATGGTATTTTAGGCGAAGAAGGCGATGGTTGAGATGGTGGTAGGTGGACTTGCTTGGGTATGGAAGTAGGTTGAAGGGGATTACTGTTTGTGCTGGGAGTAATATTGTTCTTGTTTGAGGTAAATTGATTGTTACTTTCATAGGGCTTTCTTGGATTCGCTTGGGTTCTGAAGTTATGTTGCAGTTGTTGCTGTTGCTGTTGTGATTGATTACCTGCCATTGATTCCAATATTTTTGTTAAAGCTATTTCAATTTATATGGCTATTTAGTACTACTGATGCTCATACACGACTCACAATCTGTTATATGCACTTACATGTTGTGGGAGGTTTGGTTGCTGTTCCTCTTTTAAGGGCAGTAAACGATCCATCATTGACGTTTTGTTTTGGCGTAGGAGTGGGTTTGTTGGCCAATCTATCTTTGCTGATCATTAAGGGTATTTTAGCAGATTCCTCCACCCTTTTCTTACTTCCTTCCGAATTGCTTCCGACATCAACCCCACTTTTCTTTGTCTCTACTGCCTTTTTTCCAATATCTTCTACGACTTTCTTTGTTGTGCTATCCACTTTCTCTTTTAATGCGTCTCTGAGTTATTTGGAAACACTTGCTTCGCAGGGACCATTTTTCCTTCAGCAAAATTAGACACGCCAAAACGTACACACTTTTTTGTTAAAGCTATTTCAATTTATATGGCTATTTAGTACTACTGATGCTCATACACGACTCACAATCTGTTATATGCACTTACATGTTGTGGGAGGTTTGGTTGCTGTTCCTCTTTTAAGGGCAGTAAACGATCCATCATTGACGTTTTGTTTTGGCGTAGGAGTGGGTTTGTTGGCCAATCTATCTTTGCTGATCATTAAGGGTATTTTAGCAGATTCCTCCACCCTTTTCTTACTTCCTTCCGAATTGCTTCCGACATCAACCCCACTTTTCTTTGTCTCTACTGCCTTTTTTCCAATATCTTCTACGACTTTCTTTGTTGTGCTATCCACTTTCTCTTTTAATGCGTCTTCCTCAGCGACTCTAGCTTCATCCAATCCTCGCGTAACATTCCTGATATTATCCTCCATTGAAGCGTTACTTTTATTTTTCTCTACGTTCTTACTTTTCTCGCCTGAACTTTTATGAACTGATGATGTATCTTGTTCTTTACTCGTCTTCCTCTTCTTTTTCTTTGGTTGAGTCGTATTTTCTCTTTTGTTCGCACCTGCTGCACTGATTTCCACTTCGTCGTCCTTAAAAAACTCTGCTTCGTCGATATCTGGGACAACAACGGGTGGACTTTCAACGACTGGGGCCTTGGCTGTTTTCTTTTTCCTCTTTTTCTTTTCTGGCTTTTCTGAATAACCGTTCTTCTCCAAGAAAGCTTTGAGAATAGAAGGACAGTTGAGATTGTGTTCGGGTTCCCAAGTATTTGAGCTGTAATAAACGTGGTTAGTATTTGACTTGAATTACTTGTGAACAAAAGCAAACCCTAGTTGATGAAATACAAGTTAGAATATTAAACTAACTTGAATATGCCTCATTCAAAATATGCTTACTCGAATCGTAGTTTTTCCATTTGATTTCAAACATCCTCACACCGTTCTCTGTAACATGCATTTGTACGATTTCTTCTACTTCAAAGTAAAAGTCATCATCGCCTTCTTCTAAATCTTCACTCAATTCCATATGATTATCAGCAGTTAGCGACATTTTATGTAGCTATTAAGAGATAAGAGGTTGATTTTCTGTTCAACGTGGCTTTTTTTTGTTGTGTATTTTTATTTTTTTCAAAAAGCGCGCGCGCAGCACAATTATTTATCATAAAAATGGATTAATAAAATTTCCCTTTCTATGTGGTGATTTCCACTTGGGATTGTCGAGGGTTTAAATAGAAGATTATAATAGAAGAAGTATATATAAAAGTAATAGAGAGAATAATTTACAAGATTGTGCATTTGATCTTCTTTTCTTTCTTGCTCTTTCCTTTAGGTCCTCCAGGCTTCAAGCCTTCGCGTTGAGCTCTAATAGCTTTAACTACTTGGTAAAAGGATCTTTCAACATTAACACAAGTCTTGGCAGAAGTTTCAATAAAATCGCATGCTAATTGTTTAGCCATAGCAGAACCTTCTTCTCTGGTAACTTCTCTCTCTGTTACTTTATCACATTTGTTACCAACTAACATCATAGGTACATTATCAAGATCTTTGACTCTAAAGATTTGATTACGGAAGCGTTCAATACGTTCAAAAGTAGAGCGAGAAGCGATTGAATAAACCAATAAGAAACCTTCACCATCTCTATGTCAAAAGTGTACATGGTGAGTTTAATGTCCATTTCTTACTTTTAAACTTGAACACCCACCTTATCCATTGATCTCTTAAAGCGGTATATTCTTCTTGTCCAGCAGTATCTAATACTTCAAGCACACAGGGTTGGTCATCAATGACAACTTGTTTACGATAAGAATCCTCAATAGTAGGGTCATAAGTCTATTGAAATAGTCCGCGTCTATCATTAGCCCCTTCTATCTTTCTATGTCGTTTCAAGTTTATGTTTATTACCTCTACAAGACAAAAATAAGGAATTAATAAATCGTTTTCAAGACTATATTACTAAACAAAACTTACCAACAAAGTGATTAAGACATAACTTTTGTCGCGAAGAAAAAAGTAATTACAAAAACCATTAATATGATCTTCTTACTACTAGCTTATCAACTGTGGGGGAGAATCTTTTTTTTTTACCTGAATTGTTAAAGCAGTCTAATAGGAAAAATAGAAGCTTAGTTGCAATGCAAATAATTTGACAGTGGTATCTTACCTTTCCAACACCACCATCACCAAGAACGACTAATTTATAAAGCATCATTTTGGGAATATCAATCTGCGTTGATTGGGCAAATTCAAATTCCAAGGTAGGACAACAAGATAGCACGTTTTGTTGCCAGGTCAATCACAAACACGAGGTGTTTCAATATAAAAAAAAGAATTTTTGTCAAGGTGCAGAAGTTGATGTTGAAAAGTGTAATGTAAGTGCATGTACAAAATATACGTGAAGAAGAGAAAAAGCAAGAGCCGTAATAATTAGTAACATGTCAATTTCATAATGTTCTTTTTCTAAACTTTGGCAAGGAAAGTTTGCAAAAGAAGAAAAAATGTAGCAAAGAAAGATTTTCCTACCTAGTTTTTATATATAAAGGAATGTATGAATATATTATGCTTATTGTATTATGTTTCAAATACAAAAAAGAAGTTGTGTGTATGAAGAAGAAGAAAATAAAGAAAAAAGGTAAAGAGATAAAAGGGGAAAAAAAGGAAGGTCTCAAGGTTTTAGATAATGAGTAGGAAATTGAAAAAAGCAGTGGAGGTGGAAAAGATCCAATGGCTGGTCTTCCTCGTGGTTGAATTTTATTTTAAAATGTCCAATTTTCACAAGCTGTACAATGAGCCACAGGTTTAGAACTGGCATCATGACTATGCCGAAGTGAAGGAGACTTCTCAATGGAGGGAGTGTTACCATAAAATCTTCCTAGCCAGGGCATCGAGGGTCTAGAATAACATAGGGCGACAATAATCACTAATATTTGTATCGGAACGAGTCCAAAACAGATCGAATAGGCTTTCACTAAAAAGTGCGATTCAAATTTGTACAGTTTTTCATGACAACCTTGCAACAACGATTCCCGTGTGCAACTACTACCGGGTTTATACATGGCATGATCTGATGAGTTTTCAAATCCACAGCATCGAAGCTATTATACAATAATTAGACATAAATTGTTGTGTATCACCTTTAAAAACTATAATCTTACATTTTCCTGGAGTTGAAACCGTTCGTCTAGGCTTATATCATACCTCCATTTCATACCAAGCATAGTTTTGAGGTCCCAGATCGTGTCTTTATAAGCGATATATCCAACCGTGGTTAATAGCGCAAGACACGGCCACAGCAGTAAAGAATGACATGCTAGTAAATGTCGGTCTTTACGCTGAACTGCAAAGATGCCAATCAAAGCGGTGACAGTACTTAAAATCGATGCACAAAATATTACTAAATTAAGTAAACATGTGAGCTTTAACAAAAAAAAATGGGCTCAGCAAAGCGTTCTTTGTACCACTTAATACATCCTTATTAACAATCGTTACTATAATAGCATGTTCATATCCTGTTGTGCGTTATGAAATGGGTCTAATATTAGCCATGATATATGCATTTAATTCCTCTTTTGTAGAACTCACCGCCAGAATAAGTGACAATGGCATGTACACAAAATATTAAACCACCTAACAAAAGCTGAAAGCAAATAGAGAATGTGTTACATACAAAATGCATGGTTTTAATATGCGAAAATCAAATACATACGGTAACACTGGATGATAGTATAATCCATCGAGAAAAAGTCAAACCAAAGTATTCTTTTGACGGGTAGAGTTCATCTTCGCTACGACTACTATGCGTTTTGTGTTTCTCTATTGTCATCTATGCAATTATTATATAGGTGTAGTATATCAGTGTCAAAAGAGGTAAGAATGGCCAACTCACTATTTTTTACAACAAAGTATATATAAATACATCTATTCTCATCAAGCAAATAAATAAAGAAATTTACAGAAAAAAAAAATGTCACTATTGTTGGTTGACTTTTTAACGCGACATCAAATGATTTTATTTTCCCTTTGAAAGATTGGAATTAAGGGTATATTGTAATGCTGATATAAAATTAGACGTTTTTGATAGCTCTTGTTGGCTGCTAACATTATTGTTAGCTGTTTGAATTATTTTCATCGAATTTTTCACCTATAATGAGGAGGAAGAACGCATCAGTTACACTGCATTGATCGTATAAAACAGAGTGGTTAGTTACATACGTTAATAGGTGAGGATTTGGCTGAAGCTCCATTGGGGTCGATATGATCGTACAAAATGATGCAAACAATCATGACTTTTGAACAAAATGCAACACTGCCTTGGGTCACTCCTGCTGCTGATTTCTTTTTATTGCTGTTATTTAACGTCTGATAACAAGCTGTCCAAATACTCGCTAACCAATCCGTGATGCACTTTGTTAATCGATGCTCTCGAACATAAGCAGTCGTTGTCTCTATCACACATTTCAGCATAGGCGTGGGGTACGCAATAAATAGCGAGATGCGATTGGCTAGGTCATCTTCATTCATTGCATTTCTTAGATCAGACTCTTTCTCAGATTGCTCTGGTTCTCTGGCTCTACCTCGTTGTAACATACGTCGATAAAACGAGAAATCGTTTTGAATTGTTGGATGGTGAATCTTTAAATTGTCAAACTCGAATACAAAATCAAGTATATTGGCAAATAGTTTAGTTAATCCTGGATGCCTGTCAAGATCTTTTGTAACACCATCTTTACAAAGATTATTGAGTAACATTGGGATGCCTCGTTCTGTACATTATAATAAAACAAAAAAAAAATTAATTGATAAAGAACCCCCACAAAAAAAGCTATTTTAATACACGGAAATACCTAGTTCGGAAGAATAACTATAAAATTCGCGCAACATGTCAACAGTAGGTAAAACAGCGTTCCATGCTTTGTCTTCATTTTCGGCGTTCGGTGTTGAAATCGCATCACGAATATAGTCTGAAGCGGGTTTGTATTCTTTAAGGGATTTTAATAAAGTTGAGTTTGGTTGTACTAACAATGTAAATAGATTATTGTACCCTAATTCTTCTTCTTCCGATGAAGGGGTTGCATCTGTGATATTTTTTTTCTTTAAGATCAACTCTCAATTTATCAATATTTCGCTCTTCAAAGACGACTTACTTTCGATATCAAATCCTACTTCAGGCACTATGTCTGAATTACCGCGGAGATTCAACGAAGCTAAGATTTGGCCCATATTTTATCGAGGAGGAAGGGATGAGCAGAATGGTGAATGGTGTCGAGATGAAAGGAGGTGAAGATGGAGGACAAGTAACAATTTTTGCTTTGAAAAAGTAATTTTTTCAAGAAATAAAGGAAAGAGGTTATAAATATATAATTAGATATAAAAGAAAATTTACAGGAAAAGAACGTGAAAAAGAGAAAGGAGGAAAAAGAAAATGTGCAAGCGAGGAAGGGAAAAAAAAAAAAGATTCATGTAACTTGTCTTCCTCTTTGAAAAAGCTGAACCCTAATTTGGCAATTTTAATGCTGTTGTCGTCACTTTTACAGCTTGAGAGTCATGGACTAGACTTACGCTTGCTAATTGGAAACAGATATCATCTTCGAGCTGCGAATAGAAGTTGTAATCACATACGGGCTTGAACGATTTGCATTCATGCATATTACACGTAAGGAAGATACCTGCTTAAAGGCAAGCGAACAATCAATAACGAGAAAAAAACGGGAGGGAGATCAGCGCTCCATTTGATTTATTAACGTACATTGCTACCGCTAAGAAAGACTATCAATGCTGTGTAATTTCCATTTGCTTAATGTTACTGCGACTCACTTACGACGCGACTGTCTGTGATATACTTGTATGTAGACGTTGATTACTGAACCTGAAAAACTTTAAATTTTAAATTTATACATATCTGGTTATTGCATTACACGATCATTTCTGATTTTGGTATAGGTTACCAACAAGGGTTTTTTTTTTTTAGATTTTCAGGCATGTAAATATTGCATGCAAGGATCGTTGGCATCCTATAGCAATTGTACACCTCTGTTACTGCCGCTGTAAAAGTATTAGTCGGGAAAGACTGCACGCATGAATAGTAATAGAAGTGATGTTACTTCTACATGCTTGAAACATATTGTGAGGGGCCACGACATTTCTCTATAATACTTGTTATACGCCACTTGCCGCTGTGAATATATTTTCACCAAACTATGTTGATTAATATACTTAACTATCTTGTTTGAAAACATCTATATTTACGTGCAGAATTTATGTGTTAGCAAAGAAAGACTATGTGTTTTTTTTTTTACCAAAACGTCAAGCTCTTGTCTGTAACTTTGACATTTCTCCACTATTGTGTACTTAAAAGTCTCAACTAACCAATACAATGCATATGTTGAAACTGGACTGTATTCACGTTTGACGAGATCCTTAAACGCAGATTATGCGTACATCAATTGGAACCAAATAAGATTGGGTAATGTTCAACGAATTATCTTAGTGTTACATGAATTAACTGTGTATAATTTATGTTTATGTTTCTAAACTACGTACATAATAATAGTATGTACATACGAATACACATGCACTATTTGAAATTTATGAGAGCGTCATTTAAAGATGAAGGTGGTTTGATATGTTTATAGTTATTGGTTAAGATAGTGCGACCTTTGGAGTGTGCTAATGTATATCTTGAAAACAAACCTGTTATAATCATGGTCAACCAATAACAGACTTTGAATAAAAGTTTGCAGCACTCAAGGCAACCTTGACTATTTACACCGAAGTGGCTGTTTCAGACTCTATATATTTCAACAATCCTGTATTGAATCGCGCGCTTGGGGCTTTTAAACATTCAGCTGAGGCTCTTTACGTAGTCGTGTATGTTGCTATGTACTTACTTAACATAAGTTAGATAAATACTCTTCAAATGCGGCGAAGTTAGGTTTTGCAAAGTCAATATATGTATTGACAAATGCAATATGTAGTGAATAGGAATAGGCAAACCTTACAAGTCATTCATGCGTATGTCTAAAGTACTTGGCCTTTGTATCGATTGTCTTATTTGTAATATACGTACGATACGTAGTGTAAAATTCACGAATAAAAGTAGCCCTTTCATGCTTTCTTCGCCTGGAACAGAATCTTGGCCACGATCCCTATTTCCGCGCAACCTATTCCGTATGTATACCAACTGAAAGTCTTTATAATTCTTAGCACGCGCTGATTCAGATGCGTATTGTTATTGCTCTTTATTAGAAAGACTTTATGAGAGTGTCCGATGTTAAGCCTGGAATTATCTTGATATATGAACTGCTTAAAAAAAGCTGCCTACGTATTTATTATTTTGCATTTTTCTCCTCATGTCATTCTCTTGAGTTCTTCAAGGTTATTGACGTAATACTTCCTCGCGGATCATTTTAGCTTGAAGTTCACACGAGCTAATTTTCCTATCGACAGTGACAGTCAATGACCCCATCATCTAAGTATATTGCTTGGCTACCACAATACCACATACGAGTAACCAATCCATGCAATATCGAGTTATCAGTTTGACGTTTAATTTCGCATGTTATTTGAAAGCGTTGAGCACTTTGGTCTACTGAGTTACAATAGTACATTCTCGATGTTTTCAGTTGTCCTCTGAATCTTCATGAGGTTTATTTTACTCTTAGGATAAAGGTTTCCGTAGAGACTTGAGAAATCGCTTTCACAATTACCACTGTGGGATTAACAATTATATATCGCTGTTAGTACTTGACAAAAGCCAGAGAGAAAGTAACCGCTGCTATCTCTCGTAAACATTCTTGGAATAACTTAGTTTAGCATAAATGACTGAATTTGGTAAATTAAATTTAGTGAATACGCGTCCAATTACCAAAATTGAATATACATCAACTGTCGCTGTTGTAAAAATCAATCAAGTCATTACTTAAATTTCATGACATCTTGCGTTTTTCGAAAGAATCAACTTGATCTGGTCAATGTTGTGACAAGCAAATATTAGTAATAGAGGGAGAGGTAGCTGGAACACCGAGGATCGGGCGATACTACTGGTGAAGTTAAAACCCAACATTTTCCCGGTCGGAGTCGATACGCATTTCCTGCATTATAGTCAACTTTACAATTACAAATTATGTAATTGTGACTTGTAATTGTTCAAAACCCTTTCATATAAATTGAGAAAGAAAATAATAGTAAAAGGTCATTTTTTCTTCATTCGATAAATTTTTAAAATGTCCAACACTTCTACTATTAAGCTGTAAGTAAACTGTGGAATTTAAAATGAAAGCTATAAGCTGACACAATCGAAATAGTAACACTGGTGCTGAAATTCCCGCTCTCGGTCTCGGTACATGGTAGGAAGAAAGATATAGTTATAGTTTATAGAGCAACAAATTTAGACAATTCTTGTATAGGCAATCGAAGCCTTCTGAAGTATACGATGCTGTTCTCACTGCCTTGAAGAATGGGTAAGTAAATACATATCTTGAGGGAAAACACGAAAACGGGATATTGACAAATTGATGGTTTCGCTTAGTTACAAGCACATCGATGCTGCATATATCTGTAAGTAATATATTAGTGTAAATAGCTGGGTATAGTGTGCTTATCAGAGATTCTTCATGAATTCAGATGGTAACGAAAAGGAAGTTGGTCAAGCCATCAAAGATTCTGGTGTTCCTCGTGAGACTCTCTTCATCACCACTAAGTTGTGGAACAGCGATCACCGTCCTGAGGATGTTGAAGCCGCTCTCGACAGATCTCTTGAACTCTTAGGCTTGGACTACGTTGACTTATATTTAATCCACTGGCCCGTCGCTTTCAAGTCTGGTAAGGACACCGTCCCCAAGGACGCTGAAGGAAACATTCTTTTTGAAGATGTTGACTTCACTGAAACTTATGCCGTAAGTGATACAAATGACGCGATAGATGATAATTTTATATTGATGTTCAGTAATTTTCTTAGGCCATGGAAAAGTTGAGCAAGGATAAGGCTCGCGCCATTGGTGTTTCTAACTTCAACATTGACAAGCTTGAAAAGTTGGCCAAGACCCAAAAGGTTGTTCCTGCTGCCAACCAAGTAAGTGGAGCATTTATGATGTAACGGTTACTAGCGCGACTGACTGATTTTTTTTTAAAGGTCGAATTACATCCTTTCTTACCTCAAGATGATTTAGTCAAGTACTGTAAGGATCACGGCATTGTTGGTAAGTGTTTGACAATTCTGTGGAACGTGGAATGAAACGTGGGAAATAATAATGGTTTTTCCTGCTTACAGTCACCGCCTATTCTCCTCTCGGTAGTACCGATTCTCCTTTCTTGAAGAATGAGTCTGTTGTAAGTATTGCGAATTTAAATACTATATGGTGAGCGATTTATAACCAACATTTTTTTTCAGGCCAAGATTGCTGAAAAGTACAACAGCACTCCCGCCTCCATCCTCATCTCTTGGGGTCTCAAGCGCGGTTACTCTGTCATTCCCAAGTCTGTTACTCCTTTCCGTATTATCTCCAACTTCCAAACTGTTGAACTCAGTGACGAAGACTTTGAATCTTTGAACAAGCTTGTTGATGCTGAGAAGCCTCAAAGACTTGTTGACCCCTACAACTTCTGGAAGGTTGACGTTTTTGATTTACACAAGTAAATTTTTTGTACAGCATTATTCATCTTAATTTTTTTTTACCTTGGCGCATGTAATTATTTAACATAGAATGAATTGCTGTTCAAATAAATATAATGTAAATCGTTCCAAAATGCAAACTCGTGTTTAAAATTCTTATTTGTTGGGTAACACTTATTACTACTAAATCATTTCTCTTGTTCAATTGCAATAATCGCGAAGTCAAGCTTCTGTCTGATCAACTTGCTTTCTCCCAACATTTTTACAATGATATTGGTTGTTAACAATGAGTAAGGCAGCTCGTTTCAATAATATCATATCTTGTATGAGATATAGATTTTCTAAATGCAAAATGCGAAAAATTAAGGTTCTCCGCCAGAAACAGCCAATGATCATCATTCATCTCCCAGAAATCTTAGTCACATCAAAAAAAAAAAAAACGAAACAGTGTAGAAGTATCTGGAAACTGCTACTTGTCTCTCCTCTTTTGGACATATAAACCCATTATCTCTTAAACTGAAATTTTTAAAAATTATTCTTTACTCAATTAATATGTCAAGAAAAGTCATTTCGAACAATTATGCGAGATTGTTAAAGCCATTGCTCACAACGCCTTGTCAACGACAACGACTAGTAGCATATGCTTCTAAAGGTATGGTATTATGCAATAGAAAAACAATATTATCAAATAATTATTAATTGGCGTCCTTTTAGGTATTAAGTGCTGCTCGGTAGGAGCTCTTCCATCTTTGTATAATAACCATCAAGTAAGTAAATTATTTTATTGTCAGAGTTTATGCATGAATATCTAATTAATTTTATCCCGGAACTTATAGAAACGAAGTTTTCATGCCTCAGCCATTCGCCAGCAATTTAAAGAAGATCCATATAAAGTGTTGGGTGTCTCCAAGTCAAGCTCTCAAAACGATATAAAAAAGGCATATTATAAGGTAAGAGTCACATTGTACATGTAAAATGCAAACAACTGTACTGAAGCAGTCAATGGTATAGCTTGCCAAACAATACCATCCCGATACGAACAAAGACAAGGACGCAAGAGAAAAGTTTGTCCAAATACAAGAAGCTTATGAGATTCTATCAGACGAACAAAAGCGTCAGCAGTATGATCAGTTTGGACATGGATTTGATGGTAATATGGGCGGTGGGGGCCCAGGAGGTAATGGAGGCGGATTCTACAGCAGCAGCAGTAGTAGTGGATTTCCTGGTGGCTTTGACCCTAATGATATATTCAATCAATTCTTTGGAGGTGGATTTGGAGGCGCAGGAGGGTTTGGAGGTGCTGGAGGATTTGGAGGTGCAGCAGGAACAGGAGGAGCAGATCCTTTCCGCACTATGAGCGGGGAAGATATTCAAGTGCCTCTTACCATTGATTTCATGGATGCTGTCAAGGGAGCTAAAAAAAGCGTTACTGTAAATTGCGTGACAACATGTCATACATGTCATGGGTCTGGTATTAAAGAGGGAAAGAAGAAAACAGAATGTCAAGTTTGCCATGGCGCCGGAGTACAAACTGTCCAAATGGGTGGATTTCATATGCAAACTTCCTGTCAAGCTTGTGGAGGCGTTGGCTTTACTATACCTTCTGATGCTAAGTGTACAACTTGTGATAGCGTTGGCAAAGTGAGAGAACGTAAGACTGTGGAAGTAAATATTCCCGCAGGTGTGGACAATAATTCCAGAATTCGAGTATCTGGTGCTGGTGATGCTCCTATAAAAGGTCAAGGTCCTAATGGTGACCTGTTTGTATCACTTAATGTAAGTCAAAAATGAATCTTGCTATCATTCTATTATAATTGACGTGTTTTTATCTCAACTAGATTCAACCTTCAAAAGTATTTCGTAGACAAGATGCAGATATATTTTATGATGCAAAGATTCCGTTCTATAAAGCCATGTTAGGTGGAAAGATTCGAGTCCCAACTGTGGATGGTGATGTTGAATTAAAGGTGCCCTCTGGATCACAGCCTGATGATAATATTGCAC
This sequence comes from Mucor irregularis B50, assembly GCA_000587855.1. Taxonomy (NCBI): domain Eukaryota; kingdom Fungi; phylum Mucoromycota; class Mucoromycetes; order Mucorales; family Mucoraceae; genus Mucor; species Mucor irregularis. Next base: position 275,886 of record KK076427.1, read on the forward strand.
TTAGAGGACGTGGAATACAAAGGTTAAGAGGATCTTCAAGAGGAGACCAAATTGTACAATTAAAAATAGATTTCCCAAGGTAAGTGCTTGCTCATAAATGTTAGATTATGGTCTCTTAAGGACTAATGTTGTTGATATGTATTAGATCATTACGTGGTAAACAATTAGAAATAATCAAAAAATATGCTGCTCTTGTTGATAGAGATTATGCTGAGGATGATTCAGATAAAAATAAAAAATAATTCTTTCAGGCTGTAAATTGCATGATCAAACGTGTCACGGTCGCGAAAATCTATACGTGTTTTTCTTTCTTACTTTCCCAACTTCTTTTCAGAAACTCACACTTACAAAATGGCTAAACGTGGAATGCTAATTATTGTAGAGGGCTGTGATCGCTCTGGAAAATCTACCCAGTGTGATAATCTCGTCAAGAATTTACAAGAGAGTGGTAATGACACTGAACTTGTAAAGTTTCCTGGTAAAAGAGCAAAACAAAGCAAGCTTGGCGAAGGCGTACTCATAACTCTCCTAGATAGAACAACACAAACCGGGAAAATGATTAATAGCTATCTTCAACAAAAAAGTGAGCTTGATGACCATGCAATTCACCTTTTATTCTCGGCTAATCGTTGGGAAGCCATGTAAGATCAACTGAAGAAAGAGGAAGGAAGCGAAAACCGTTTACTAACTCACTTGATTACAACAGGAAAACACTTTCAGAAAAATTGAATAGTGGAAAAACCTTGGTTGTTGATCGATATGCGTTTTCAGGTGTGGCATTTTCTTCTGCCAAGGGCTTAGATTTGGAATGGTGTAGAAATCCAGATATTGGATTACTATCCCCTGATCTTGTCTTATTCCTTGACCTGTCAATCGATGAAGCAGAGAAGAGAGGAGGTTTTGGCGAGGAGCGCTACGAAAAAAGAGAATTGCAAGTGAAGGTGAGAGATGAGTTTATGAAATTGAAAGACGACAATTGGAAGGTAAAATAGCATAACAGAAAAGACTGAGGTTGGCGGGTAGCTAAGATTTTTATAACTATAGTTTATCGATGCTAGTCAATCGAAAGAGAAGGTACAGCAAGATATTTGGGATACAGTCCAAAAGGCACGATCTCTTTTCAAAGAAAACGCAGCTGATTTACAATTTAACTTATGGAAGAAATAAATGAATGAATAGCTTATCATTATGTAAAATAAGCATAGATAGAATTGTGATATAGTTTTTAATTTGTTTTGTTTTCGTTTTTTTTTAATGACTATTTACTAGCGGTATATTGTCTCATACGATCCAATTCTTTATGGACGTCTTTTCTGGTAATAGCGGGTCTTCTATAAGATGTGGGGTCTTCACTACGACCATTGGGTTGACCGCCTGGTCCGTTCAATAAAGAAGAGCCTGGTGAGGCAGGACCAGTGGGCGATACTCCTCCACCCGATGATGCCTTCTTTGATAAAAGCGACTGAAAAAAGTTGGCAAGAACTTCATGAGAAGGTCCACCATTCTGGCCCGGCGCGTTAGTGCTATTTGGTGAAGTAGCTGTAGCTGAGGCAGCTGCAGCAGCCGCAGCTGATGATGGCGTGTTATTAGCTGCATAATTCGTGGAGATAGGCGAAGCTGACAGACCGTTGGCGTTATTCGATAATCCTTTCATCAACGTCTTGTCTAAAGTTAAATCCTTTTAAGGGGTTTCGAATAAAATTGAAAAAGCGCTCTCTCTTCGATTTAGGTTTCTATTTTACCTTTTTGCCACTTCTGTCATTATCTATTGCGCCAACGCGCATTAAATCGATTGTTGCAGGGGAAACACCCAAGGGACCCACAACACCGGGTCTTGAATGATGGTCTCCTCCTGTGCCTTGTCTATTTGTGTTGTGAGCTTCATGCGTTTTCTGGAGTGTCTCATAATGACGTTCAAAGAAGGATTGTTCGTCTTCACAGATAGTAGTGATGGGAATATGTTGAGGCTATGCAAAAATTAATGCAAGAACCATTATTGGCTCAAAGTGAAAAATAAAATTACCTGAATTTCTAATTCATCATTGGGTATAGCTTCTTCATAAGTGCCTTTTGCACCAGAACTAGATGGATTTTGTCTATCCGCGACCGCATCCATATCTGCGTCCCATCCATCGCTGACATATTCACAGTCGAAACCTTCTCTCAACACTTTAATTTTACCCCAAGAATCCCAACCTGAGGGAACAAAGACAGTGTCTCTTTCGATTACTTGAGCCTTCAAATGAAAAGGGTATGTTTTTGTAGGTGTAGTCAATACACGATGTAAGATATATTCACGAAGGTTATGGAAGGTGTATGGGTGAAGTGTGGAGGTATAAAATAAAGAAGCACCATCTATAATATAATCAGATCAATAACCCACATATACGCATATAAATCTCTGATAGTTTATATATACATTACATTTCATACAAATGCATCGAAGGGTTTGTTGAATATAGTCAAATTGATCATCCTTAAAGTCATGCGTTTGCTCCAATGAATTTAGTGCATCACTCTGCATAATACATGTGTTAGTGTCAATTTTACTTTAAAATATTTATATACGCAGTCCATCTACCTTGCAGCAAACAACGATGATGGGTATACCAAGGTTATTAGTCAAACAGCCTTGGGACAGTGGTAAAACTACTTGGTCTACAACAGTTGTAGAAGGTGTTATATTGTTCACAAGCGGAGTGGAGACAAAGCTGCTGCTTGCCGTAGTGGAGGGAATAGAGCTAGACGAAGTAGAAGCAGTCATGGTCAAACCATTATTTGAAGATTCTGTGTATGTTTGCAAGTGATGTTCCACTACAACATATTTCTAATGTTTAAGTATTTGTACACTTAGTTGAAAAGATTTAAGCTTACATTTTTCTCTAAGTTCATCCACAATAGCTTTTCCTTTACTCCATGAACCTTCACCAGCGTTACCTTCTTTACATATTTCATCATGTAAGTGATGTAACACATGTATCCAACGTTCTAAAGTCTCTAAAAATTTCCAAGGACGCGTCCAATCAAGTAAAATAAGCACACAAGAATTTGGTATCGTTTCGGATCGAATAGCGAACTTTAAAAGTGGTAAAAATTCAGGTGAAGATAAACTCAGTTGATATAAGCCCAGTCTAGCCATAGCTAAAGTTATATTGTTAACAAAAGAAGCTTGTTCAACTCTCTGTGCTGCAGTGCTATGTTACATACCTTCGTTTTCCTCATCTTTGACATCAAGGAAGGTGTAACCTAAAGCTAAATCATTTTTCTCTTCGTTGGAATGACTATTATTTGAAGTTTGGGTATAAAGGTTGTTGCTGTTGTTAAATGAAGTTGAGTTGTGATTCTCTTCGGTTTCAAATTTCGGTACTTGCTGTGGACCAGGATCGTTTTTTAAATAATAGACCAAGGTTGACTTACCAACACCCGGTTCACCTTGTTTATTTATAAAAGAGGAAAATTAGAACGCTTACTTTTTACATATTCAGTCCTCATACACACCTAATATTAAAATATTCTTGGTGGGTACCATTTTAGAAGAAGCAACACCTTTTAAAATACCAGACCAAATCTCATCCTTCTCGGGTATAACGAAATTTTGTTGTTGAGGATTATTTGTCATGATTGAATTAGTTGAAACACTCTGAGAAGGTGTAACTGAAGATAGTAAACCACTCATTCCCGGTCTTTTATTAAAATTTCTATTCTTTCTTGGTTTAAAAATAAGTTATGGTATATGTTGTAAAAAAAAAACGAAAGACGTATGTGTTAGTGGTATGTGTTTGAAAGAAAAGGAAAGAGAAGGGGGGGGGGGAAGCGAGGCAGCTGTGAGGGACAAAAGTTTTTTAAAGTTTTAGGCACATCACTGTTACAACTACATGCACTATGTGGTGCCTGAGAAATGTTTCCTGTCCCTTAAAAAGATAGATGATGCACAAACGTAGAAGAAAAGTCTCTAATCAGCTTTATTCTACTCTACCCATCTATCTCTGTATCCCTAAAAGCGAAGATACAATATTTTTTAATAAATAATGATATGGACTTACAACCAATTTATTTAACTCACAGTTACGCTGCGGAATTCTGTGTGAAATCGCATGGCATATCATGTAGAAAGTTTTCACAACAGTCACCGAAAAGCTTTCGAACGGCATCAGTAGTCAAGTACTAGATTATACGTATTCTAGGAAGGACGTGCACTCACAACTCTTCTTCGAGATGACGTAAGACGAATAATAGTTGCTAAATGCTGGATGTGCCTTTACTTGGGAGCACATGCACCATTTGTTCCCGGGATTCAAATCAGTTCAGGAAAGTCTGATAATTGCTACGCAATCAAGGCATCTACCACAAACGGATAGGTACATAGGCGCATCCTTATAAAGGAAAATTAACAATTAATATTTAGTTTAGAAGTGCGGTGCCAAAATACCTATGTACGGGTATAGTGCGCGAGGACCATGATAGATTCGTTCTATTCAATCAAAAGAGCCTAATTATCACATAATAAACCAAATACAAGCTCATCAACTTTATTATACTTTATTCTATGTACATACGTCAAGCACAAGTGTATTGCACTTGCATTTGTTCAATACTGATGCAAGGCGTATGTATGTATGTATGTATAGTAGAAAAAAAGCGATAATCGTCGCCACTGTACTTGGCATCATAAAGCTTTAGATCTTATTCCTCCGTGTTAAAAATAGAAATGATGGGCGAATATGGGGTTTGGGGTGAACGCAGTTCAAGCATCGAACAATAAATGCAATGCTGGCCTTCACTACGTGTAACCTTCGTTTCCAAACTAAAAAAAAAATATGACTCGCAGTTGATTTCGTCGAAGATCGAGCAGTGGTAGTAGTAGTGGTAGTAGTCATGACACATAGCGTGCATGCACGAGATTTTAATCGAAGTTGCACTTTCATGTTGGATGTAATTTAATTTTATGTGCTTGCTTTTGCATCCATGTCCTCCCCTTTTACTTGTCGTTTGACTTGAGATTGCAATTGTATTGAATATACCATAAAAGGAGATACCGTTCAACGCATTTGTTTCTGCTGAAATGTATGCGTAGAAAAAGCCTCATAGATTTTTGGCTATGCTGAATTTATTTGATGTTGTTGTCATAGTCTTCTTGATTTAGAAAGATGTGAATATCGACGGAAGACTAGACAGAAGGCAATGACATAGTAGGATATATACATAACATGACGGCGATGATTCATAGACAAAGCACATGTTTACACTTTTACACACCACTAAACAAATAGAATGCTTTGCTTGGCAAAAGTATATAAATAAATATTAAGGATATATAGTCCCTTCCTCTTCACGAAAAAGGATCTATCATGTATATGCTGATCATCACTAATTCTATAAATGTAAATTACTCGTTCATTTTCTTCAAACTTGAACCTAGGATACGACTCCGTATGTAAAAAGAATTCCTGGGTCAAATAAAGGCTAAATAGGGCTGAGCCTATCTTGTAAAATCATGTGCGGTTAATGTTTTTAAGATCAATCAATCAATCAAGAGAAGATGTCCTATTCTGACCGAAAAATATAGAGAGAGAAAGAGAAGAGGGGGGTGGGGTTTTAAGAGCAGTGTGACCCTAATATGTATAAATATAATATTATCTCAACGTATCATTAGTATATGATTGGATTGATTTAGGTTAGTTTTTCATGCAATCATCTATGTGTATCTTCTTCAATTTCTCGTGATCACCGCTTACCATCGAGCACTTTGTTTCCTGGTAATTAAACGCATCACCCTTTTTAACTTGTGTCTCAATAAATAAGAGCGTAGCATATTTACATCTAAAAAAAGTAAACAAAGAGCAGCAGAGCGACAAAAAAATTCAAAATAGAATAGAAGGATATTTTCGACAGGTAGTAGTGGTAGTGCATCACCATGCATTGACCTTCTTGATTCTTTTGCCTTTTGGGTTGAGTACAATGGCATTGTACTTTACTATCAGACTGTCAAATACTAGCTATTCGATTTAAAACGAGTCGCGCAGCTGCAGTCAATTACTATCAAAAGATTTAATCCACTATGACGGTGTATATGAAATGAAAGAGCGCACATACAGAACAATTTCTGTCAAAGATAGTATAATCACTTCTTGATGGGCTGGTTGTATTTAAAAAAATCCATTTGTAAACAGACGTTTTTTCTCTATAAGTAAATAGCAAGGGGTTATTGTTTGGGGGGAGGCGTAAATAGTAGGGCATAAAAGAGGAGGCCAGTGTGTATTATAAAAAAAAAAAGACAAATTGGGACAAGCGCTCTAAAGGAACGAGAAACCCGTTTAGTTTCGCTCTCCGAAGGTGTGTTTGGTTGGTTCTTTTTTTTTTTTGTACATACAAATATCATGCAGGTAAAGAAAGTCAACTGCCTTGCAGCATAAATAATAAATACACAATCAATCTGTTGAAGCACTTTATATTATTAAAATGGAGTGGCGGAATATATATACGACGAGTTTCGTGTCTCATGTATTTCTTCCAAAAAAAAACCTTTTTTAAACTTGCTTTTTCTGCTCTTCTTCTTTTAACTTTCATTTCCTTTTTTTTAATTCTTCTCTCCCCTTCTTTTTTATTACAATAGAAAGTGTAAGTTGTTTTCACAAAATAAGAAAATTACGTATTAAATACATACTAACTTTGATCATTGTAGTTGTTAAACACATATTTCATCATGGAAGGAATTTATCAAAATAATTTATACGCTCCTCAACAATTACCATACGTCTTGCCACCCACTTCCGCTGACGGACAGCAACCACATCCTTATTCGCATTATGGAAGCCAACAACAGCATTATCGATCAAGCGCATTCTCTGATGCTCGATCGTCACCACCTTCAACACCGTATCATCATCATTCGGCTGGACTGAATGCAGCATCATCTAATAACTATGCATCACATGGTAGTAATGATATGAATAATCATCAAAGCCACCACCACCACCCTCATCATCATAATAATAACAATACACATACTAATAATAATGATAATTACAATCATCACGGAGATAATACGAATTGGGCTTCAAACTCCCCTAACTTACCTTGGAGCTCAAGCCCACCACCGCCACTTCCTCCACCCTCTCGTAATAACAGCTATGGTGGGTATAATACACTTCCCCACATGTCTTCTCCCATGCAAAGACCTAAATTAACTACCACGGTTTGGGAAGACGAGGGGACTCTGTGTTATCAAGTAGATGCCAAAAGTGTCTGCGTAGCTCGTCGCCAAGGTAGATATTTCTATACAAATAGTAAATATTTATAAACATAAGAAACTAACATTTACTATTATTATTTAGATAACGATATGATCAATGGCACTAAGTTACTAAACGTTGTTGGCATGTCTCGAGGTAAACGTGATGGTATTTTGAAAAATGAAAAAGGCCGTGTTGTTGTCAAAGTAGGTGCAATGCATCTTAAAGGCGTATGGTAAAGTACATAGTTACCTTTTATATGTATACACACACAAGTTAACTCAAAGTGCATACTATTTATTTCTGTAGGATTACTTTTAATCGCGCCAAAGATTTGGCGAACAAGTTCAAAATCACAGATATTTTGTACCCTTTATTTGTTGAAGATCCATCTGTATTTTTGTCCGTACCTCCTCCTCCTCCTGCAGCAGGAACAACAACAACCGCGACAGGAAGTAATAGTGTTTTACCCATCATGCTGCCCTCTGCTACTTCTGCTAGTAGGGGAGGTAGTTACTACAACAGCAAGAATGAATCAGCAAGCTTTGGTTCATTCAATTTACAATCATGGGAAAAACAATCATATCAATCACTTCCAAGTATCACAAACGGACAACAAGATCAAAGTAGGTCTTTTATTTGTTTGTTTATAAGTCATCCATACTCACATAAGGCATCTTGTTTTAAATAGTGATTATTCGATCTCAACAACAGCAACATAATAATAATAACAACAACATTCAGCAAAATAGTGGAAGTTGTAGCCCTGTTCCTGGAAGCATACCCCAACCCTCTATCCTTTCTAACGAAGAGAGTGATCTGTACCTTTTAAACAATTCGTATGAATATCGCGGTGATAGTAGATATAACAATCACACAACTTCCACTTCTTCCCCTCATCCTTATAGTCTGTATTCTACACACGAAAATCACGCTTCAGAAGGACGAAATCAATTCTCTTCTCCGTATGAAAACAATGCTAGCCCTTATATGCATTCGACGGCAAGTCGAAAGCAATCTATTGGCATTGAAACAAAGGAAGAAGATAAGCGCAGTATTGATTTCCCCAGTAGCCCACCTCCTGAATCCTCCTCTACTACTATAAAGTATGGTAACACCTCGTCCCCCCCTTCTTGGTCTGATTTCACTGCAAATAATACGACTTCTGTCAACCGAAAAACTTCTTTAGGTATGAAATTTAATACAAAACACACATACATTACATTTACATGCGTTTACTTATTGTCATTAACGTACAGGGTCTTCTTCAACTATTCGCACAGCTGGTCTTGTGACGGTTCCTGGATGTCACCCCTTGTCAAACGAAATCGAAGATAATGCAAAATCTTTCCCCAAAGGTCGTAAAAGAGGACATCAGCAAGATAGTCTTCCTATGATTCAACGCAAACGTACAAAGAATAACGATACAACAGCTTCTTCACCCTAATATTTTTCCCCGTGCACACTATCAAAAAAATCATTTATTGCCATCTCTTTTTTATTCATTTTTATCTATTCATTTTAAAATAAATACTTTCCTCATCATAAATCATGGCGCCGTTACATTGTGGCGCAAGAAAAGCCACCCTCCACAAACCTGGAATTATTCAATTTTGGTAGGTAAAATAAAATAGAAAAAAAACGGGGCATTGGGAGTACGGGCCTTTATTTTCTTTTTTATACACCAGCACACGCGACTAAAAATAAAAATAAAAAAACTCCTCTTTTGTTCATTCTTCTTCTCTCTTCTTTCTATTCTTTTTATTACTTTTCTTTTTCTCTTTGGATTATTTAAAGCAGCTCGAAGAACTCTTCTTTGATTCAAAACGAAAAATAGAATAGTCAAAGAGTACAACTTCCAGTAACCAGTGTTATTCACAACTTCCTACTCTTTTTGAAGGTTATAGAGCAATGACATCAACAACAACACACGAAGCAAAAGCAACATGGAATAGTAGACAAACTTCTTCTATTTCTTCACTCTTGAACGATAAACAATCGAATTATCTTCTCACTCCTTCAACTCCCGATGAAATCATAGAAAATGATGAGTCCTTACCAGCTTACGAAAGACCTTACGTCTGTAAACAGTGTGATCAATCATTCAGTCGAGCACATAATTTAAAGTCTCATTTAGCTACTCATTCGACTGAAAGACCATTTCAAGTAAATATACACAATAATAGGCGTGTGTGGCGATGTTGGGAGGGCTAACTTTAATTTCACGGATAAATAGTGCCATACATGTAACCATTATTTTAGGCGTCAACATGATTTAAAACGGCATCAAAAACTTCACACTGGAGAAAGACCTCATGTTTGCAAGAACTGTGGTCGTTCCTTTGCTAGATTAGATGCCTTAAATCGCCATCAAAGAGCGGAAAACAATAGTAGTCATAGTGGTAACAATAATAATAATGCAGCTGCACTAAATAAATCAACAGCAGCAACACAGTCCTCCTCAACTATTACATCAACAACTACCACTACCACTACCAGTGCAACTACAACTGCGAATCAACGTCCGCCTATTCCTCAACTCAACATTACCAATCCTGCTTCGAAACCTCTGAAATATTCACCCTCCTCTTCCCCCACTTTACCGCCACAATTAACTTCTTCCCCTACTTCGATACATAATAACGTGGTTTCTTTACCACCGTTAAGATCACCCAGTTTTAAGATTGAATATGATAAATCACCAATCCCATCACCATTATTTCATGGTAACAATATCCTGCAATCACCACCTTATCGATCCTATTCATATCCCACTAATAACAGCAACAGTCTCTCTTCACCTCCGTCTCCACTACTAAATAGACTTACATTACCCTCTTTACCTTCAACAACTGATCACTTATTACAACAACAAGTAAGAAGTCTTGAACAAGAGAATATTCAATTAAAGCAAGAAATTAAAAATATGTCAATTGATAATGCACGAGTTCACGACCTGGAAGTGGAGGTAAAATAACACACTTGTAAAAAATCTTTTTTAGCGCAACACTGATCATTTCTATATTTAGAACAAACTATTGAAATCGTTGATTCAACAGCAACAGCAACAACAGCCAAAATGAAACATTTTCTTGTATAAAAGGAGAGGGAAAGAAATATTATAATATTGCAGTGTGCGTTTCTTTTCCCATCCCCTCCTATCTCTCTTCATTTGTAATAATAAAATAATTTGTACATTTTTTATATGGAAAATAATAAGGTGCATCAAAAATGGAAAATGGAAAATGATATTATTTTGTCTAATTTAAATGGGATTATAACCTTCAGTACTACTATTGTTTGAGTCCATACTCATAGATCCTCTTAATAAAGAATAAGCTGCTAAAAAGAAACATGCAAAAGCTACACCGATCATTGTCATACAAGGCCCATCCACAGCTATCAAGTGAGGATATTCCTTGTTCAACTGATCCACTGCATCTTGATACATTACTGAGGATAAAATTATCAATAACAATGATAATACAGTACATCCTGCTGCCAAAAATCCTCGATAATAATGTTGGTCTGGATATTGTCGTGGCAATGCCACTCGTAATACACATAATAGCAATAATACGCTAGAGCATACTAAACATATAACCGCTGCTGGGTAGATTCGGGGATCGTGAGCTGGATTAGGTGCTGCTTCAGGATTCAAATCTTGATCTTGAGGAATCGCATCTGTGAATAAGTTTGGATGTGTTGCATTCAATTGATCTGAAATGGCCACATCTAGAACAAAGAAAAGAAAAGAAAAAGGTGAGTTACTTATTTTTGAAACTTTTCCACAAAGACTTTACCTAAGGGAACAACTAAAAGTTCTCGATCTGTGAAACAAGTAGTTTGCCCTTGTTCTTCCAAGCAATATCCTTGCCATCCATAATACGCTGAAAAGGCTTTATCTCCTGAAGCATCGCTCACTTTAGCGAAATAAAGTCCCCGGCCACTTGGAGCTAAGCAACCCACAAGACATAAAAGGACAAGAATAAAGCCTGCAAGTGAAAAAAGGAATCCAATACCATTGAATGGTCCTTGTCGCATTCGAAATCGCTTCATTTTTTGCTTTTTAACAATTCATAATAAGGAAAAAAGGAAATAGGCGGGAGTAAATTATTGTAAAAAACAATGCATGTTTAGAAGCGTCCAATCACGATGATTTTATGAAGTATTACTTGCAAAATCATCACTCTAATTGAGGTTTCTAGACCAGAATCAATTGAGACTTTGAATCAGGTCGACATACTGGCGCTGAACTAAATGATTTATCGATACTTGAGCAGCTTTGATACGTATATAATAATATAGTAACGTAAAGGGCGGGTATCAATGTAGTAAAGGCGACGTTCGTTCAAGTGGAGCTAATAATTGATTGATCTTGTGTAAGTGCAATATTAAATCGATTTTGAGGTAATAGTCAAATCCCACCTACCATTTGCAATTCATACAAAAGCTTTGTGTACAAGATATGATTTGAAGAGGGAAACTATATGGTTCGGATTTATTTACCTACAAATGTATTTCATGGCGAAAAAATATAGACCTCTAGTAAAAAAACGTTTGAAACATCCAACAATGTATAGTCCGTTGAGGTTACCTCAAGTAAGTATAATACACAACCCCTTATCGAAACTCTTAATTTCTAATTTAAGATGGTGTATGTAAGAGGCTATCATTCATGCAGCAAGAGCAACGTAATTATGAATGATATCCTGTGGTATGTATACGTACATTAAATACACTTCACTTACAATATCTATATGTTGATTGGGAATACACGTTATTTACATTGGTATAAAACTACGAAGTGTTGCGTGCGTAATTTTTTGAACATTGAGAGAAATTAGGATGTATGTGTTGATTGATAGACTGGGAGTGAGTGAGTGAGTTCAGTGTCTCCTACCTTGAGCTCAACATGTGTTTCAAAAAAAAAATGAGTCAAGTATTTAACTCGAGAGCATGCCAATCCATAATAAAAGTAACAATATGCACATCATCGCGAAGGAGAAGAGTGATGACTTTTGCATGTATAGAAAGTGTAGAAATTAAAGTGAACCAAATTTTAGATATCATAAAAAATCTATGTCTGTCTTGTACATGCATAACAAGAACTCTTAAATTGTTCAATTTACGTATACCCTGTTTATATTATTTGGCTAATATGTGCAGCATCATAATAAATCAAATGCACTGATAAGCTTCTTCCCAAAGATTAATCAGTAAGTATAATGTAACTTTAAATATCTTTGTGTTGAGCTATTCAGCTTTATAAAAATTTACTCATCTGATAATGCAGCTTTATTGTTACCTACTACGTACGTTGGTTTCTATTTTAACCTACACTAATATACACAGAGAGAGCAGCTTTCCAAGTGATTCGTTTTTTTTTTCGAATAATGCTGACTCTCCTGGATACCAGAATAACAGAAGACGACATAATTGAATGTTAGTATACCTGACAAATTACATGGCATCAATTGTAATATTAGTATTCTTTACAACACATTAAGAAAGTTGCTTATTTCCAACACATATGTAGAGGTACGTACCGTCATAGGGACATATCTGAGAAGTCCAAAGCGTATGACAGGTGCTCATGTACCCCATATCATACGTTTTAAACTTACAGCAATAGATGTGCCACACTCTTTGCGGATCTGATCCTCGTTGTGTGCATTTACATATAAAAACCTCACATGAACAACAGTAATATTTACGACCCCCTACCGCACTACATATGAATGTGTTGTGAGATTTGAGCAATTTTGCAACTGCCAGGTCGAGATTAATTTATATCTGCGCAACTTCAGAATTGAAAGAAGAGAAGTTCTTTTTTACCCATGTGTATGTACGAAAGTGTTGAAAAAATGGGTTATGTTTGCTTCCGATAAAATAAGATCTTTTACTACTACCCACAAGATTATAATCGCAATACAGTACTTTGTACATATGCACGCAAGAAACATGTTTGTATACTTATACGTATGTTTTTAAGCCCCTACGTAATCTCATTGCAAACAGGTCCAGTGCAATTCAGTGTGATTAAAAGAAAAAGCACTCACCTGTATATGAGCATACATTGAAAATAGAGCATCGTTGATGGGAGCGAGACTTTCTCGAGATACGCAGATTCAAGCAAACAGTAATTTTCTGATTACCTTGTTATAATTCATTATACGTACATAAGGGGCCACTTTGGTCACAGACAATTATGGCACAAATAGTAATATGCACTACACAACTGATTTACCTAGGCCAGGAAATCCTTATTATGTATACTATGCTTGTACTTGCGCAGCTATGGATTATGTACATGCTATACTTCGTGTTCTATGCTATCATCTTTGAGCGAAAATTATGAATAGTTTTCAAGAATAACGTAAATAAGCAACTGAAAGTAAAAGGACTTTATATACTTTATGTTTCAAAAAAAATGTGAGATTTTTTTTCTCGTTTATTCTATGTTTTTGTACAGGTCATTTAAAGTTTCTTATTGGATCTTCTTTTTAGGAGCCAATTTAGTAGGAGGGGCAATCCAAGTGCGAGTAATAAACTTCAGCACTTCATCTATGATAATAACGGGAGCGGAAATCCACAAAACTGCAATCCATTCTTCCATGTTGAGGGGGATAATAACGAAAAGCTTGGTGAAAAATGGAACATACAAAATCATAAAGTGTAACAACATTGAAAGAACAATGGATAATACAAGATAAGGATTGTTCCATAAAGGCAAAGTCAATAATGATTCATTCTCGCTCAAACTGCGTTTTTTGAAAAAGAAAAATAGAATTAGATTATGGCATAGCATTAATACACTTTACGTAAAACATACCTATTCATTGCATTCAACATTTCGATAACTACCAAAATTGATAAACTCATTGTAGTAGCTTTCATAGAGTATGCATTGTTGAACATTTCACAGCCTATCTCAGGGAACAAAGTAGAGCAACCGTGGAAATGAGATAATTGGTAGTAAGAGATTTGAGGCCCACCAGTGTAATACATAAACCACCAAACGTAACCGAAAACAGTTGCAACACCAACATAAGTGCCAATGATCATGTATCTAAAGAATAGCCAACCGCCAACAAGAGGTTCCTTCGAGCTACGGGGAGGGCGTCTCATAATATCATGATCAGGAGGGTTGAAACCAAGAGCAGTAGCGGGGAGGCCATCAGTAACCAAATTGACCCAGAGCAACTGAACAGGAATCAATGCTTCGGGTAAACCCAAGAGTACAGTCAAGAAAATAGACACTACCTCGCCAATATTGGAAGAAATAAGGTAGCGGATAAATTGCTTAGTATTGTTGTAAATACTACGACCTTCTTCAACGGCCTTTTCAATAGTAGCAAAGTTATCATCGGCCAAAACCATATCAGCAGCAAGTTTAGCAACGTCGGTTCCAGAACCCATAGCAATACCAATATCAGCCTTCTTCAAAGCAGGAGCATCATTGACACCATCTCCAGTCATGGCAACAATTTCACCAATAGACTTTAACAAATCAACCAGTTGTTGTTTATGAGAGGGTTCGGTACGTGTAAATAAACTAGCACGCTTGATAGCCTCAATCTTTTCGCTTTGCGAAAGAACATCAAATTCACGGCCGGTGTAGCTCTTACCAGTCAAGTCTTCGTCCATATCAAAGACACCAATTTGTCTACAAATAGCCTCAGCAGTGTTCTTATTGTCACCAGTAATGACAATTACACGGATACCAGCAGTTTTACATTCAGCGATAGAATCAGCGACCTCGGGACGGGGAGGATCCATCATACCAACAACACCAACAAAAGTCATATTGTTTTCATATTGAGCAAACTTTGTTTGATCGCGAAGGTCAAACTCAACAGGGTTGACATTTTCAATCTTGGCCAAACCAATACAACGAAGAGACATGTTTTGACCATATTCAAGTACTTTCTTGTTTAAATTCTCACGAATAGCAGAGGTCATGGGGACAGGACCTGAAGATTCAGATAAGCGAACATATGAACATCGATCAAGGATGGATTCAGGGGCGCCCTTTACGAACAAAGTATTGTTATCAACGATTACAGACATAGACTTACGATCACGGGTAAATTCAAGGGTAGCAGTACGCTTGCATTGGTTTCCATAGTAGTCGTTACAAGCAGTAGAGCGATCAGATTTGGAAAGAGACTTCAATTGGCTGTTAAAACCAGCATCAGTGGTACCAAATTTCTCAACGAGGACTTGGAGGGCAGCTTCAGTGGGCTCACCAATATTACCGTAACTATCAGTGGATTCATCATACACAATACGAGCATCGTTACAAAGAGAACAGATCATTGCAACATCATGGAGGACAGAGTCCTTAGAAGGAGTAACAGCCTGACCACGACTAGATTTAACATCACCAATAGGTGCATAGCTGGTACCGTCAACAGTCAACTCGTCAATTGTGCCAGAGTTATTTGCCACTAAAGCAACTCTTGAGACACTCATCTGGTTTGTAGTCAATGTACCTGTTTTGTCAGAGCAAATAACACTGGTGCAACCTAAAGTTTCAACGCTAGGAAGACTGCGAACGATGGCGCCACGCTTAGCCATCTTCTTGGTGCCAAGAGCCAAACATGCAGTGATAACAGCAGCTAAACCTTCGGGGATTGCAGCAACAGCCAAAGCGACAGCAATCTTGAAATAGTAAACGGCGCCACCTAACCATCCCTTGTGGGAAGGATGGTTGAAGTTGCGAATGTTTACAAGCCAAACCAAAATACAAATAACAGTAATGACCTTAGCTAACATGTCACCAAAGTCGTCCAACTTGCGCTTGAGGGGAGTTTTTTCAGAGATCTGAGAAGAGATAGAATTATGAATATCACCAATGGCGGTTGAAGCACCGGTCTTGACAACGATTGCTCTGGCTTTACCAATAACGCAAGTTGTACCAGAAAATAACATATTGCATTGATCTTGTTTAACAGCATTTTCATCCTTAATAGCCTCTACTTGTTTCTCAACACTCACTGATTCACCTGTCAAGATAGCTTGATCCACTCGGAAAACACTGGAGGAAATAGACAATACACGAGCATCTGCAGGAATTTTGTCACCAACTGCCAAGTCAATAATATCACCAGGAACAAGTTCTTCAGATCTCAGTTTACGCAAAACACCTTCATCTCTTAAGACCTTAGCCTCATCAGGAGAGTATTCTCTCAAAGCATCAATAGCTTTTTCCGCACTTGACTCTTGAAGTACACCGACTGTAGCGTTAGCGATAAGAATTATTAAAATAACTGCGGGTTCGACAAAAGCGGTTGCAGTGTCTTGATCCTCGAAGATGGCAAGAACAAAAGACACAACAGCTGCGCCTAATAAGATAAGGACAAGCTGATCTTGGAATTGCTCCAAAATCAACTTGTATAAAGGTGTAGATTCCTCTTCAGGAAGCTCTAATATAATATTTCGTTAGTGCGATTTTTGAAGTCTATCAAATATATTTTGTTTACCATTTTTTCCAAACTTTTTTTGTTGCTCTTTAACTTGAGTCGAATCCAAGCCCTTTGAACTGTCAACTTTAAAAAATTGACATACCTCTTCAGGCGATTTGACAAACGAGTTGTTCATTTTCCAAATCCTGTAAAGATAACTAGTAAAAAGAAAGTAGTAGAAAGTCTCGACGGGATTTGTCATAAAGCAGACACGAACGCTAATTTTACACTCAGTCTTGCGACTTCATTGCGTGCAGCCACGTAAACGGCATGCTGAACCTGCAAAGTAATTAAGTTGAGAAATTTTATTGGTCACAAACTTTCAAGCAAATTATTTAACCAAATTAGGGTATTATGACAAAATTTGGAAGGACGTGGTGAATGAAGCTCTAAGAGACACCAAGTTGCACCTTTGAGCGACTGAGGCAATAAAAAAATGGTGTACTTGAAAAATGCGCTGATCTGTTGAGAGTCAAGACAATAAAGTTTCAGAATGTCACTTTTCCGTAGCAATGAGCACGCAAATATAAACCAGATCATTTTTATTTCAACTGTCTAAAGTTTCCTTGAAATCTACAGTCATGTCAACGCATTAAAAAGGAAATAGAAGCTGGAACGATTTGAAAGATCTCACCGTTCCACGGAGTAATTGAATCCCACATTTTACCAAATTTGCCCTGGAAAGTCGATCAAGTGGAATCTTCCAAAACTTTGGGTAATTGAAATACAACCGATTGGTTTGTGGTATAGTATTGAACACTGTATCAGCTTTCTCTTGATAGTCACTGTGTGCAAACTATATTCATGTCCGGTTTTTTTTTGCATTAGAGGCAGTTCTAACTGATTGAAGATTATGTTTTTGAAAAGTAATTTAGGAAACAGGTCAGTTTTGTGTGAATCAGTAATGCAAATAGTCGACGAGTCTCAAACAAATCTCCCAGCCTGGGACTTTTAGGGAAAAAAAGGGTTTTCCAAAAATATTACATTTTGTTCGCGCATTCGCTAAAATAAGTTGAGCTACGAGCGATTCCAAATTAAATCAAAATATTTTAAATGTATAACAGTAATATGTCTTGAGTTGAACTCTTATGCTTTTCGATTTAGCCATGTATTTGCTGCAAGTGAACGTCGGGCAAAAACAATAATAATATGTGGAGATTTCAACTCCAGAGAGAAGTTGGGGAAAAATAGTCCACCTGGGTATTCGTCTTAGATTTCCAACGGTTTGATCTAATCAATTCCGTTGTCTCTTCTTTACTAAACAAACACAGTTTGTGGCCATCATTAATGATGGACCTCTCGAACTCAAATATGTTGTAGAAAACTCACCATTATCATTTAACTTTAATACTGCTTGTCTAATCAACCAGCATTAAAATCTTCGCTCAGGCGAGAGCAATCTCTCTTTTTTCTTAGCCAAGTGCCATTTACCGTACTTTTCAACATGTGATTTAACAGTTTGGATTAATGCGTTGATAACCAGAAACAGTGTAACCGTTAAATATGGTAAGTTAAGCTGGGGAAAATGTGTAATTAAAACCGTCTGGGATGCAAATTATGGCCTCATGAGCTGGAATTCAAGATTTTCAAGACCGTCAAACAGAATAGAAATCCAAACCGTATTCAAATTATCCTCATCAAAAGTATATATAAACGCGACCTGGAAACATCAAACTACCTTCCTATTATTTTCTAATCATCATATATAAACTTACGCAATTAAATTTGTAATATATTATTATGAATTCTCTTGATTTAAAATTACCTGGGTACATGGTGTACTGCGTACTCATTGCCTGTCTTGGTGCCTTCAGTACAGGTTGGACAATTGGTTCCGCTAACGTTCCTGGTGAAGCTACTCACGCTTGTGAAACTGGTGATGCTCGTATTGCCAGCAGTGCTTTCCCCGATTGTCTTCCTATGGAAAATGCCCTCTGGGGTTTCGCTGTTGCCTCTTTCTGTGTTGGTGGTTTAGTCGGTGGTCTTTTCGGTGGTAGCATTCAAACCAAGTTCGGTCGTAAGAAGACTATTATTTTTAACAACATTGGTTGGGTTATTGGTGCTGTCTTGATTGGTGCTGCTATGCATCCTGCTATGTTCATTGTTGGTCGTATTTTCTGTGGTCTTTCTTGTGGTCTTGGTTCCGTTGCTATTCCTACTTATATTGGTGAAGTCTCCACTGTCAAGGCTCGTGGTACTATGGGTACTTGTAATCAATTCGCTATTGTTATTGGTATCTTGCTTGCCTCTTTGATTGGTCTTCCCCTTGCTGCTGTCCCTCTCTGGAGAATTAACTTTGCTATTGTTGCCATCCCCGCTGTCATTCAATTCTTCTTGATGGCTGGTTGTGTTGAAACTCCTCGTTATCTCATTTCCATTAACCGTATTGAAGAAGCCCGTGAAAACCTTCAAAAGCTTCGTAAGGATGCCAACATTGATGAAGAATTCTTTGGTATGGTTGAAGGTGCTCTTGGTACTGCCGCTGCTAGAGCCATCCTTGGTAACGTCGCTGAAACTTATACTGAAAAGAAGGCTGGTGATGTTGAAGCTAGCTCTGTTACTGTCGACGAAGGTGCTCGTCAACCCATGAACATGATCCAAATCTTCCAAGATCCTACTATTCGCGGTATTGCCCTCACTGTCCTTGCTCTTCACTGTACTCAACAACTTATTGGTATGAACGCTGTCATGTATTACTCTACTACCATTTTCAGTATGTCTTTCGATAAGCAAATGTCCATGTATATGGCTATTGTCACCACAGCTGTCAACTTTGCCGCCACTATTCTCTCTTTGATCTTGATTGATCGTATGGGTCGTCGTCCTTTGCTTTTAATTGCCGAAATTGGTGCCTGTATTTTCTCTATTCTTTTGATTATTGGTTATGTTTATAGTCTCGGTCCCCTCTTGATCGTCTCCGTCTTTGGCTATGTCATTGCTTTTGCTATTGGTGTTGGACCCATTCCTTGGATGATGACCTCTGAACTTACTCCTGTCCATGCCTCTTCTGCCGTCGGTAGTTTCGCCACTGCCTTTAATTGGGCCATGAACTTCTTGATTGGTCAATGTTTCCCTATTGTCTTTGCTGGTATCAAGGGTTACTCTTTCGCTATTTTCGCTGGTGTTGCTTTCCTTGCTACTATCTTCACCTACTTTAAGGTCCCCGAAACCAAGGGTCGCACTCTCGAAGACATTGTCAAGGGTTTCGAAAAGAGATCTTAAACACTTCCATTTAATCACTGCTCATATTTACTATTTACTTACATACGAAATTACGTTAATACCCTCTTGTAATTTCTTTCAATCATCAATTAATAAAACATGTATTTTTTACTAATATGCAAAGTTTCTTGTTTACTTGGTCATGCTTATTTTTTGTGTCTTTCTCTTTTTTCTTTTATGTACAAATCATTCGCGGTATTTGTTAGATGTGGGTTATAACAAAACCAACTGCTGATTATGTGCGATTGAAAGAAGTCTTTTTTACTACTCCGTATGGCCAGAGTATTATTGTTTCATGCATGAGCCCTTGTAGCACTGTCGATTTTTGAAAGGGATAATACTAAATAGACATGCAGTTTATTTTAAGAGTTCAGACTACATGATCCGATTGTACAGTGTAGTCTCTTCTGACGGGATAGAACCTTTTAGGAATTTACTTAACCCTTGTAATGCTATCTAATCCAAAAAGAGGGGTTGAGAGAATACAGTACAAATCCTTTGGCGATATTTATTTGAAAGCAAACAAGTACAAAAATCGCAGCAGCATGATTTTACTATACATGGAAAGATCTGATCAATTGTGTATCTAAAAAATTTTACGTTAGTGATTTTCGATAGAGTTTAAATATGGCCTTGTTAGGATAGCTAAATTGTTTAAATAAAAATAGAGGGAAAAAGAAAGGATCAACAGCAAGCCAAAGCGATGCATATATTTGCATTCGCTTTCTTGTTCTCTCGCACTGGTCAACCTTCAACAAAAGCTTTCCTCCTTTCAAAGTTTTCCTTGTCTCCCCCCCCCCTTATTATTATTATTATTATTATTATATGTATATGTATATCATTTTACTATAAAAGAGCAAGTTTTTCCATTGTATCCTTTCCTATATTTCAAGATCATAAATCTAAATCAGACAACTTATTAAAAATGCATATGAAATTCATTCCTCTCGGTGTTGTTGCCTGTCTTTTCATTTCTGCAGCTTCCGCTCGCTCTTTGTACTCAGAAGGAACTGCTAACCTTGTTGCCCGTTGCGGTAGCTGTGGTGATAACGACGATTGGAATAATGGTCATCATGGTCACCACGATGACGATGAGGGTTGGGGAAATGATAACGAAGATAATGACAATGGTGATGACTATGGAAACGATAATGAACATGATGGTGAAGAAGGAAACGGTGGCCACGATGGCGAAGAACACAATGGTGGCCACCATGGTGGTAACGATGGTCATCATGGTGGTAACGGTGGTCACAATGGTGGTAACGGTGGTCACAATGGTGGTAACGGTGGAAAAGGTGGAAGCGGTACCATTGATGTCAGTAACAACAATGTTGTCGTCGATGATGTTCTTAATAACATTTTGTACGGTCTCGATGCTCATGATATTCTCAATGATCTTGATGCCAATGTCGCTAGCGATGGTGGTAAACCCGCTGGCCACGGTGGCCAAGGCGGTCATGGTGGTCATGGTGGTCATGGTGGTCATGGTGGTCATGGTGGTCATGGTGGTCATGGTGGTCAAGGACATGATGGAGAGGAACATGGAGATGATAGTGAAGGTCCCGGGGATGGATGGACTGGAGGCGAAGACGAGGGAAACAACGAGGAAGGTGGAAACGATGGCCCATGGAATGGTGATAACGATGATTCTAGTGACTGTAGCGATTATGCCAAGCGTGGTCTTGTTGATGCCAACGGTAACATTGTCGATGTTAATAATGTGGGAAACAACTTGGGTCGCTGTATTAAGATTAATGACATCGCTCAAAATGCCAACGTTGGTGTCCTTTAAATCTCTTTTCTTTCCTTACACCTTAAGGAAATAGTTTAACATCTTTTACATCTTATCTCTTTCTATTTTTTGCGTATTACTATATACAATAATACTTTCATTCTGCATTTCTTTTAAACGGAAAGAGTAATAAATTGGATTCATTCAAGAGAACTAAATTATGATAATTTCACCTAAAAACTTTTGCTAATTAAACGAATGGTCATATAGTACATATGTATGGGTGAACTACAAATGCTTTGGGTAATTTACATTGTGGGCACCAACACAGGCTTTGTCTTTGTATCGGTTTCCAAAATACTTACTCATACAAATCAGGAAGTACACGCATTTCCTTGCAGCTGCCACCTACATATTTAAAATGGCTGAAAGCATGTGCGTCCCTCAGGCCCTCCTATTTTATACCAAACCCACCTCAATCCTCCATAGAACAACAAAATTAGGTCATCTCTAAATTGAATTGCGTGTCAAAAACATAGTACATATACTTTTATATATTACAAAGCTTTTAATAATTGATTGTAAGTGGGGTTATTTTCTTGCGCTTAGATTTTATTATTAACTAATTAATGAATCAATCAAATTAAAAATTGGGGAAGAACATATATCTCCTGGTTAGTCTTTAGCTTGAACTCCTCCTGGACCAAGCTTAAATCTTTGATTGACTGAACGCGGGATTTCTTCTTCATGATGAGTGACCATAATTAAAGTTTGATCAGGTCTCATATGCTTTTCTAACCATAAATTGACATTGCTAATCATCTTGTCGTCTAAACCTTGGAAAGGCTCATCCCAAATAATCAATTCCGGCATTTTGACCTATTGTTTAAATATAAAACATCACAATCAATACATATATCCTTTGTAAATATTAAATTTTATCAGACAATGTACCAATGAGCGAACTAGAAGAATGATACGTTGTTCACCAGTAGACATATCTTGCAATTTACGATTCAGCATCGGTTCGATATCAAAATCCCTGAATAGTTGCTTGATTTTTTGTGTTTGCTCTTCATTGATAGCACGAGGTACAACGACATCAAAGAAACCGGTACCTGCAGCCTCTAAAGCTGTCAAGTTTTGATTGAAGTACAAATGAATTTCAGGGCTTACCAAGCCCACTTTTTCTTTGATTTCCCAGATAGACTCGCCCGTACCGCGGCGGCGACCAAACAGTGACAATTCATTGGCATAAGCCTGTGGATGGTCTCCTGTCAAGAATGATAAAAGAGTTGTTTTTCCAGAGCCATTAGGTCCTAATAAAGCCCATTTTTCTCCTTTGCGAACGATCCAAGTGATGTCGCGAAGAATAGGATTGCCACCATAGGTCACCTTACAATTTTTCATTTCAACAATAGGGTCATTTTTACTGGTATCAACGGTTTGGATTTTTGCAGAACTTTTTTGATTTTCTTGCATTTCCCGATTTCTGCGTTTTTGATATTCTTCGGGATTTCCCTGCCATTCTATGGCCATATTTTTAAGTTCGATAACATTGGTTGCCCAAGAAGGAAATTCGTCTTGGGGTCGTAAGACGAGAACAACTGGGACTTGGGATTTGAGTGCCAGATTTCCTAGAACATCTAATAAATGCTGGCGATGTTCCACATCTAAGCCCACTGTTTCGACAGAATTAGTCGCTCCAAGTCCATTATTATCCTTAAACTATCAACGCAACTTACTGAGAGGTTCATCCAATACAAGCATAGAGGGATCCCTGAGTAAAGCCCTAGCGATTCTTGCTCTTCGAGTCTGGCCATTAGATAATTTGACAAATGACAGAGGTAGCAAGTGATCAATATTTAATTGTTTAGCTACTTTAAGGACGGCTTCTTGCGTATCATTTTTATCGCTACCGCTGAGGAGGTAATCTTGTAAAGTCAAGTCATTGTCCGGGTCACTGGTACATTTTTTATGGGAGAAAAGCGGGATCTTTCAATATCTTCTAAGCATTAATTTATTATACATTTTTTTCTTTTGGCTTACCTAAAGTTAAATCGCTCTTGATAATAATGCTTGCTATAAGAGAACATACCGGAATTTTCCTTGAAAGAAACCAGATGGACGTGATCTGAGGCATAAGGTGACACAGATGGGTTGATGATAGGCCATTTGCCAGCTGACAGGGGCTGGACAGAGTGTTTACCAGCAATTGTCTGACACAAATATGGTACCACTTATCATTACTACCATTATTCATTCAATAGCTATCAGCTTGTTATATTTACCTCTGCTAAGGTCGTTTTACCAGCACTCACAGGACCGACAATGACCACTCTCTCGTCATTCCGCAATGTTAAAGAAAGATTTTTAAAAGCCGGTTCCTTGACTCCGAAACGAAGCACTTCTACATTTTCTAATTGCACCAAAGTTTTCGATGCATAAGAACGAATGAGTCTTGACACGGGCTGATATCTTTTGAACGTTAAGAAACTCATGTTGTAATTTTTGTGATAAAAAAAAGCAGAAATAAACTTTCATCTTTTAATAGTGTCTGCCTAAACCTTATTTACTTGGTAAACTAATTTATGATTGGATAACCATCACCATGACTCGTAGTAACACATCCTATGTTGTCTACTGTCTAATATTGCTTAAAAGTAAACAATTGATTTGAATAAGTTATTGCTTACGTGACACTTAGCAATGGAGTTCATGCAAAAGAATGTTTTTGGGAGAAACCAATGACATGGGGGTGGGTCGATACAATTTGACGATTTAGAACACCGAACACGTCATGAAAGTGTGAATTTCCTGTCTCGAATTTGCATTGTCATGCTCTCAAGTCAATATCCGTATGTAGCTTCCTTTTGTTCCATAATCTTTACAGAATTCACCACAATTATGAAGTAAAAATGAGGGAAAACCTTGTAAAGTCATTACTACTCAGTCGTACAGTTTCCATATTTTACCCGCTTTTTACGCTCGCTGTGGGGCTATGAAAAATTGGCGGGAAAAACGATGTGTCTCAAGGAAAAAAAGAAAAAAAGAAAAAAAAAACGTTAGCCCACAGTCAATTTCCTTTTATGTTTGAACTTTTCTCTTTGGTATAAATTGATCAGTTTTTTCAATTTATTTACTTTTTTTTTCCTCTTTCCCATTATCAAATATTTCATTTTCATTTCATCCATTTTTTTTTAATACATCATGTCTGCTAATATGACTGAAGCTCAAACTTCTGCTGTCAACAGAGTTGTTGACCTCTTTACTGTCTCCTCTGACCGTTTAAAGCAAGTTGTTGACCAATTTGTTGAAATGGAAAAGGGTTTGGATCACCAAGGTGCTACCAGTAAGTATATATAGTGAAGAATTAAAAAAAAATGGCCATTTTCCAACATCTCTTCTTTTTAGTTGCTATGATTCCTTCTTTCGTCTCTGGTCGTTGTACTGGTGATGAAAAGGGTTCTTTCATGGCCCTCGATTTAGGTGGAACCAACTTGCGTGTCTGTCATGTCACTTTATTGGGTGGTGGTGAACACACTATTCGTCAACAAAAGTATGTTGTATCCGAAGAATTAAAGACCGGCCCCATGCGTAATCTTTGCGATTTTATTGCCGATTGTGTTGACAGTTTCTTGACCGAACATGGTGATAGCAACAGCCAAGAAGCTATTCAATTGGGTTACACTTTCTCTTTCCCCGTCCTTCAAACCTCTATTAACCGTGGTGTCTTGAAGCAATGGACCAAGGGTTTCAACTGTTCTGGTGCTGTTGGTAAGGATGTCACCATCCTTCTCCAAGACTCTTTCCGTCGCAAGAACATCAACGTCAACATTGCTGCTGTAAGTATATTTATAATTTGTGGGGGGAGGGGGGTTTCGTTTTGTAATGACGTGCACTGACTTTCAATGTTTATAAAGATTGTCAATGATACTGTTGGTACTCTTATGGCTTATGCTTACAAGCATCCCGAAACTTCTATGGGTATTATCATGGGTACTGGTTTCAATGCTTCTTACTATCAAGATATGAGCAAGGTCAACAAGTGGACTGGTGACAAGAACCAAGAAATGGTTATTAACATGGAATGTGGTGCTTTCGATTGTGAACGTCGCGTCTTGCCTTTGACAGTTTACGACAACAAGATGGATCGTGAATCTATCAATGTTCACCAACAACTTCATGAAAAGATGGTCGCTGGTATGTATCTTGGTGAAATCACTCGTAATGCTTTGCTTGACTTGGTCGATCAACAAATGTTATTCAACGGTCAATCTTCCCGCGAGTTGAACAAGAACTGGAGTTTCGAAACTGCTTATATGTCCACTATCGTTGTTGATGAAAGCTCTGACTTGAGCGATACTGGTCACATCTTGGAATCTGTTCTTAACATTCCCTCCACTACCTTGGTTGATCGTCAAATCGTCAAGACTATTTGTAAGGCTGTTGGTGTCCGTGCTGCTCGTATTGCCTGTTGTCACATTGCCGGTGTCATGAAGCACACTAACATGGTCGGAAAAGATTTCACTGTCGCTATTGATGGTTCTCTCTTTGAATTCTATCCTGATTTCGAAAAGAACATGAGCCAAGCTTTGGCCGAAGTCCTTGGTGAGCAGGCTCGTTCCAAGGTTTCCTTCGATCTCGCTAGAGATGGTTCTGGTCTTGGTGCTGCCATCATTGCCATGATTGCCGCCAAGAAGTAAAGACTGAAACCCTTTCCTTGTATTTTTACTTTATCACTTCAACACTTGTACTCTATCCCTTTTCCCTTTTTCGTTTGTGAATATATACACGATTTAACTCATCATTTTTGTTTAAAAAAGAAGCAACTTCATCTAGAAGAATCACTATTACCCTTACTTCTTCTCATATCTTGCATAATAAAAAAGAAATTACATCTAATCTTACTTTTTAATTTGGCGGGGATATTCGAATTTTTTATTTCGAACCCTTAATGAAACGAACCAATCAAACATTTATCTGATCATTACCATCACGGGAAGAAAAAGAAAAGTACGCGATCTTTAATTAATCATCATTGACAAACACTTTGATTATATGTAAAGTCAAATCTCTGTATTAAAATGAATCAAAAGTTGAATTCTACGTCATTGGTCATATCACTTTGTTCACTTACCGATTAGCCCAGTATCGGAAATGACTTTTAAGGGCCACGATCCACTCAGATGCATACGCGTCAATAATGTTTTCAGACAACACGTAGTCTGTCCTCGGATACGCTTGACCATCCTTCCCGTCTATAAACCCAGACGCACTAGTATTCGACACCGACACCTTATTCTCTTCATCCAAAGGCAGTCTCATAGTTTCAATCTTTCTCTTTTTACTGACGGGAGAGTCTATGTCACATTCTCCCTTTCTTTTGATACTTATTAGTATTTCGTCTAATATCTCTTCTTCGTATTCTACCCCTTCATCCTCTTGCGAAATGTGTAAATTACTGGATAAGGTGGAGGTAGATGGTGTATGCGTTGGCGGACATTTATTGCCGCTCGTCACAGTCGAGGATACATACTGCCAGAAAGATTGTAATAAAGGTTTCGCTCCCGCAATCGAGGATTTTATACCAAGATTGGGAATTTTCGGTAATCGCTTCAAACGAGTGATTTGAACTGGGTCTATTGTTTCATATTCCTCGTTGATCATAGGCTCTAAGCGGTAGCCTAATGGGTCAAAGGGATGAAAGATATTGAATATTCTTGTCCTTAGTGGAGGTCTATAGTGAATGTAGTCCAATCCACGACATATCAGTCCTGCGGCTATAGTATTTGCTTTAATACTTGAAGTCAATGGGTTATCTTTGCTATGAATCGTACCTATTGGACTTCCACATGTAAACAAGGATCGCACCTTGAATTTTAATTGAGGTACAATAAGATCTGGAGTTGGACATGATAATTTATCTAATTCAAGACTTTGCCATGGCGGTAAACCGTCTTCATCCAGCCATTGCATAGAAGCAATATCGTAAGCAATGATGCCTCCCAAAGAAAACCCAATGAAATGGACTTGAATATCTAAGTCGGGGAACTCTTGTTTATGCTGAATATAAGCCGTATTACATTGTTTACATACAGAGTCGACAATAAACTGTCCATGTGGTTTGGAGAAGTCTATTTATGTATTCATGTTAGTTTTTTGTATCAGAGTCATACATATGAAATTAAATTACAATAGAGACAGTCCATGAGCCAGTCATTTGTCGTCAACCTCACTTTCGGCACTGTATTGAGCGTTGTCCGATTTATTTTGGAGTCTACAACGCTGTGAATATCACTATGCCACTCTGATACAACACAATCAGTTTTCGTGCATGCATCTTTGTAACATTGATAATAATAACTTTTACGTACCTATAGGTACATACTTCACTCGAATGTTTTCTTCAGGATAATGACTAGAAAGTAAACTGGCAGTATTCTTCTCCATTGTAGATACTATTCTTATATCATATTCAATACATAATCATAATTTAAAAGTTCACATAATTACGTATATACTTATACGCTCAAATCTTTTTACCACTGACCATGGTGTTTCATATTTCCATACTTTTCGTATTGCTGACCCATACCATGAATAAAGAATACAAGGTGATCTTTTTTGTATGGTGTTTATTAACACAAAGTCAAATATTTTTTATTGCAGATTATAACAAAGAGTACATAATCTTACCTGAAACTATAGGGTCATCGTTGGAACTGGGTATCATGGTGATATGTTGAAGAAGGAAAGAAAAAGAAAAAAAGGAAGAGAGAGGGGGAGAAAAAGGTCAAAGAAGAAAGGGAAAAAAACCGATAATTAAGCCTCAATTATTTGTATGCATGTTGTAGAGCAAAGACACCACAAGGGGTGTAATCCATTGGTTGCCATTTGTTCGGCTTAATTTAGTTACTATTCCTACTTGCGTGAGAGGCCCTCCACCATTCTTTTTCGTAAGAATCTAACGAGGTATTTGTTTCTTCCTATGCCTGCCTTCTTTGTTTGCTCATTCTTTCAACATGATAAAATCGTTATTTACTACTAGTCAATGAAGTGATAAATTAGATATGCTCACCTCAATATTTTGCATCCAAGGGTGTGCTATAACATCCGCAATAGTGTATCTTTTTGTAGGGTCCAGCACCATCATATGTTTGATTAAATCTTGAGCTATGTACCGTGTGATCAATTAACACGACATGGACCATTCTTTGGGCGTTATAAAGACTCACCTTCTTCACTGATGTTTTTCCAGCTTGGTCGAGGGAAACTAAACAACCCTTCAAGGATATGATGCTTCAACTTGTTTTTACTTTCGTCGCTTTCATCATCTGTAGAGAAATATTTTCAAAATTTAGTGAAATTAATACGCATACACTTCATCGCTACGTATATAATTACCAAACTGTGGAAACGGTGTGCAGTTCGTCAAGGCCGTATAAAGAAGTACACCTAAACTCCAAATATCAACGGCAGAGCCATAGCCATCGCCATCCTCTTTCATTCGTAATAATTCTGGAGCGGCTATTGTTCAATCATATATGAATAAAGCCATCTACCATGTCTGCTTGAACACTATCTTTACGTACCATACATCATTGTTCCACATGTTGTGAGTAATTTCTCGCCTTTTTTCATAAAGGTTGATAAGCCGAAATCACACAATTTGACTGTCAATTTCTTTCGGTCGCACATGATGACATTTTCCATTTTCAGATCTCTGTGAACAATGTTGTGTTCATGAAGGTACTAAATAAAACGAAACTTTAGGTAACTATCCTATAATTGCCGTCATGTCAGTTATACGTACTAATATAGCGTGGGCGATTTGATCGAAAATAATTTTGATCTCAAATTCCTGTAGGCGCAAGTCCATCACTGGCTCCGCTATATTTGTAAACAAATCACCATTTGCCCCACTGTCAGAAAAAAGAAATCATGCAACAGAATTAATAACATTTTCGATTCTACATCAAGATATTTCATGATACTTTACTATTCCATCACAATATACAAGTTATTGTCCTCTTCGATTACGCGATTGATTTGAATAATGCACGGCTGTGAAATTTGAAAGAGATTAATCGCTGAAGAACAAAACAAACATAAACAAACAAACATACATGTACCGGGAACGCCATACAGACACTTATTTCTCTTAAAAGCGAGGTAGAACTTGTCTTTGATTTACACTTTGACATATCGATTTCTTTAACGGCTACTCTTTTGCCTGTAGATTTGCAAACAGCTAAATGAACAGTGCCAAATGCTCCATCGCCTATCGCGTTGAGTGTTTGGTAAAGTGATTCGAATCGTCTCACAGGAATTGTGTTTGTTTTGGGTTTGATAAAAGTATAACGAGGATTTTCTAAATAGAGTGTTGATTGACAAGTTGAAACAGGTAAAAAAAAACGCGTTTTATTTACCTTTGTATTCAGGATAGATTCTTGGATCCTTAAAGTGGATGTAATCATTCGAACGTAATTCCAGGACGGACCGACTTTCCATCTTCTTATTATTCACCCAGACGCCGTCTTTACTGTTACAACTATTATTGGAGGTTTAACAACATATAGAGCGATTACCTTTTTAAATAAAGACGTACCTTTGGTCATGAATATATACGGCCATGCTACTACCATTATCATTAGCAATTCGGGGTCTCTATTTGATATCGAAAATAGAGAAAAACGAGGTCAGTGCTGAGGCAAAAAGTTATTATGCAGCTTGACATTTTACACAGTAAATAAAAGCGTGTCGTCCACCCGCTGCACCAGAATGAGATATTCTAGATTACCGTTAGTAAAAAGAAGTACTTTTTAAAAGCAATTGCTTACCTTATATCGCATAACGGATCGCTTCCGATAACGTATCCACCAGCTTCATCTGCCCCTCTTGCCTCAAGTATTTTATCCAAAGTGATGACTTTATCACCATATTTATAGATATAACCCCAAGCAGACTTGACTTCCGCAAAGGTAGGGATTCCTTCGACATGTGTCAATATTTTGGGATTTTGAATGGCCTGACATGTCGTTGGCTTCTTTTCAGATCTGAGATTGTAACTGAGCCCTTCTCCCCATCGACTCGAGTTGAAATCGCTCCTTTTAGAAGTTAGTTTTTTATTATAAGGACTTGTAGTCGAAGCAGAAGTTTTGCTTCTAAACAAAGTAGGACTTGCTTTCATTGCCTGGGAGATAAAGTAAAGAAAGAACGAATTAAAAGAAAGTAAAACCTAGGGGAATCGCTTTATTTATTTGTCAAAATAAAAATTTTTTTACGAGCCAACAAACTTCTCTTTGTCAAACCCAAAATAAAAATAACCATGTCAAAATTGTTGAAATTAAACTCATCGAAATTACTTTGGAAGGATTTGAGCATTTCACCCAAAGAGTTGAGACTTGACACTTTACGTTGTGGTCAGTCGTTTCGCTGGAAACAAATGGACGATCAATGGTAACTCAAAAAAAATAGAGATTCAACATCAGCAGAATTATAACTTAATCGAGTTATTAGGGTTTCTGTTTTACGAGGAAGACTGGTAGTCCTGAAGGAAACTCGTAAGTGCCACAGAAAGTTGTAAAGTGAAAGAAAGATACTGAATCTAAAGAGATACTTTGTAGCTGCTACTATATTATACGGGTATGACAAGGAACTAAAGGACGAAGCAGTAACCGAAATCAAAGATTATCTCCAATTGGACAAAGTTTCCCTACAAGACTGTTATGATCGTTGGTCCAAAATTGACGCAAACTTTGCTAAAAAGGCAATCCACTTTCAGGGTATCCGGATGCTGAGACAAGATCCTTGGGAAAATGTTGTCTCATTTATTTGCTCAAGTAATAACAATATTGCCAGAATTTCCCAGATGATTGATAAGTTATGTAAAAAGTTTGGTAAAAAAGTGGCTATATTGGACGATGTTGAGTTTTACGACTTTCCTACTTTGGATTCTCTTACTAAATCGAATACAGAATCAGTATTACGAGAATTGGGGTTTGGTTACAGGGCGAAATACGTGGCTAATACGGCAAAAAAGATCAAAACGGCTCACGCCGAATTAGGAGAAAGCTGGTTAAAAACGCTTCGTAGCGTGACCTATCCAGAAGCAAAAGAAGCATTAATGGAGTTACAGGGAATTGGTCCTAAAGTAGCAGATTGTGTGGTATGTATATATATATATATAACTATAGTGTATAGACACTAATTAAATTGCATGCATCCAGTGCTTGATGTCTTTAGATCATTCAGAAGCTATTCCTGTGGATACCCACGTCTGGCAAATCGCCTTACGAGATTACGGGTTTAATAAAAAGGGCAAAACTTTGTCAAGCAAAATGTACATAGAAGTTGGTGATCACTTTAGAGCATTATTTGGAGAATATTCGGGATGGGCCCACTCGGTAAAGTAGTTTTCAGTTTTTGATGATTATAGATTATTCCTAATCGACTTTTTTAAATATTAAGGTTCTGTTCACTGCTGACCTGAAAAGCTTTGATATTGAAACAAAGAAGCGAAAGTTGGAGCTAGTCGTCGAAGAATTGAGCGTTAAAAAAGAAGAAAAGGACGGCACTAGTCTAACAGAGATCATAACCACTACAACTACTATAGATAATGTGAAGAAAATCAAATCAGAGAATTAGATATTGTTGTAATAAAAGTTACTGAAAAAAAATTCTCGTATCCCTCCATCCCCCAACATTTCAATATCATGCGTGCTAATGCAATGTTTCAACTGGCCGAAAACTGTCGGTTATTTAAAATGTTGTCCTCTTGGCGTATTTCCGATGAGTTTTTTTTCTCTACGCAACAAACAAGGTTTAGAGATATGAAATCATGCCACAATGGAAGTACAAAACTCATTTTACACAAGGTTGTGTAATCTCATCTAAAATATACAATTATTGCTAGATTAACTATGTATTGGACTCATGACTTGTTGTATAATATTTGGATTAAAGTGTAAAAAGGAAACATAAAATGAGGAACTACACGTTAATATGTAATGTTTCAAAAACATTATTTCCCGTTCGATTTTGTGTATCACCTTGAAAACCAGTTTTAAAATTAATTACAAGGAGTAATACATAATTTGAATGCACTGGGCGTTTTCATTTTGCTGTAACAATGAGATTTTTGACATCCTATTTATTAAATGTATAACGAGATCAATCAATAGTACACATTTCTTTATGAAAAGGTGATTATCTTCATAATGGAGTTTGAATTGGTTTATAGGAAGAAACAACGCCTCTCCTTTTTTGGAGTCTGCTTGTGCGGGTGTGCACTTCTTTATTAGTATTAGAATTAAATCAATCAAGATTGGTAAATAGTAGTATTAATGGTAGTATTATTTTTTGTAGGTAATAGGTAAGCTTGGTAATTAACTGATGTATATATGTACAGTGTAGGCAAGGGGAATTTTTTTACTTCGAACTAAGCACGGTAGCCGTTATTGCCATTGGATCGATGGCTGAGTTGTCTTGAAAGTTTGCTTGTGTAATGTTTTAAAAGCTCCTTGACTATGACGAAAAAATTTAATGATCTAGATGTTATACGACATAGATTCGAGTTAACTTACCATGGTCAGAGCTGCTACTTCTTCTATGGACAGGTCTTTCATATTGTTCCTTGTCTTCGTAATGATAAACGGCAGGAGGAGCACAAGAAAAGCTAACGGAACCCATTGCAGCCTTATTGCTTCTCTTCTTGGAACAAGGTACAACCTTGTATTGATCGTTCTTGCATTCATACCATGATTCAAGGGTAGGAATACTGTCGTAAAGGGAAGGAGTTCTGTTTAATGCGTTGGAAGGAACCATGATTGTAAAAGTTATGAGTAACAAAAAGTTTTTATAAAAGTGGTGGTGGAAAAGAGGGAATAAACGAGGTGATTGCTCTTTTTATAATTTTCGGCTCTTGATTTTGGTTTTGTGATCCAGCCACTCAACGCACAGCAAAAAAAAACTTATTCTTATGGAAATAAAGAAATTTCTCTTATCCAATCAACTTCCGAGCTCCTCTTTCTCAAAATGAAAATTACCAAAAAAAAGTATTGAGTCATTTGAGCGATTCCACTGACCTGATTCAACTTCAAACCTGAACCCCACATCGTTCACTTTGTATGGCACAAGTATAAATTTTTGGTAAAAAAAAGGCTCTTGTTTACAGACGTTGTATCCAACGCTTTTATGGTGGGAAGATGTGTTGATGCAAAACAAATCTTTAGACATTGTATTTCAGCACAGACACCAGAAAGTCTGATTTGTGCTGACGGTGTAACCAAAAGGCACTATCAAATATTTCCAAAAACAAAAAAAAATAGTAGATGAATGAAATTGATGCACATTTAGAAACTCCTCTTCGATCAAAATATATTTTCTTGACAGGGCCGTTTATCATCGACCCGTTTAAAGACAATATACGCCGTATGTGTCCAAGGACTTATTACAAAGGCACCTGTGTGATTATCGTAGAGATTTTCCAATGATACTTTAAATATACCTGGTAAATGACACCATCGCTGGTGTCCGATGAAACTTTGAGTTTTATGTTATCTAACGTGTAACAATAAGCGCTTGTGTATGGTGGGTCTGAGAAGTTGTTGTAAAACATCTCTAATCACCGCAAATGTGTCGCTCAGATTTTCTCTACAAAGAAAACCGTCACCTAAAAATATTACTACCTGTTGATTGGCTAATAGAGTGACCATTGAGAATGGGGCCATAGAATGCAGGCACAAAAATATGTTTACTATCTATGAATTCCAATATCACTGCAAATCAATTGGCATTGCGTAGATATTTTGGCCCACTGAAAAACCAAGTCAAACATTGAGTGACAAAAAGTGAAAAGAAGAAGAAAGCGTGTCTAGTTGTGTGTTTGGGTGGTAAGCAACAGGATAAGCGACAACAAATTTAGGAGAATAATAAATGATATGCAATCCTTTCTCATATCTCCCCTAAGGCAATAATATAAGGGGTATTTTTAACTCGCTTACAATCCTTTGAACCTACTCCTTTTCTCGTTTTCACTATTTTCTTTTTTTCCCTTTTTCTCTTTTTCCTATTATTTGAACCTCTACTATTATTATAAAAGTATAAAAAGTAATAAAGATGATGACTGGTAAGAAAAAGAGCACAAAATTGAATTGATCTAATTGCATACTGAACCAAGTCAATGATAGATCAACTCTCCCCACAGGCAACCTCAAGTGGAGTAAGCAAACATACTTTTGGGAATTTGAAGAACGGCCTTTAATCATTTTTTTTATTCGCCCTACTTTAGATTACAGTGGTTCGTAAGAAGCTTCAAGGCTACGTAGGTTTCGCAAATTTACCCAACCAAGTTCATCGAAAATCTGTTAAAACGGGATTCCAATTTACTTGCATGGTTGTTGGTAAAATCTTTGAATAGTGATAATAAAAGTGATAAATTCAAGACATCTTACTTGATTTTTATTAGGTGAATCTGGTCTTGGAAAGTCTACATTAGTAAACACACTTTTCAATACTCAACTTTACCCTCCCAAGGAAGTTGGAGAATTGACAGCAGAGGTTCCCCAAACCGTTGAAATCAAGTCTACTACAGCTGATATTGAGGAAAATGGTGTCAAATTGAAATTGACCGTTGTTGATACACCTGGTTTTGGTGATTTCGTGAATAACGAGGAGAGGTATGTGTGCAGTGATAGTTTAAATCCCAAAAAACAAAATTGCCTAATTACTGCTCTTATTAGTTGGAAGCCCATCTTGGATGATATCGAATCTCGTTGCGATGCTTATCTTGAGCAAGAGAACCGCGTCAATCGTAGAAGGATGGTTGATAACCGCATCCATGCTTGTCTTTATTTCATTGCACCCACTGGCCACGCGTAAGTTAGCATGTAAACCAAAATATAGAAGAACGTGTGCATTAAACTCCCTTAATTAGTTTAAAACCAGTGGATATTGAGTTCATGCGTAGACTTCATACCCGCGTTAACTTGATTCCCATTATTGCCAAGGCTGATACTATGACTGAAGAAGAAGTCATTGCATTCAAGGAACGCATTCTAGCTGATATCAACTATCATCAAATTCAAATTTATCAAGCACCTGTTTATGAATATGATGATATGGAAACTATGGCTGAAAATAAGGAGATTATGTCCAAGATTCCTTTTGCTGTTGTTGGTTCTGATAAAGAGTTTGATGCCGATGGTGGGCGTCGTATTCGTGGTAGAATGTATCCTTGGGGTTTGATTGAAGTGGATAATGAAGAGCATTGTGATTTTGTAAAACTCCGACAAATGTTAATTCGGTAAATATTTCTCCTATTCTTTCTACATGAGCGTGCGTGTGTGCGTATGCACTTGCGAACGTTTGTAAGTTTATAACTCCCTGATTTACTCATTTGTCTTAATAACTTTTTAGCACCCATATGGAAGAGCTTAAGGAATATACAAACGATGTTCTCTATGAAAATTATCGTACTGAGAAGTTAACAGCCATGGGTATCCAACAAGATCCTTCTGTCTTCAAGGAGGTCAAGTAAGTCAAACGATATCTACATTTAACTAATGATAATAATAACAATGTACTTTCATCACTTAGTCCTACCCAAAAGATGGAGGAGGAAAGAATTGCTCACGAACAAAAATTAAGCAAGATGGAATCAGAAATGAGAGCCGTATTCCAAGCCAAGGTCACTGAAAAGGAGGCTAAATTGAAGCAATCTGAAGCAGAGGTAAGATAGAAACGGTAAAAATAGAGTTTACATTTGTGAGGCTAACTCTCATGTCAAATAGTTGTACGCACGTCATAAAGAGATGAAGGATGCTCTCGATAAACAAAGGGCAGAGTTGGAAGAAAGAAAGCGTCGCTTAGAATCTGGAAGGCCAATGACACCCGAAAAGTCAAAGAAGAAGGGATTCTCGTTTAATAAATAAATTTTGCTTATGAATACCCTTTTCCTCTTCTTTAATTCCCCTATCGAACAAATTAATATTTTAACACGAATAAATCATATCTTTTCAAAATTTCATTCACAGATGTTGATTATGCTTTCATAGTGAACACGCAGTAATAAAAGTGTTTGTAGTTTCTAATGTGCATAATGCAAGATATACTATTAAGCGCGCCATTTACAACGGGATAAAGATTTATCAAGATAAGGCCGACGTTCTATAAGTTTAATCATCGTATTTCAATCCAAGGTTTTTGCGACGAGAAGGCATGAATGTACATGATTTGCTGATATCTGCCTAAGCGTGCGTTTGATGAGCTGCATCTGTATACTATCATTACTAGAAAAAGGGCAAAATTTTTGCAGCCTCAATATAGAAGACTGTTGATATTGATACAGATGCATACTAAAGTATGCTCCCAGCGACTCAACGCAACTTTGACCAAAAGTTTTACTAGCAGGCATATGATTAGTCCAACAAAGTTTGGGCGCAAAAAATCGGGTAAA
This sequence comes from Mucor irregularis B50, assembly GCA_000587855.1. Classification (NCBI taxonomy): domain Eukaryota; kingdom Fungi; phylum Mucoromycota; class Mucoromycetes; order Mucorales; family Mucoraceae; genus Mucor; species Mucor irregularis. The sequence continues at coordinate 313,005 of KK076427.1, forward strand.
ACTATCAAAGTTTGTATTACAATCCTATTCTCCTCATTGACATTTGTAAGCATTAGATTTTACGTAGTAAAAGCTGAAAGGCTTTAATCTCGATTTTCTATTTAAGCTAAGGCTTACGTAAGAGAGACATCCAAGAGAGAGCTGTACGACATATCACAGAGGTTTGTCTTCTACGCAGCACTCATGTATACGCAGCAGTATTGTTGCTGCTATTAGCTACGTAAGGTTGTTTTTTGTACTTGCGTTAGTTGTACTGACTTCATGTCCAAATGCAAGAGCAGATCTGTACCGATGATCAACTGCCAAGACTCACAATGGGACCTCAAGCGAAGAACTTTCAGAGTCCGATCTTAATAATGCTTTAGTAAAAGACAAAAGTTTGTTTCTTCTAGCGTCTTCTTCCTCTAATAAGAAAGCGCAGCAGACTCTTTTCTAAAAACCATTGGTACTGACAATATACTACTTTCGGCACGGAACTGCGGATTCTTATTTTTTCAGATTGTATGAGATGGAAAAATACTCATTTCGGTTTACTCTATAAATCTAAAGAACCGGAATGGTTCAAACGAAGACAATACTGGTTCTTTGTAGAACGTATAGTTTCATCGAATTGGGAATATGCATAGTTTGTTTTTATTTAATAGAACAAAAAAGGTGTATAAATAGCTATATCTGGAGATATGATCATGGGGGTTTATTTGTACATGCGAGTCTAAGTGGTAGTTATAATGGTAGTTTTACAAGTGGGAGGAAATATGGTTATGGTATATGATGTTCACGTTGAAATAGGATAACAACATTAGAATATCTGTCAAAATGAGGACTCGGTTGCTCCTAATGTCGATTTTATGCTCTTGTCCAATCGTTTTAAAGAGCGATCCAGTTGTCTAACTTGGGCCATCAAATCATCATAAGCTCTGCATATTTCCTTGTCAACTTCTTCTACCTCTACGGTAGGGTATATCAGAAACGCATTTTTTAACGAGGTGAACACAATTTCCATAGAAGCTCCATCCGATTGCAGATCGTCCAAGTGATCTTGCAATTCTTGCAGTGCAGCATATTGCCGTAATATTGCGTTATTTTGCTGCCCTTTATTTTGGACTTGCTGTTGACACTGTGGCTGGTGTTCCGGCTGGAGGAGCTGCTGTTGTTGATGCTGCTGTGGTTGAGGATAAGGTTGGAGTGGATAATACTTGTTACTTGGAGAGTTATAATTGTTTCCCATTGAGAAAGGTAATGCTTGTAATAAAGAGAAGAAGAGAAAAAGAAGAATTGCGTAGCTTGATTGAGTGTTCATTATATATATACCTTTTTTATTTTAGTTATTTCAAACCATTGACGAATCGGTATTGAGTATAAATGTAAAAACAGAAAATTGGAACTTTGCGTCTGGGTTTCCAAAATAGACATTCTTTCCGCTAAAAGGTTACTGATGGTCGCACAACATGTCTTTTTTAGACAAGTTCCGGTTAAAGCGCACTCCTATTCTTTTTATTCCCCCCCTCTCCGCGCCCCTGATTCACCCATTTATCATCCGATCGATTTGAACCTTCCATCCGCTTTCTAAAATCTGTTCTATCCGTAAATATGCTGTGTATCTTAGCATACACGAGCATACGTAGGCATAGCGGGATTCACAATAATCGCATATTTCAATCGTCCTGTGATTTGTGTGCGTTGCGTATATGTATCACAATCATATTAAATACGAAAATCGCGAACCTACCATATTCAATTACGATATTCCTATTTAATGTTGATGTTACGAAGAAAACAGATATTCTTCATTATCGTCATTATTTGTACACATCAGAGATTATCGTCGCGCTCAACACACTTGTAAAAAAACAGCAGTCCATTATTCTGACGATTTCTATTATGTACACATATTCTTTGTAAGCAACTGTTTTTTTTTTACTTCATATCAATATAAATAATAAAAATGAACGAACGGAAGCTACCTGAAGAGATTCGTGATGATATGCACGAACTATTTCCCGCTATATTAGACACAAGTAAATGAGTTCTCCTTTAGTGTACATAAAGAGAAAAAATGCCAAGCAAGTCTTACATTTAATCCATACTAGAAAATCTATTCTATAAGCTATCAAATGAACTAGCAGTGACAACCATGAACGAGCATATTCTTTTGAGTGATGAATATTACCAAAAAGAGCTTAGATGGAGAATTTCTCTTGCCACACTGAAACGGTTGGATTCCATAAAGCACGATTGGAGCGTCATATTACCACGAACTCTGTTACATTCAATTCCAAATTTGTATAAAGAAAAGCCTCTATTTTTAGAAGACAGGTAAAATAATCTATATTCTCTGTATACGTTTGCGATTATTGCTTATGCATAATATTTATTTCAGCGATCGCACCGTTTTAGATAAGAGCGAGAAAAATACACCTATACTATCCTCATCCATACAATGTGATGTTGTTGATTTTTCCACAAGCAGCAGCAGTTCGGAAAAGAGATTCTTGCCACAAAGAAATTTGGATGATTTTAAAATAATACAAAGCTGTTTAAAGAAACAACAAAAGCCTCTTAGAAAGCAATTATGTGAATTGGATAATACGCGTTTTAACTTTGATTGACTGCTAGATTTGACAGCAATTTTCCAAATCCTGTGCTATTCATGCAATTTTCTACAGATCATTATTATTGATGAGCGAAAAAAGAAACCCCAAAATCAAGTGATAATACACACCTTGGCATTCCCATAAGACTTTCGACCATAAATCATTCATTGCAAATAAATTTCGACTTCCCAAGATAATCAAATGTCTAGACGTGGAAAAAAAAATTTTTTTTCTGTTGAGTATGCGTGTGCGGAGGATCAAACGTTTTTAATCTTACTGCTGCCGCTGCTTACCTTTTAGCGCGTGTAAGTGCCACATTGATTCGTGGTTGGTTGTCCATAAACTGACTTTCTGTCGTACGAACTGTAGATAAAATAATTACTTCTTTTTCTCCACCCTGCATGAAAATTTATTAGTGCGCGCGTACGCGTAAGTCTCCCTCTACTCAATTAATATATATTTATACATAAATTTTTTACCTGGAAGGCATCTACAGTGGAGATCTGGACACTTTTACTGCTATTTGAATCAGTCGAACCAGAACTCAAGAACTCTGATAATTTATCCGCTTGTTCCTTGTCTAAGATTAAAATTAATTTCTAGAAAATCCATACACCAATAATAAGGGTGCCTTACATAATGAAATGACACCAAGCTCTGATGGTGATATATTCAATGAGATCATAGTTTGGATAAAATGAGCCGAGATGGCTACCTCTGTTTCATTCCAATATGAATTGCTTCGCATTGATTTGTGCTCCTATCGAAAATTGGTAAATTAATTTACACTGCAAGGGGGTTTGACAAAAAAAAATCCTTACGGTTCCACCAACGTCAACGAATAATAAGGTTGGAAGACCTTCTATTAAAGGCTTTCGGTCTTCGACGGTGACACCATTCAGTAATCGTCTGTCATAAAATAATTTGTTGCTGATATTGGAAATTTGAGGGTGGCACTGGAATAAGAAGTGTTAATATAGAAAAAAAACGTGTGCACTTTTTGTCATTGAGTTTACCCGGTATTGTGTTCTCAACATAACGGACTACAAAAGGAATTGAGTGTCAATATTAAACAATAGGAAATCCATTGTAATATAAAAAAATTTACCTCGTGTCCCATCTCAATCATTCGATCAAAAATAGTTTTATCCAAACCTAGACCAAGTTTTCCTTCCTCAGCGTTCGTAGCGAGGGTCGGTGGTAATTGCAAAGGATCGCCAATCATCACTAAACGATTGCAGTGGAAGCGCGCCAAAGGAACCATAGTCAACGGCTCCATCAATTGAGACGATTCATCCACAAGAACAAAAGGAAACTTCACCCCGTTGAACACCTCAAAGGTAGAAGACATAAAGGTGGTGCCCACAACAGCAACACTTTGTACATGCTGTGCTCCTTCCGACTTTCGAAACTTTTGAATTGCTGTCGAGATATTTTCATTGTCTTCCTCCGAATTATGCGGGTCTTCTAGCATTTGCTCCAATTCTTTGAGTTCTTCATTGCTATTTAATCTAGCTTTCGATGTATAAGGCAATAGGTTCTTGGCAATCTTTTTCATGCTTCCAATTCGAATAAAATGATCATATCCAAGCTTTAGTAAAGTTTGCAAGATACGATCCACAGCGACATTCGTCATGGAGGAAACCAATATTTTGAAATTAATCCTGTCCTCTGGCTCTCTTTTTCCGTTTACGATATCCACAATCTCCTGAATAAATATAATAATGACAGCCGCTAGAAAACTCTTTCCAGACCCATACACGCCATGAACGAGAACAATGGGATGTTCAGGTTCCTCGTTCCACCCTGGGCAACGGATGACTGATCTCGCTACACGTCGTAACACGCTTTGTTGATCCTCATTTAATCGATACATGATGCACGTTTCCTGAAACTTTGTTTCGACGTCAATGTTATCCTCCCATTTTAATTGGATATGATCCATGGTGGGCAGAGGTTGGGGTGGAGGGGCTGCTTTCTTCTTTTTTTGTACACCGTCCGTCAAGATGTACGGTAAAAGGGGCAATTGGTCCACATGTTGATCCAGTGTATCCAACATCATGAATTCTGTGCTTGCAGAAATAGTACGTAATGCGTACACAGGCTTTCGTTCATTCAGTATTTTAGATGCTATGCGCACGTCTCTCGGTGTAACACAATCCAATTCCAATGCACCATCCGAAAACGGACCGAAATAAGTGCTTCGAGCGAGAAATGTCTGACTGGATTCAAAGGTAGGCACTTTAGATATCACCCATACATCGTCCTTGTTGTACTTGGAGTAGTGTTCTCGACTGTTGTTCACCATGATACGCAATCTTTTCTCGAATCGCTGGTCTCCTTTCAATTCACATTCTACGTACATGCCCAGTCCTTTACTGCGAATGATACGTTCCAGCTCAGACCCTCTTTTCCCTTTACTGAACTTCTCGTACATGGTGTAAAAGTACACGGCATAATTCATGAGTAAAATATCCAAATGCTCGTGAATCACTTTTTTAAACGTCTCTTTGTAAAGGTTGACATTGGCGAATTTTGTTGGAACTACTTTGGATCGTTTGGGATATTTTTTGTTTTTAAGACTGTCAGTGCTTTTTTGGCATTGGGAAATTGGAGAGCCAAAGAGACGGAACTGTAAAGGTGATACATTGTGAGTATGCTCATTACCAATTAGGATTCCAATTACTTACTCGGCAAAAGGGCTTTTAAAAGGCTTGGTTGTTGTGTCATTGGAAGTAGTAGCAGAGGATTCTCCAGCATCATTTGTATTAATTGTGGGTATCTTTGATGCAGGAGTGAAAGAACTATTATGATTAGGTAAGTAAGATTGCTCAAGTGTCTCTTTCTTGTAAATTTACCTTGTGGATGGTGTCCCGCTCGTTCGTTCAGTTGATAGAGGTGTTTCATGTTTCTTTGGGTGATTCATTTGTGAAGTTTGAGGGGTAGATGCAGAAGCAGTAGCTGTATTTGATGGGGTTATATTTTCGGCGGAAAGCGCTTCTCTATGTGTGGATTGATGAAGTGTAGAGGATGTTCTCTTTGATAACCCCACACGCACTCTCTTTGGAGGAGCCAAGAATGCACTCATGGCTGGCTGTTGTGGTGTAGGTGCCGGGGGCTGCTGTGGTGTGGGTGTAGATACCGGCTCCGATTTCTCTTTCAATGGTAGAAATTCTGGCTTGACTGAGGGTGGATCGATGTCCATCATTTCGTCTTCATCGTCATCGTCCAGACTCATGTCTACAATACGTTTCTTGGGTATCATTTGCGGTGGTTCGGGGGACTTGGTGATTTGAGAACTGGGATCATCGTTGTTGTTTTGTGGAGTTGTTGTCTTCATAGCTGGAGGAGGAGGAGAAGCAGGTGCAGATGGCTGTGGTGGTTGGGGTATTGGGACTGGACGAGACATAGTAGGACGCATAGGTTGCATTGGTCTACGAAAAGGAGCACGTTGTGGCTGTGGTTGCGGAGGTGTCGGTGTAGGAGTTGGTGTGGATGCAACAGCGCCTTCAAATGCTTCAATAGTCACAATATGTCCATCAAATTCCAATTCATCACCTACATCGGGCACACTTTTGTAAAATTTTCTTTTCAAGTCGCATCGTTTTAGTCATAATCCTGCTATATTTTCCACAGTATATTCTATGTTACCTATCAATATTGTATCCCTTTTCGTCTGTCAAGATAAGCTATTTTATTTAAATTAGATGGCGTTTCAAGAAAATCCAAAGTATGCCTCTCTTACTTTCTTGTTTGAGCTGTAATATTTCATAGTGCCTATAAGACTATGATAAGTACTTGCAAAGTACAGTTGTTTCCAGCGTTATTTTACCGTCTTGCCATGTTTTATGCTTTTTAGTCTTTTGTGCCGTAAACAAGACAACATATTCAGTAATGGTGTTTTCTGTCATGGAGAACAAATGAGGAACAAAAGTAAAAGTGTCTTTTTCGCAGCAAAAAATAAAAATGCTTAAGGCACAACACGCTCGAAACGTGACGTGTTGGTGGTTTTTTTTTTTGATGGCCCGCGTTTTTTTTCACTTTCTTTGTTATAATTTGACAACCGTTTTTTTTTTTTTTTCAGGAGCACATATTTTCTTTACTGTTACAAAGAAAATAAATAAAACGCAATGAGCCAGATACGAACACTGCCAAAACCCAGAACGAGAATGACGTCTCCTTGGAGGCTAATGGGTATAAATGAGTAATAACCGTGACATAGTCTTTATACTTATATAAATCTTGATCTTGTAGAGCAATTGCGGTCAAATTGGCTTCTTTTAGTAAGTCTATGCCCGAGATCTACGCTGCTAATAAACACATATTGACCACTTTTTTCGAAATAAATAGGATGCGCCATATCAAAGAGACATTGTATGGGACGACACAAAGATGAGCGAGTTGATTGATTCCATTTTCCACAATTATTATATCCCACCACTGGTGTTTGCTGTACGCAAAATTAGAGGAAGACAAACACGTATGGTTATCGACGGAAAGCAGAGATTAACTTCCATCAAAAGGTAAGTCTGCAAGAACTTGTTATTCGACGCGATGAACTCTAACAAACTCGAAATAAACGTACGTGTTTAGATTTATGGATAACGAGTTACCTTATATTGATCGGTCTTCTGGAGAAGAAGTGAAGGTGTGGTATACAAGTGAGACAGACAAGGGCGACATGGGAGAGGATGCAGTGTACTTGGATGAAGAACAAATGAACATTTTCAACTCTTTTGAATTTGTCTGCAGTAAGTGAGAGAAAATAAGCTTGAATTTGGTTGATTCCCACTCTAATTCACACCTTTTCTTTCCTTGCAAAATTAGTGGAATATACTGATATCACAGAAGATGACGAGGTAAAGCATATAATAAACATGCGAGTTGAAATACATATTTAATAATCTGTCAAACATGTATGATATTAGTTTGACATTTTCTCTCGAGTACAACTTGGTGTAGCAATCACAAGCGCAGAGAAATTAAAAGCACACAATACTTCAGTCGCTGAAATTTGTAGAAATTTGACTGAAACTTACATTGATATACAAAATCTATACAAAAAGGGCAAACCACAAGTGTTCCAACTTATTGCTCAAATCTTCATGACCATCAAAAACGGAAAAGATAATTTCAGAACAACACCTAAAGGATTAAGTGATTTCGTATCGGATGTGTACTACCATCCTCCTCTTCAACTGGTTGAAACACTAAAGAAAACATTAACTGTTCTTAAAGCGTTGGCTACCAATGAAGTGTACACAAAAGAAGCATTCTATGTGGGAGGATCAAAAAAGTATCCAATCAAAGCATTGGAACTCATATTATTCGGCGTCTTTATCGCTTCCGTACAAAGATCTAGAAGTAATCAAGATTTCCTCAATGATTTCGTGGAATTAAGGCGATACTTACAAAACAGAAGAGATGGTAGATTATATTTGGGTAGAGAGGCATTTAGTGTCGGGATGGAGTTTGTTGAAGAGCAACTGTCAAGGTATGATCTTGTCTCTCTCCGCCCTCAAGTCGTTCATCAAGTGATGGAGAGTGACGATGATGATTCTGACGAATTAAAATACAGTGAATATGAGCCAGATTATGAAGCCGCTGCGCGATTACCTACCCCATCCAAACGTAGTAGAGTTGAAAACACAGCAAGACATAATCATCCAAATATTGCCATTGCAAAGAGAGGAAGAGCAAGAAGATGATCATTATTAGTCTCTTTTGAATATAATAAGTTATTGATGTAGTACTACTAGTAAATACCATAAATAAAAAATACATGTAAATTGTTAAACAATGATGCGAATTAAATATAGATTTATGTATGCTATAAATACATTTAAGCAATGCAGCAGTAAGTAGTGCAAATCAATTGTGTTTCCCAAAAAAAAATGTTGAGTGATGATGATGATGCTATGTGGCGGCGGCGGTGGTTAGTTCCTTTTTCGATTCTTGGCGTACATGTTTTCGAATCTAATGGCAGGAACTTGTGGCGGGTCCAATAATATACATACATATGTACGTCAATATCCGGCCAATCGGGCCGTGTCACTAACCATACATAGTATACAGCCTAAATCAATGAATTTTCTGCTTAGCATTTATTATAACTACGTCGTAATATTGCTACACCGCTGCTACTAATTACCATTATTAATTATATATGTAACCTCCTCTAAAACACGCACTCGGTACACGAGTAGGACAGAAAATGGGATTTGCGCACCTAAATCCGAATGTTCGTTACTAAAGGGGTACACGTGTTCAGTTTATCCTCTCGGATTCATCTTTGATCGATTATCCATTAAAAGTATTGTTTATCCAGTATGCTGTTTCGTGATACATAGACATTTCAAAAAGGGCAAGTTCCGGCAAAAGCCTATTGGTTCAAAGCGAACTATTCGTGTTACAATGAACCTTTCTGATAACGCGTCATACATAAATCTCAACATAACATTTTAGCAAGTTTTACCTTTTGGTAAAATATGTCATAGTGGTAAATTTAGAAACAGCAATGCACACTAAAAATAGTGTGGTGGCTCTCTCTCTCTCTATTGACAAATGGCGTTATTTCCATCTAGTGTTTTCTAAATACGCCTCTTTGCATCTTCCCTTGTGAAAGTGGCGTTTTCATTATATCTATTTGTATTGATAATATCCTGGGACTGGGAAGTTTAAACTTTCTCGTTCGATACGTTTTTTTTTTTCACAGCAGTAGAAATTCTAGTTTTTTTTTTCACATTGGAATTCTTTTCTTGAACCCTTTATGTAATCATGTTACATTTGATGCTGCGTTTTAGTAAACTTTCTCAATCATGCATCTTGATCGCCTTTTGAAGACAACATCGCACCATGCAATTAAAAGATGTATTGTTGTGGTAACACAATGTAATCTATTCCGTTATAAATGGACATTTTCCGAAGCTCCGTTGTACGACAAACGATGATCCAATAAAACCTCATTATTGAAAATTACATATAATTTATTTACAGGGTATTTTATTTAAGGCATAATCAACATAGTTTATAATAGAGGGTATAAATGAAAAAAAAAATAAAAGAAAGTTGCATATGCATAGGATAGGAGTGTGTTTCATATGATGGATAATTAATAAATAATATATTTACAAAAAGAGTGGAATGGTGTCGCGTTTTCTTTATGAGTAAGTGGGATAAGAGAGAACCAAGTCTTCTTGTTGAGTATTTAAATCATAGTAGCAGAATTGTTGGTAGAAATCAGAAGGAATGGTGTCACAACCTTGTTGTTGCTGTTGCTGTTGAGTGAAATCTGCTGTTGTTGGATTTGAACAAATCATTTGTGATAAGGTCCAATCATCGCAATAAAATGAATCAAATTGATTGAAATCAGCAACTGAAGAATCCGTTGAAGAACAGGGTGAAGAAATAAAGTTTAATTCATCATTTAAAGGTGATTCAACTACTACTTTCTTTGCTGCTGGTGTTGTTGCTGCTGGTGTAAAGATGGATTCAAGTGCGCGCAATTGAGAAAGTCTTTTTTCTAATTTGCTGATTTTACGTTCAAGATGATTGACTTGGAGTCCCAAATCATCATAAGCTGTCAAAAGTTCCTTTTCCATTTCACCAAGACGTGTTGCAGACTTTGATTTATCTAATTCTGGTTTGCTGCACATATAAGCGTGATGAAGTGATTCAAAATGAACTGTGATGGTGGCAACTGTGTCATACGTGAATTCTAATTCACTTTGAAGTTTTTCAATTTCTTTGCTTGGATCTGATTTAATTTCAGCTGTCATAATTGTTGCAGCAATGTTGTTGTTGGTAATGTTATTACGCGTATTTGAAGGGGTGCGCTTATGTACACGAGGTGTAGACTTGATATTATTTACACGTTGGGTAGTCCACTTGAGAGGTTTGTTCTTTGTCATAGAAGAAGTCATTTTTTTATGTGTATGTGTTTGAAGTTGTAAAGTAATAAAATTAAATTTAATTCTTTGATATTAAAAAAAAAAGGTAATTGGGGAAATTAGCCTGTGTATTTATATTATTTTCATCATTAAGGAACCAAATATTGTACAACTTTGCATATCCAAATTTAGATAACATTTACTCAATTTGATTGGCTCCCTGAATTTACACAAACTTTTCATTTATTGTTTTTTCACTTTTTCTCCCCCGTCATATATACAACACCGTTATTATTTACTCATCTCATCTTTTTTTAGCTTATTAAAATAACAAAGATCCTCCAAAGGGGCTAAATTATTTTTAACATTTAACATTTATGAAAATTAGTATTAAAATATGTACAATGGTAAAATATGCGAAATTTGGTGTTTCGGTGTAATCGGGCGAAACTTCGTTGTATGACCTGAGATGTTACCTTTTTTTCTTGGTTTTTTTTTATTTGATCACATATACACACGTTTACAATGACCGTGCGTATCTCTCTTTCCATCCATCTTGTGTATTCATACACACACACACACACACCTATTATGATAGATGATGTGTAGATTCTATTTATAACTTTCAACTTATTTTTAACTTCATCTTTAAATATGACTTTTACGTTAAGATACGTTATTTTTATAACCCACGTTTTATGTAAAGGGATATGTAATAATATTTACGAACGGAAGGGAATTTATGTAGTAGTAAAGATATGGAGAGAAAATAAAGGATGATGATGATTAAAAAGAAAACTGTCAGATCAAAAGAATTATGACGTTTGTATGTAAAATACACACGTGTTTATACTTTATTTTGTTTAGTCTTCTTTATGTTTATTGTTTAATTTTTTAATATTGGAATCATTCATTATTGGTCGAACTGATCGTTGAAAAATTATAAAAGGCCAACTTTTTCTTTTTTTTTTTCTTGCTTTCTCTTTTTCTTTTTCTTTTTCCTCTTTCTTCCCTCTCTCACTTTTTATATAAAACGATTGAATTATTTTACAATTTTTATTTAATTGGATTCAAGTGTCAGTACATTATTACTACTGCTGCTGCTGCTACTGCTAGCTAGCTAAAGTATGATGTACGTAATCTTGGCTAACGTATAAGCTAACTATATATACCAACGTGGATCAGAAAAAAGACTTTGTTGCTAGACACTACGTATACCTAGTTGTTCACAACACATATCTTTTTCATTTCATGTATGAGTATCATATTGTACACATAAGTTGAATACCAGTTGATTTCAACAAAAAAGTGGTTGCCATGATACCATGGAGGAACAAAAAATGCGTTCCTGATAGCTCATCTATTTTTAGATTTGCCATAGAAACACCAATGAAAATGCTAGTTATTGTTAGACAATGATATCATTGCATAACTTATTTTAAATTAGGGTCATCCGAATATTTTATACACTGTTTTTATTTTTTTTATGTAACTGCTATTTTGGGTTGAGAAAGAGATGATATAATTGGTTTAAATAAATTCTAAAAGTAGGACAGAAGATTTTAGTTTTGACCTTCAAACATCTTGTGGAAGACGGGAATCAATTGTTGGGCAACAGTGAAACTGAAAATCAACTTGGGACCAACCTATGCATTCATAAAAAAATAATGATTAATATAACTCTCTAAATTTAACGCACACCCCCTTCGCTGCATATTATTTTTATATATACGCGAATTCCAAAAATAACTTACCACTAAGATCTTGGGAGTCAAACCCTTAAAGAAACCGCCAAAACCTTCATTCTTGACAAGATCCTTGATGATCTTTAAACCAGATTCGGGGTTTTCAAAGTTACGGTTTTGAATACGAGTCTTGACGACATCCAAAGGAGCAGCAACAGTAATAGAAGCAACAGCACCACCAATGGAAGCACAGAAGTTTTGGAAGAAGGTAGCCTTGTTATAATCTTCCAAATGGAAGAGATATTCCTTGACAAAGGCAGAACCACCAAAGAGGGCGAAAGAACCAGGAGCGTTACGGGCAGCGGTCCAGCCAGCACCACGGTAAAGACCCATACCTTCATCCTTAACAATGGTCAAGAATCCACGACCACGGAAAGCTTCGGGGTTTGTTTGTCTCTTGATCTTCAAAACATCCAAAGGAAGTAAAGCAATCTCACCAATACCAACCAAACTACCAGCAGTAGCGTGCATCATGGTCTTACCGGTCTTTTCACCAAAAGTGTTGACGAATAAACCTCTGTGGTTGGAGTTCAAATAATCTCTGACAAAAGGTTGACCACCGAACTTGTACACTCTTTGAGCTACTTTGTAACCAGCAGCAAATCCAAGACCGGGGAAAAGAGATGCATACTTTTTCAAAAATCCAGCATTGGCAGCTTCCTACTCTCGAAATTTCGTTTAATCACACAAAAATTCCCCCCTTGTCAAAAAAAAAAAAAAACTTTTTCTATCAATCTACCTTGAAGACAACTTGATCAACAGCAGCCTTGTTTTCAGCAAAGGCACGTCCAGAAACCCAAAGCTAATATACAGAGTGCGTTAATTTATCATATAAATTGCCTCATTATCCATGCATGCGCGCTTTATTACCTTGTTTTGGTTACTCATCAAACGCTTGGCGACGGTATCGACAGGGTGGAAAATGATCAATTCGAGAATACCGGAACTGGCACTACCAGCGAAACGGGCTTTACCAGACTCGGTTTGATTACCAGAAGCAATAGGAGGGGACATTGTATGCTGTGTGATAAGAAAAAAAAAGAGGGAGAGAGAAAGAGCCGAAAAATATGAAAAAGAAAAAGATTTCAAGCCATTTGTTCCTGGGGGGACTGGCATAATTAGTGCGGGGATATAAAATCTGTCGAAAAAAGGATCATATTTTTTATCAGTGACTTTTTGACAACCGGGGTAGGCCATATACGCATGTAACCAGCACTTGTTAAATACAGTATCTGTTCAACGCATGATAGAAATATAAGCAGTAGCTTCGTTTATTTACTGTGAAGAAAACGTTTGTAAAGCGAAATAGTGGACTTGCTTTTTCGCTCTTGTTACATTAAATGAGTCACGATTTTTTTAATGAGAGCATATGATTATCGTTATCTATTTCGCTTATTGGCCGATATCGGAAAACATGCATCAAATCCTCATTTCACACTGGTGTAGTACAACACCTTCCCTTATAAAGTCACTTTCGCCCTGTCAAAAACAAAGTTTTTTATTCTATTTCAACAAAATTTGCTTTTTCAGCATATTTATTAAGTAAAAAAGGTATGTGTGTATATATCGGTGTAAAAGTGAGAAATCTACAATTTACTGTTGGGAACATAGATCTTGTTCAAACGTTCAGTAATAATCTTCTCAGCATCATGAACCATGGTAGAGATCAACTCTTGACAGGTAGGGATGTTGTCAATAAGACCAACAACTACAAATGAAGGTAATTACTTAGTAAATCATTTCAAGTGATATATAAAAACTATAAAGCCTACCTTGGCCAGCGGTCCAAACACCAAATTCAGGATCACCGGTGGTATAGACTTGTCTACCACGAGCACCAGAGACAAGCTCACGGACATCTTCAAACTTCACATTGGGATCCTTCTCGCGTCTATTTACTTCAACAGCAATAGAGTTCTTGAAGATACGGGATGTGTTACGGAATGGACGGAACACAAGGGCTGTGGAACGTTCATCAGCCTTGACAATGGCTTCTTTGATGTTTTGATGGATAGGTGATTCAACAGTACACATGAAACGGGTACCCATATTGACACCTTCAGCACCCATAGCTAAAGCAGCAGCTAAACCGGTACCATCACCGAAACCACCAGATGCAATATAAGGAATGGTCAAGGTCTTTGCAGACTTGGCCAATAAAATTAAACCAGTAATATCATCTTCTCCTGGGTGACCAGCGCACTCCATACCATCAATGGAAACAATATCGACACCCAACTTTTGAGCAGAAATTGCATGGCGAATAGCTGTACATTTGTGGATAACGATGATACCTGCATCCTTGAACATCTTGATATATTTACCGGCTGGAAATAATACCAGTTAGATTTTAATTATTTAAGTAGAACTACTGTTATAAATACTTACGGTTGTTACCAGCGGTTTCAACAACCTTGATTCCTTCCTCAATGATCACCTTGGCATATTCGTCATAAGGTGGGGGTGTAACAGCAGGTAAAAATGTCAAGTTGACACCGAAAGGCTTGTCAGTCTTTTGGCGACAAAGTGCAATTTCCTTACGTAAATCCTCAGGTGTAGGTTGAGTTAAAGCAGTGATCAAACCTGTAATTGATCTCGTTTAACTTCCATGGTCTCTTTCAATTATGATAATAACACACATACCTAAACCACCTGCGTTGGAAACAGCAGATGCCATAGCATGAGTACCAACCCATTGCATACCACCTAAATCAAACAACAAGATTCAGTTTCTTTGCTTCATCGCGCAATCCTTTCTTTACTTACCTTGAACAATAGGGGCAGTGATGCCGAGCATCTGTGTAAGCTTAGTTTGGAGGACCATGTTGGAAATAAATAAAATAGTTTGTGTGAGAAAAAGAGAAAAAAGCAAAAGGGAGAATTAAAATAAGGATTATGTATGCACAAATATTCACCTTCACATGCATTTCATACGTTAGTCAGCCTAATTTGAATTTACCCTTTGTCACTCAGCTTTCGCTTTAGCGGATGTTGAATTTATATTGACTGTCCTTTGCTCATTGCCTCTTTACAGTGCGCCTGAGAGTCCACCTACAAGCCTACTTTGATTTTGATAGAATAAACCTCTATGTACTGACAAGATTTAAGAGGTTTGCTTTTTAGCTTTTGAAGCTCATCGAACCGATTTCATCGTTCGGAGGAACTCGCAAGAGTGGAAGAAAAAGACACTGAGTGGTGCACACACAGTAGACAATACTTCCAATTTATATCTATAAATGCACTTTTGGTCAATAGCCGCTTACACTCCAGTCCAACGAGAGCGATGTGCATAATAAAATAGAACTTTTTAGCAATAAGCTAGTCTGTCATTAAACTCTTCATTATGCATTTATTTGAGTTTGTCTTATTAATTCGTGATAAATTTTACTTGAGAAGGTTTCCTTACTACACGTAAAGACACTGTTACATAGCTGTCACTGTTATAGCGTAGATTTTCAAGGCAATACGACTTTATAGCACTGTCACAAAAGCAACCTTACAAGTTCATTTTTTGGCGAAACAAAAAAATTGACTTTTTGTCAAGTTCAAATGAAATATAGTTTAGCCATACATCAAATTTTCTCATGGATGATGCTACCTTTAACACACTTTCTCATCATACGCAGAAGTACCTGGTCATACTGGATTTGTAAGAATATTTACTTTTTAGCTTTAATTTTTTGCATTAGGCAACCAATTATAACATTCGTATTATAATGGGTTTTTGAGTCAAGTACGGTGATATCTCAAAGAAGTTACTGTCAAACCGTAAGTCGACAACTTTTTAGTATCGACTTTGTTGTTAATTATACGTTTAAGCAACAATCAAACAAATAATGTCCTCCTCTAAAGGCAAACACAATATAATTACAAAACCAAGGATACCCTCGGCAGGGTTTCTAAATACATGTAGTGCCGATCTTGGGTACCACTTGCAAAAATGAAGAATGTTAAATAGGGCCCAGTTGCAAAGACATGTTGATTGGATACTGTGTGTGCTTATTTATTTTGCATGCCATTATTCATACGGAAACTCGACATTTCACTATCTATTAAAGCGTTTTGCTCTTTTCAAGGTATAGTTGCTGCATACTAGTGTGGGTTTGTTAAGTATGACCTTACACATGAATACCACTTTGATACCAGCCATCAATCCCACGTATGTACTAATATACACGCCCCAAATAATAATTTGATCGTTCACACAGCTACGTACATACTTTATTTTTTACAAACCTACGTACGTTGGCGTGAGTGATATAGAGCTACCTGATTTAGGGATAAAACTACGTTCCAACCTATTGCTTGTCGCACCAGCACATCATGGTCGTGAGAACGACTGGGGAAGACTGATGTCGGTCTTCAATGATTAATAGTCTCTTAATTTTCCATTATGAAGAGGTATATTTACTCAAGGAGTTTACTTTCTGACAAGTTCGTTTGTTTTTTAAGGCAGTGTAGTGGGCTATTGCTGGAATGCCTTGATCAAAGGCGTACAAAGTAAATTTTACAATGCCTGTTTATTACGCAGTGTAGCGAGAAATCAAGCAGTGTACAGCCCGTAGTGCACAATGCGCCCCAAGACCTTAGTTTTAGTAAATAATTGCAAAAATATTTACTGGAGTAAGTCGGTGATCATGGAGCTAATAAAAGCATTTACAGGTACATATTTACTACTGCTGTATTTTTAATCAACGCTATGGCTTTGAGAAATGGTTTCTCTTATCATAAATACTCACTCGCATTGGAAGGTGGAGAAAAAAACCTGAATCGTACTCATGTAGTTAAAAAGACTTTATGTAATATTATGCGGGAAAATAACGAACAGTTGATTTGACACTCAATGGGGGAGGAACTTTGCCTTAGGACGATTACTGTTATCAGGTAAGACATGCATTTGTTTCATCGCTAAATTTAAATTTACAACAGTAATTTTAAGCTATCTGAAGTATAATTCTACGTAAAAAAGAATTATTAGAAGGAAAGGAAAGGTAAAAATTTTTGTATTTATCAAATTTTATAGTGAAGGGTGGAAGAGCTTAACTTTGTGTGCCTAAATTTTATTTTTGTTTAGTGAAACCAAGCGGAGTAAATAACGCGAAATACCGAATTCTTGGTTCGATCATTTCCCTTATTAGGGAAATATTTTCATAGGTGTTTGCGAGGTGAGGGATGGAGTAATGATATTTTACATTGAAATAGAAGTAATGCTCATCATCTTCAAAGAGTAAAATATAGAAAAGCACAAATTTGATCTCTACGTACTTTTTTTTTAACTAGGTTCAAAGTCTTTCTTTGAAAAATTGGTATGAAAGTTTTAAGTTCATGTCTTTACATCGAAGCAGTAACATCTTACTACATCTCCTACGCACACTTTATAATTGCTCAAATACTCTCTCTCTCTTCTTACAATTTAATCAAACGATAATCCAGGTAAAGCTAACAATCCTTTCAATCCAAAAATTGTATTTCCAAAAGTATACACAAGAGTGCTAAAAATATGAAAGAGCTGAACGAATGCACGCGAGTTAATTACATGGTATACAGTGACACAAAAAAATCTTTTAAACCAAAGAGATACGCCCACAATTCATTTACCTTTTCTTTCAATAACTTTTCAGTACTCGATTTCTATCGCCACGGCTAGTAGAGCAATCACAATTATAGCAATTGCGTAGTAAAAAAATTTTTTTTGGTCAAAACAATTTGTATATCCTTTATCCTTGGCGACTTTTTGAGTTGTAATACCAAATGTATAGTTTCCATCAACCCCAAGGTCACCAAAAACTCTAGACTATGCACTTGAATACTTGGTTATAGTCGTCTAACTTATTACTTCGGAGCTAGTTGGAAAGCATGACTAATGGAACCATGAATTTATTTTACCTATCGTTGGCAACAAGGAAACCCAAAACTTTGCATCCCTCCTCGACAATACTTGAGAAACATGGGAAGCAGTTGGTCAAGTCACTTTCCATCAATAATCGACCAATTTTATATTGTTTCCATTTTTTTTTTTCTGGTAAACGCGTGAGGTAACTATTGTGTTTTTTGGAAACATTGCGCGTTTTTGAAAGAGGATTTTATCCATTGTGCTATTCTTCCCATCAGCTATTGTATTCGTAGGTTGTATTGAGTTCTTCTTTTGCAAAAAATAATAATAAAAGAAACTATGCATTTAGTAGTACGTACGTTCAAGAATCCAACCAACTTACCTTTTTTTTAAAAAAAAAATCCACAAACCTTACTGCGGAAACTGCGTGTAATTAAAGTAATCATTGAATGTGTTTTATATATTTCAATACTTACTATTAGTGAGTAGAACATCTCTGTATCTTTCAAAAAGTATATTGTGCCATGCAAGTTGCTCAGAATTAATATGTTTGGGGTTTATATATATATATTTCGATAATCTTTATTAAAACGTATAATTGTAAGTAAAAGAAGTATAGAAATATAGCTAAACCTCGCTATTTTTTTCGAGCCGAGCCTCAATCCCCGTCTCTACGTACTTTAGTCTCCTATGTAATATACCAATTAAACCTATAATTCGTTGTACACCTTTCTGCCATTTAACAAGTAAAAAAGTTTTTTTTTCCTTCTTTGAAGAATTGCGACAAACAGAAGGGCACATTTATTTTGTATGCAAAACACGTTTGACCACAAATTTAACTTTAAATTTGGAGTATGCATTTATCAGACAATATCAATAGAAAGAATGATGGATTTTGTTCATATTATTTTACTCCCTTGTTTTTTGCTATTGTGATTACAAAAGAACGTACGATCGTGGCCTATTACGCGATTGAAAAACAATCTAATGGCAATTCTCTCGACCATCAACAATAAATATTTTGGTTTAATTAGGTGAGTTACACTGTCATGTACCCTGTTAAAATAAACAAAAGACCTCCTGTGCTGCAAACATTAAAAATTTAACCGACTATGTTGTACATGAATTTATCTGACCATGCGTATACACACGAGAACTCCTCGGTTACTAACTGAAACCGTCGGGGCGTCCATGGTAGGGGCTTCAATTTGTTTGCCTTTATCGTTTCATATTATTTCCCATGCTGACGAATCAAGGGGTTGTACAGATGGTGCGTGTCGTTCAATCATCAACTACCCTGAGCTATTATAGAGCCAAAGAAGTGACATACCTCTCTTCTATTTGAGTGTGGACAAATTGAATGGAAATCATGATCCCATATACACAGTATATATTTTTGTGTTTATTATTACATGTTAATTGTAATATTTTAATTAAAAAATTAGCGATTGTAAAACGGAATCGAGAAGACCGTATGGAAACGTTATGTCAATATTTAATTATCTCCTCAATTATCTAGGCGAAAAATATATATATATATATATGACGGTATATAAATGGATAGATTAAACTATCTTCTCCAGTACTGTGCCCATTTATGTACAGCTTCTAGAATTTGAGGGAATAAAGCATTCACACTTTCAGAAATGAGACCTTTGAAGTGGGCAATAGCAGCCTCTTCAGACAGATCAAGTCGAAATTTTTCTTGAACCTAGTTGATGAAATATGTCAAGATAATGACATAGAATACGTAGCTACGACAAACATTACCTTCATTACAGCCTTATCAGGCTCAATCTTGATATCTGGAATGTTCGCATCGACCATCAAAGCAAACAAATTAAGAATAAGGTTAGCGTTTCTACGTAAGGTTATAAACGCTGTATAACAGTATTGCTGAAAGTTCATGTAATGTTGAGAATTAGCGCCGCCCATCCCCTCAATCATTTCTTTGCAAAGCTTCATTGGAGGAGGGAAAGGCTTGGGATCTCTTCCTAGTATAAACCCAAAGTCAACGTGAAATAGATGGCCATCAGGAGAGAGTAATAAATTATCCAAGTGACGATCACCTACGCCCAGCAAGTAAGTAATAACACAATAGCCGGCTAGATGTGTAATGTTAATAAACCAAAGATCCACAGATAGATTAACTTTACTTACCACAACTACGAGTATAAGTTTCCATTACTTGTGGATCTATACCGTACACGTTACCAGGTTCATCACTTGGATGATGTTTTTTGAAGAAGGTAAGAACATTATTTTGGTTTTCTTGCAACACGCCAGCAAGTGAATATGACGGAATGAACTGTACCAAGCCATGGTCAGGACCTGTGGCCAATACTTTATAAGGCGTCAACTTCAAGTCCAAATTCTCTTTTAATAAGAGCTTGTCCATCAAAGTGATAATTTGAATGACCAGCTGGTCTTGTCGCAAATCGTCACCGGTTTTGAATATTACAGGATACTCGCTATCATCATTGCACTTGAACGAAAGTCGCAGGGGTTGTAAATTACTATTGAATATACTACACTTGCCTTGATTTGAAGGTCAATAGAATAGAATGATGATAACTTTCGAATATTCCTCTTACCTGGTGTGAGGCCTAGAACCTGCTTCGTTGGGTCAAGAGGGAAAGATAAAATAGGAAATTCGTGGAGTACGCCCTTCGGATCACCAACAATCGATCTCAATTTGTCAATCTACCGATTGCGTTAATTCTTTTTACAATCTGAAAGCAATGGAAATTTCTATTTATCACCTTTTTGGCGCGTCCATCTTTCAAAGCGCGGATATTCTTGGAAACTTTGGATAATTCTTCAATAAGTTGCCCCTGACGTCGTAATTCGTCTCTTCTGAAGTAACCATTGGGAACCTAAACGATGAGTTTACCTTAGTCATAAAGAACTCAACATTGTGAAACCTGAGATTTCTTCTCCAATTACCTCCAACAATTCTTTGAAGAAATGGTAAGCCACTTTGGCGTACATTTTACCATAATTCTTATCCTGACACTCCACCATCACATACCAATGAAAGTATGTACCCAAGACTGCATTATTAGTGGCGCGGTCTACTAGAAATTGGACGAGGGATGAATCGTACGACTCTTCATTTTTGTCATCGATATGTTCAAATTTCAAAGCTTGGACCAGCTGTAAAGAGTACAATAACAAATCCTACGCGAATGTTAAAAAAAACCTTAGAACCCATTACGTAATACAACATGAAAAGGTGTTTTACATCATCATTAGCTTTTCTTAATTGATTTACGGCGTATGTTCGAACAGATCTATTTTCAAATTCTTTTCCCAAGAGCTCCAAGGCGTCATCCACGTCAATGTCTACCCAAAGAGGAAGGATCTCCACCGCTTGTCTCACTTCGGTCGCGTCCGTCCATAGTACACATTTCAAAAACTTTGTCAAGGCCTATTCGCAACTGGTTTAATGTTTCGCTCTAGTAAATTTCTTTTCCAATAGAACAATACCCTTTTATCCCTGGTCAAATAAAATCTGAATTTCCAAACTAAATCTTTTTCCTCAGGTGTCAATGTCTGCGTTGGAGGGTAGGACATGATGCTCTAAACAAAATAAAAGTATATACGGTATAAATTATACATGTTACTTTACTTTTGTTGATAAGGTCGCTCACATTTAATTCATCTCGAATTTTGGGGTTGGGCTTGAGATCTCTGTCCAGAGGTCCATTTCGATGACTTCTTACCAAACGTCGATGCTTGGCTTCGACAGGGTTATCTCTCAGTAGATCCGCATCCAACACTTTGGAATATTGAATAGCTTTTTCTCTATTGGTGGATAAATCCACTGTGAGATTCTGGTCTGCATAGACTTCAACAGTATTTCCTAATGTGTCCTGGGGAACTTGAGTTTGAATTCCATTAATAGTATGAGTCGTTATATGTGTGAAGGGACTAGGTAACGAGTATTCCTAGAAATAAATGTAACAGAACATTTTAGATGATAAATACGAGCGCCTACCAACTTTCGTCGCGGTAAATTACCATTTCACCGTAAACGACTGGGAAGTCAAATTTTGGTAGGTCAACATATAAAGACAGATCTGTCGACGCAGTTGACACATTCTGTGGAACGATTTTTTTTTTTAAAAAAAAATAGAAAGAAATTAACAGAAGCTTGGGATAACCATGTGGCGTACCTACTTTATGTATTTTTTCGATTTGCCTAAATGCCATATTATCCAACCATTCTACAGGTCTTATATCACCACAATCGTAACGTTTTACAAGCTAACATGGATATTAGAAGCAATGATAAATTTGTTATTAGTTGTGAGCTTACCTTTTCCAATTTGTCCATGTCATTATCATTATTTTTCTTCAATTTGCTCGGAGTAGTGGTGTCATGATTTCCATCTGCTTCAACATCGGACCATATATTAAGCTTATGTTTCCCTTTTCTCAATGTACTAAATTTAAATAATGTTAGTATGAAACATTTAATACCAATTATTTAATTTTAAATTACAATTGTTTTCCAAATAACCGCAACGTTGTTCCTCCCACCGGTTTCACTTTACGAGGTCCGATGCTTGTATCCCAAATAGTAATGGCAAATTGAGCTGAAGCAGGTAAATCACAATATTTAATAGGTAAAGTCAACCATTCATTCCAACTAACAGAGAGTAAAATAAGATATTGTTTGCTTTAAATCAAATTTCCAAATTGATTAAATAGTAAATGATGTACCTCCAGTGATTTTTAAAGGCCTTATAACTCGTCCTCACAGGCACTGTTAGAGGTTTATTATCTCCAAACAGTTGAACGGTAACAAATAAATCAGGAATAGGACTGTTACAGTTATCATGAATTTCTTAATTTACACTCTCGATCGTAAGTTAATCTTTTTCAATCTTACGTTTTATCTAACCCGCGTTTTCCTTCTAATGTTGCACTTTTTCGCATAAAATGAGACAAAAGTTAAAGACGACTTGAACAAAGTATGTGCACTTTATTCAGACTCACATGCGAATAGATACAGGCAATTGTACATCCTTTGTTAAACAGTACGAAAAGTCCATTAGATTGAGTTGATTGTAAAGTGTGCTTGCATATATCTTTTCACAAGATATCAACAGACCAACGAGCGTGCGTGTGACGTTGGAGTTGTTGTTGGGTCGAATTTAAATTCCGCAAAAAGCAGTATCGCGAGCTCCTCCTTCCGTTTTTCACGGTTAGGATCCGAAGTTAACATTTTCCAAGTATTATATTTAAAAAATCAGAGCGTACAATGTCTTTTACTACTGAGTTTATGCTAGACTCTAAGGTCTGAAAATTAGAGATATTACTACTTTTTAGAATTTTTGATATGCAAAAATCAGGGCAGACTATTTTGAGAGTCCGTTGAGCGATTTTCTTATTTTCTATAATTCTTTTTTTACACATCTCCAATTGGATAATACTTTTAACAAACAATATCGCTACTCAATGTGGTTATTGTTCTTTAAAGCTTATAGGAGAAGATTCTTGCTCAAAACCTGTTGACAGATTCCTTATAGCTGCACTATGGATTGATACTCCGCTTTCCGAAACTTGGAAGAAAAAATAAAGCTTTGTAGTATTTATATGCAGAGGTACATTATATACTAAAAAAGTGATATTTTTTCATGCAATTGAGCAGAAATTGTGGCTTTCTTTTACTTCCATTTCAAACAAATAGTCAAGCTAAAAAAAAAAAAAAATACAACGTTTAAATCAAAAAAGAGAAAAAGAAATCGGTAGTTTAAATATTAAAAAATGAACACAATTAAACTCTTTTTTATACCTCATATAAAAATGTTAAAAATAAAATAAAACATGCCTTTCTCTTTTTCTTTCTTATAAATAAATACAGTTTTTATTTGATTTTCATTTTCACTTTTCCCCTCTCTCTAATTTTCACTATAATTTATTAATTTATTTCTACTTTTCACTTCTCGACCATTGCTCGATATGTCAACTTCAAGTGTGTACGTACCAACACGCGAAGTAAAATTTATACCAGAAACTCCTCCACCCATTCCTCAATCTCTAGAATCCGTATTTATATGCAGAGGTACATTATATACTAAAAAAGTGATATTTTTTCATGCAATTGAGCAGAAATTGTGGCTTTCTTTTACTTCCATTTCAAACAAATAGTCAAGCAAAAAAAAAAAAAAAATACAACGTTTAAATCAAAAAAGAGAAAAAGAAATCGGTAGTTTAAATATTAAAAAATGAACACAATTAAACTCTTTTTTATACCTCATATAAAAATGTTAAAAATAAAATAAAACATGCCTTTCTCTTTTTCTTTCTTATAAATAAATACAGTTTTTATTTGATTTTCATTTTCACTTTTCCCCTCTCTCTAATTTTCACTATAATTTATTAATTTATTTCTACTTTTCACTTCTCGACCATTGCTCGATATGTCAACTTCAGGTTCACCACCACCAACACGCGAAGTAAAATTTATACCAGAAACTCCTCCACCCATTCCTCAATCTCTAGAATCCTCTCAGGAACATGTTCATTTGTCAAAAAAACCTAGAAATTACAAATATTGGTCTGACGACGAAGTTAAAAAAATATTATGCTGGCTAACTTTACCTGAAAATGAAGGAAAGCTTGCTAGAAATAAAGCTCAAGCTTGTCGTGAGGTTGCCAAAAAATTGTTTGACGGGGACGAGTATATGGCTATTTCCGTGCGATCAAAGTTAATGTCATTAGAGAAAGGATTCAAAGAAGCCGAACAGTTGAGACTACAGCTCAACTCCAGCACAAACGATGAAGCGCTAATAAATGGTAAAAGCGTTTTAATTATGAATTAAAAATCGCAATTATTTATTGAATATCTTTCATTAGACAGAATCAAAGAAATCAGCAAATTTCATAAAGAATGTAATCAATTATTTGGCAGTAACAAAGGAGATAGCTTCAATGCTACTGCTTCTACTTCACCTGTTACATCTAGTTCTTCGTTACCTACTTCATCTAATTCAATTCCCTTCTCCCCACTAAATAATTCTAGTAGATATCATCATCCTCAACACCAACAACGACAACATCAAAGGCATCCATATTATCAAAGATTATCACCACCTCCAACAGCATCTTCTTCCTCTTCTTTGCCTCTACCATTTCCTTCTACTTCCAGTAATCATCCCGATTTAGATCATCAGGAATATATTTCTTCGAACCATAGTAGTAATGATTCCCAATCGCTATTACCGCATCTAAACGAAGAACGATTGTCTGCTTTATCAATTCCTCCACCTAGAATTCGCGGTTCTTGGTAAGAAAAAGAAAAACTGCATTTTGTCTTGTAGTTATTAACATAAAATACTCAATAAAACGTAAAACAATGGACAGGTCTCTTCCGCGTGTATCCACTGTAGAACTTCCTCAAGTGGGGAACGATGAAAACGAAAAGAAAAAGAAAGAAAATCCACAGCAGCTTCCAAGCGATGTGAGCAATGAATCGCGTGTTCGTATCGCAAAGTATGCTGCTAAACAAGCATCTTACGCGGCAAAACAGGCAGAGTTTGAGGCGCTTAGATCAGGACACGAACAAAGTAAGATGGAATACGCTATTCGACTAGCAGAAATAGAATTGGACCGTGAAGCTCTGTCAATCAAGAAACTAGAACTAGAATTAGAACTTTTAAGAAGTAAAGATAGTAGTAAAGTATAACACGATCTGTACGATATACCGTTTTTTTTTTTGTACAAAATTTACCCTTCCCATATCCTTTCTTTTTTAAATATTATTTTTATGGAACACACCTTTATAGTAGTAACTGGTAGAACTTTTATTATATGAACACCAACTTTTATCCTTTACACGTATATGTTTTTCTAGTTTTCTTTTTCGCGATAGTCAAGCAAAGCCTTTGTCTTAATTTTTTTTATCAAAAAAATTATCATTCCGTTTATTTAGTTTCATTTTTTTTTCTCGCAAAACCATTCCCCTATACATATAGATTAGCATTAAAAATAGATATATTTTTACACAAATGACTAAAATGAATACATAATCATTTTGAAGTGAAAAGTTTCGTTTTTTTATTCACGATTTCTTTTTCTTTTTCTTTTTCTTCTGATTCAATGAAGTGTTCGTATGTATTCTATTCAATATGACGAAGTACTCTGTAATTGTTCAAACATTTCGGGTTTCACGTTTCTTTTTTTTTTTCGTTAACTCGGCTCTAATATTTTTTGTCTTGTGAAAGGTCAAAAAAAAAAAAAAAAAACTGTTAAATCAAAGCTCAGGCCTCTTTTGCAGCATATATTTAATTTAAAAACATCTAGAGCTATAAAGTCTGTATCGAAAAAAAGACTGCACGTTCAATGTACGAATTGCTGCGAATGTGACATGCCTCCATGTACGTCTAATAGAAGAAGTTTGCATTCCATCACTTTCCAAAAGAAGCAACGCTTCCCTGAAGGCTTTTAAAAGTATATTACCACTAAATAAAATAACGCCAGCATTATTTTAGTAATTTTTTAAAAAATAAGTGACAAATCACAGTTCTTCACTCCATCCGAGTAGTTGGTTATGAATGTTGTTGAATTGCAAATAACCTCGGCTAGTCAATAATTCTTACGATAAAGTTAACAGGGCGATAAATCCGAAACCAAATTTAACCTTATGCTTCATGGGCAGCAAGTCGAAATATAAAAAATAATTAAAATAGCGTATATACATGACACTAAATGCGGAATGATTGTAAGTGGAGGAAGTGTTATCGATATCATCCAGAGAGCTCTATCACTGGTAGTACCAACGACATACAAATCGAGATCCATGCCTAGTCCGAGTACCCTTGTTTGGCAAGAGAGCATACCAGTTTTGTAATAAAATTCAATTGTGCAAAGTATTATACCCTGTACTTTTTCTGCTTCTCGCTTTTCCCTCTCGCGGAATAAGAAAGTATAGTCAAGTTCTGGAAGTAACATTGATTGATTTGAGTTAATTTGCTTTCTGGAACGGACTTCTACGACTACGCACACACACATGTGGCAAAAGTAAATTTAAAGTTACTTGTTAAATTTACTGCGTTTTGGCCTCTTACTTTCTTTTGCTTTCATCTTCTTGAACTTTATTTTTAGGGTTCAACGTCAAAAAAATTGAATAACTTAACGCACGAATAATCATCATCTGTGTTTGGTTTTTTTGAACGTAACTTCAATTCAACGGTGTAAATGGTGTTATCAATTAAATTCGCGAGGGCCAATTAGCAGTCGTTCCAAAGAGAATGTGTAAACCCAAATTATGCGTCTTTCGAAACGAGCTTCCATTAAAAAATAGCGGACATATTAATTCCGGCAAGATGTTCCGCGTCTAAAGTTTTTCTTTCGACACGATTAGTATTCCGCGAAGTGAAGTTGCTTTTCAGGCTTGTCTCTCTTTAGCTGGTCATAAACATGAAGATTATATTTTGCAGAATTACTGTACTAACGTACACACTAAAGTAAATTTAAAGTTACTTGTTAAATTTACTGCGTTTTGGCCTCTTACTTTCTTTTGCTTTCATCTTCTTGAACTTTATTTTTAGGGTTCAACGTCAAAAAAATTGAATAACTTAACGCACGAATAATCATCATCTGTGTTTGGTTTTTTTGAACGTAACTTCAATTCAACGGTGTAAATGGTGTTATCAATTAAATTCGCGAGGGCCAATTAGCAGTCGTTCCAAAGAGAATGTGTAAACCCAAATTATGCGTCTTTCGAAACGAGCTTCCATTAAAAAATAGCGGACATATTAATTCCGGCAAGATGTTCCGCGTCTAAAGTTTTTCTTTCGACACGATTAGTATTCCGCGAAGTGAAGTTGCTTTTCAGGCTTGTCTCTCTTTAGCTGGTCATAAACATGAAGATTATATTTTGCAGAATTACTGTACTTTTGATCTAAACTCAGATTTTTTTTTTCATGTATTAAACCATCAAAGCACAGGCACAATTGAAAAAAAAAGGAGCGAAAATAAATAGCGTTAGAAGTGGCGCTCGCGGGTTTTAAATTACCACAGTTTAATTTTTTCATAACCCTACCTTACCTCCTATGAAACGACGTTTGGCGCTAATTATTTCACCAGAATTAAGCGATATTTGTTTTCTCATCATAATTGAATATAATATTGTCATCCCAAGATGGATGGCGAGCGGAAAACTTTGACGGTATTTGGAAAACGTCTATTTTAGTTTTTATGTCTAAACAGTTTGTGCAACGATTCTGTTGAGCCTATAACCTATTTTGGGATCATCCGATGCAATGCTCGTTGCCTTTTTCTCCATCGTGGAATCAGAAAGTAAATGATCATAATTAAAGTTTCTTCTCTTCTGTCAATTTCTTCCAGTACAATCTACGCTCAAAAAGTGATGCTGATCATTTTCAATTCAGAAATAAATGAAGGCCATTTATTACAATAAATCAGTCCACTTTTATGATTTGGACTAACTATATATCATTTTCATGTATTTTGCTGTGTAACCTTATCTATCTTCAAGGAATCCAACATCTAATCATGATTTTCAAGGGTCAATTATACACCGGTATTTTTTCCCTCTCTTGTGTATCTGGAGGATAAAATTTTAAATCCTTACTAAGCGGATCCATAGTGTTGGTCTGGCCCTATCATATTCACGAAAGAGATAATTATAGTTTGAGAAATTTTTGAAAATCCTTGTAAATTTTTTGACTCGGATGCCATGCTGGAATAAAATTCATAAAGTAAAATCAGTTGTAGCTTTACCCCAGATACATTTGCTTTACCACTCTCACTTATAGAGCACTTCTCAAACGTTTAACCTCTGAAGTCAAATAATAGCATAGTTATTCGAATTAAATTTATTCATTTATCTGTCTGGTAAATTTTGAGCTGAAAAAAAGGAAGGGCGTTACGATCTTTTGAAACCAGGGCTAAGAAACCGATCAGCGCAATGTTAATCCCATCACTCCGATTGTTATCGACTGTAGTACATTTGTCTTCAATATGTCTACTAGGTTCGTGTTTATGCTAAGCACAGCGTGTTTAACTCACTCTATGAAGCCTCGCTCTTCCAACTTAATGTTCAAAGTTAGCCAGAAATAGGTCTTGTGGGTCGCGGTCAACGTTTAAAGTTATACATCAGCAAACCCATCCTTCTCAACATTCTTTAACTCAGAAATTGCAGAATCAAGACTTCATATAACTAGTTAAGAAAGACCGAATATTGGGAAAAATCACATTGAACTTTGCTAGTGATTTTCAAGTTTTCTGCAGATTTTTCTTCAGTGAATCAGGCACATTCAAGAGAAACTTTGGACTTATTACTTTGCATTGCTCTCCCGCCTCTAAAAAAATAGAAACGATCAATCCTCCTAGGTGCATGCAATAATTCGCATTTGACTTAAATCCTTCATATAGGTGAAAAGAATAACACTCTCTACAATATTCATAGTAATAACCTTTTGAATGCAGGCTGATCAGCATAATTTGAATTGGCTAAAATGTTGAAAGTGTTGATGCTGTGCTGTGAAATAAGAACAATATCGAAGCATTTGCAATTTGTAATAAAAACACATCAAGATCAGCATTTTGTACGGAGATTTGATTTTGCCGGGAGATTTGATTTCCTCCTAATAAAGTACAGCCTAGGTCATCGTTGTAGATGAGTCAAACACTGGTTACTTATTCAAAGTTCATTATACCTGTATATCTTTGTGTAACTTGTGGAAATCATTGACCGAAGATCATGTAGATCGTAGTAAAAAATATCGCATTCTCATCTAACGGCCTTTGGACTTTCTAAACATTCTTGCCTGCTCCAATCCAACTTTTGCCAAGGAGAAAATAAGACCAGCCAGATGTCCTTGTCTCCTTTTACATGCTATAGTTTTTACGTATATTCAAATTTTTCATGGCATCTTTATAAATTCGCTTTTCATTTTCAGTTCAGCATCTTCTTTATTAGTGTATTTATTTTTGGGCCTCCTGTTCAATATGCAAAACTGAGTTCTTCCCGAGAAATACTAATACGAACAAACCTGTTTTTAATCTATAATAAATTATTGTATATCAGTGAGATAATGGACAACAACAACATAGTATCATTTCCCTTTCTATGTTTTTTTTGTTCATATACTGCGTTTTGAAGAGCATGATAAAGCGCAACCACTTATCCACCTGTGCTATTTTTTTTGTATAATCGATTCGCTGTGTTCTATGCTGCATACATATAACTTTTTACCTATATGGGCTTATTTGTCTACATAACAACATGTACGTACTACCATTAAATCCTACTATTCCTTTATGCATGTGCACCAAAAGAGAAACACAAATAAAAACAATACGTACTTGACCTGATATATGAAGACATTTATTTGGATAGTGAAATATGACAGAACCATCACTCACTGACACTGCTAAAATTTTTACTCAGTCTCCAATGGATATTCCTCTTATTGAGTTCATGGAGAATTTTATTTTCTATATGGTTATTTTTTCAAGGGGCTATTGGTTATCGTGTGAACAAGAGATTGATTTCAATTTGTATGTGTCCGATGTATAAGTGATATGCACGGCTAAATGGTGGTCCTTCAAAAACAAATACATAATTAGTATACAACCGATTTATTGGTGATGCTATCGTGATTTGTATGTACAAACATGGCAATAGATGCTATCCTCATACACATAAATTTTGAGAACGATACTATATATTGATAATATTAATATTGCACAACACCATGCAAGTCTCACAAATAGACTTCAAATGTTTCCATTAAAAGGATTTCTTGGCTACATACTTGACACATGTTCGTATAACTGTCAGATCGAGCGTAGAAACATCCATGAGGTACGAAGTTTTGCTTTTGACATTATGGATACATTAAAAGCGCTCCTATACCACCTTTTTGTTGATATAAATAAAGAAAGTTCTGCGGAAGAACTGATGGCCATCGGAAAAGTATTACTCAAGACAAGTGTCTTTGTCGAATGAAGGTTTTGTTCAATAAAGTCACTCGCACGCGTCATAATACCACCACCAAAAAAGTGTTAAGCTACGCCCAAACGTGCATTGCACATACAGAAAACTATATGGTAAACAAACAGCGATTTATTTATGGTATTATTATATTCTCGACTCTATTTAGAGTCGTTACTGCCTATTTTGGAGTAGTTGTTATTATGTGGCTTGTTACGATCAAATACAGTGCTTCCACCCAAACACTGAGATAGAACCAATGACTGTATGCGATACGCCTCTAGCTGATGGTGTTTCGACGATTGCTTCATTTCCTTTCTTTGACCAACCTCTTGAACGGAGCATGTTGACGCCGAAGCCTGATTTATCGAAAAATACACAATTTTGCATGTAGAGCACGCCTTTTTGATGTATCCATTCTTCCACAAACTCCTTCCTAAGTTGCAAAGTTCACTGTTTCTTGCCACGGGATGGCGTGTAACGACTTTCAGCCTGAGGTTGCACTCCTCTTTCATGAATGTAGCAACTCTGCTCTTTTTGATCGTCAAACCTTCGAAGTTCTCTACTAAATTGTCAACAGCGTCTTGTATAGTAGCTGTAGAATTTTCGTCTTAGAAATCCGTTAGATACGCCTTGTGTTTTTTATTCAGTTGGGTCGGAGGTCGGTTTACAGTACGATTTGTTTTCTTTGTGGGGATTTTCTTTTCTGGATCTTTGTTGTACGGCAAAAATCTCATCACAGGCAAGCTTTTTTTAAGCATATTCAGAGCAAATCTTCTACTAATTTTTTACAATTATTTATGGAGAAAGTAGTTGTTTAGTTTGTGTATATGTAAAACGTTCAAGACTATGTAACACTTATCTGCATTGTATGTATGACTCTCTGTTTTCAACAATTGAGCTAGTCTAGTTTTTATAAGAACCTCCCCTCCCCAATGTAGTTTTTCCAAGAACGACAGCGCAACAGTTACTGATTTGAAGGAGTCAAAAGCAGCTATTACTTCCTCTTCTAGCCATGTTTACTTTCAAAATAGTGTCCTCGTTGCTTATTAAAAACCTACACTAGAGATAAATATACATATATGAAAAGAACTGTAGCAAAAAGAGACAACGAGAGGCTCTTCTCTTGTTTATTAAGTAGAATAGTTACATTTACACATTCTACATTTATTGAACATAAGCAGTTCAACCCGTTGGCAACAACGACGTCAACAGTAATAAAAGCAGAATTTTTTCTCTCGCTATAATCACATCCCTTTTACGTCTGGGCCCACTTGAGTCTTTCACCATCCTTCTAGTTCTTATTTCACTCGCGTTATGGTGAAAATTGTACATATTCACCAGTTTTTTTTTTTTATTAATAGATTTCTAGAATAACCAGATTATAATCACTTTATACTCCCCTACCCTTTGGTTTGGTAATTCGTCATTTCTTGTTTGGTAGAGCAGTGCAGACGTTGGTTTCACCTCCCGCCACTCACCATCGAAAATGCCAAGTCACGTTTTGCAGGACACCGACCAAAGAACAGACGATAAGCGTCGCGTCTTAATACTTCTCACCTCCTTTATCTATTTCAACAAGATGGCTTTAAAAAGAATCCAAAAAGTACGCAATCCAACAAAAGTTGTCGATTTTTGGTCTCAACTGACATTTTTTTAAATAGGAATTATCAGATTTAACAAAGAACCCTCCACCTAATATTCGTGCTGCACCCGTAGATGAAGATATGTTTCATTGGCAAGGTTTGTGATTGTAATATCATACTTTGTGTATTCCAAATACTAATTGCTGTCTCTCATGTATATTAGCTACCTTGATTGGACCTGTAAGTTGCATCCCTCTTTATTTGCTACCTCGTAATACTCATAACTTTTTATTGTTGTTTAGCAAGGAAGTCCTTACCAAGGTGGTTACTTCAAGTTAGATATCACCTTTTCCGCTGATTATCCTTTCAAACCCCCAAAGGTAATGTAGTATGGGAATATTTACGATATGATGCAATATTCTAAAGACAATACAATGCAATACAATACAGATGAAGTTCATCAATAAGATTTATCACCCAAATATCGATGAGGATGGGTCTATCTGCGTTGATCTTTTAAAACCTGATATATGGAAGCCAGCCACAAAATTAGTTAATGGTAAGAGCGAGAAACAAAGCGAGTGGATAGGGATAGTCATGCAAGATGTCTTACTGCTTTTTTGCAATGGAAGTAGTTTTACAAGCTCTTGTTGGTCTATTGGAGACACCCAATCCCGACGACGCCCTTGTTGCGTCCATTGCTGAAATCTATAACAGCAATAGAGCCAAGTTTAACAAAACTGCCAAAGAATACGTCGACAAGGTAAAGATTCGCATTATGTCATTTAAATTAAAACTCATCTGATCAATCTCTTTATAGTACGCTTCAAAGCAATAATAGTTTGGAAAAAAAGAAAAAAGATAAATGGATCATGGTTAGTTATCCCAGCCATGAAGAAATACTTTGCTGTAAATAGTATAATGGTTATGAAATTCGAGCAACAATAAAGAATTCAAAAAAAGGCAAATTCACCACCTTCTTTGAATGAATGAGAGAATTGCATAAACTGGACGAGATTTTTTTGATTTTGAAATGTGATATATGTTTTATTGATGAATATTGATAAGATAAAACAGGGAGATAAGAAGGGGAAAAAATTATATAATAATATGCGATTTACAGAGTATGCAAAAACCACCAGGATTTTTGCATACAGAGATGAGAATTAATAAAAGATAGAAGAAAAAAAGAATAAGAAGGTTGAGTTTAGTTCTTTTCGAAACCTCTGACAATATCTTCGAGAGTACGACCCTTGGTTTCGGGAACCTTGAAGTAAGTGAAGATAGTAGCAAGGAAAGCAACACCAGCGAAAATAGCGAAAGAGTAACCCTTGATACCAGCAAAGACAATAGGGAAACATTGACCGATCAAGAAGTTCATGGCCCAGTTGAAGGCAGTGGCGAAACTACCGACAGCAGAAGAGGCATGGACAGGAGTAAGTTCAGAGGTCATCATCCAAGGAATGGGTCCAACACCAATAGCAAAAGCAATGACATAGCCAAAGACGGAGACGATCAAGAGGGGACCGAGACTATAAACATAACCAATAATCAAAAGAATAGAGAAAATACAGGCACCAATTTCGGCAATTAAAAGCAAAGGACGACGACCCATACGATCAATCAAGATCAAAGAGAGAATAGTGGCGGCAAAGTTGACAGCTGTGGTGACAATAGCCATATACATGGACATTTGCTTATCGAAAGACATACTGAAAATGGTAGTAGAGTAATACATGACAGCGTTCATACCAATAAGTTGTTGAGTACAGTGAAGAGCAAGGACAGTGAGGGCAATACGGCGAATAGTAGGATCTTGGAAGATTTGGATCATGTTCATGGGTTGACGAGCGCCTTCGTCAACAGTAACAGAGCTAGCTTCAACATCGCCTTCCTTCTTTTCAGTGTAAGTCTCGACGTTACCGAGGATGGCTCTAGCAGCGGCAGTACCAAGAGCACCTTCAACCATACCAAAGAATTCTTCATCAATGTTGGCATCCTTACGAAGCTTTTGAAGGTTTTCACGGGCTTCTTCAATACGGTTAATGGAAATAAGATAACGAGGAGTTTCAACACAACCAGCCATCAAGAAGAATTGAATGACAGCGGGGATGGCAACAATAGCAAAGTTAATTCTCCAGAGAGGGACAGCAGCAAGGGGAAGACCAATCAAAGAGGCAAGCAAGATACCAATGACAATAGCGAATTGATTACAAGTACCCATAGTACCACGAGCCTTGACAGTGGAGACTTCACCAATATAAGTAGGAATAGCAACGGAACCAAGACCACAAGAAAGACCACAGAAAATACGACCAACAATGAACATAGCAGGATGCATAGCAGCACCAATCAAGACAGCACCAATAACCCAACCAATGTTGTTAAAAATAATAGTCTTCTTACGACCGAACTTGGTTTGAATGCTACCACCGAAAAGACCACCGACTAAACCACCAACACAGAAAGAGGCAACAGCGAAACCCCAAAGGGCATTTTCCATAGGAAGACAATCGGGGAAAGCACTGCTGGCAATACGAGCATCACCAGTTTCACAAGCGTGAGTAGCTTCACCAGGAACGTTAGCGGAACCAATTGTCCAACCTGTACTGAAGGCACCAAGACAGGCAATGAGTACGCAGTACACCATGTATCCAGGCAATTTTAGATCAAGAGAGTTCATCATAATTTAAATGCAAATATGATAAAAATGAGAAAATGTTTAATAAGAAATGATTTATGATGAGGAAAACAAAATGCAGACAGGGAAATATCTGTCTATATATACTTCTTTTTCAACAAAGTGAAATAAGAATTTCTACAAAAGCTATCAATGTAAATCAGCAAATTGACCTGTCTAAACCCGTACGATATTTACAAATGATGTTTCAAAAAATAATGTCTGCCAATGAAATGACAGCCCTAGTTTGCTTTGAAGAAAATTGCGGGAAAAAAAGTCAAATTGGATGACTTTCCCATTCTAAAGAATACAGGGTAAAACCAGGAAACAATAGGTGGAATCATACCATTACCAATACACCACTCATCAACGTACGTACCCATCAGCGTAGACGATGCTTGAAAGAATGCGCGAAAGCTTTCAAGTCCAGATATATATGCTTACTTCTTTTGTCTTGACGTGTAGTTTCATGAGATATTATTATGAAGGATGTTTACCGTTTAGCCCACTTGGTAGACGGGAAATATTGCATAGGCTGGTGTTTATGGTAGATCGACAATACCATACCAGGCTGTGCCTAATCCAGGGAGACCCATTACAATTTTGGAAAGAATATCTGGAGAAAAAAGTTTTTTTTCTCCACTTTCCGTGCTCCGCCCTCCCTGGATCTCTCCATGGTTTTACCTTTTTATAAATAATTCATTGTACCAATGCAAGAAATTGTTGGGTTGAATAGAGTTTCCTGCAAAAAAAAAAGAGACTCTGTAATATAGCATCAATTTGCAAGTATATCTATTTTTTAAAGGTGTATCTAAAGGCACTTATGAAAGGAACACGTTAAGGAACGGGATCATTCAGGATTAAGGAAAAAAAAATGAATTCGGGGAAAATGCTCTCTTTGAAAAGCAAAACCGGAAATCAGTCTCCTCTGTAAAAACACTGTAATCTGCATTAAATCAACTGCTTCTATTGAAGAATATGCTTTTAACCCTTGCGATTACTTTGTAATAGAAAATACAAGATTGCTTGGGTTAGCCATGGAAATAGTCGAAAAGATAAAACTTTATTTAGAGACATTGGAGATTATAAAGCAATAAGTAATATTTCATGCAGGAGGAATTTGAAATATCATCGTGGTGATGATTTCGTACCTAGAGGTGCAAAAACTGAGGTGATTCACTCGTGGTACATTTACCAAATGACTATTCAGTCCACACGTTACGAGATGAACTTTATTGGATGGGTTTATGATGTGCAGTGAGCAAAAATTTAATGAGACAGGAAAGTGCCTGAGGGATCAGTGCTGAGCTTTATACGTTGACGCGATGTTGACGTGTATAAACTGAGGGCTGTTGCAATAGAATAGCTGAGACTCCAACAAAGTAGATGGTGTAGCTATTGGACAAGACCCATGATCATTTGTCATAGTAATGGTAAAACTGGCATTTTTGAGGTTGATAAGGAACATATTATTGCAAAGTTACACCAGATCAATACGGGTTGAAGTATGATGGCCATACGGGAAAATATGGGAGTATAATCTACCAAGAGCGATCTGTTGTGAAAGATTTAGAGTTTACATAAATAAATAAAACAATTTAAACAAATCAAATCGATGATTTGGTATGCAAGTGTGCTCTCTTGATTGTCTTATTTAGCAATCCCGAAAAAAGAGTTGTTTAGTGTAGTGATATTGATATTGATATTATACAGAAACTACCAAGATGATTGTTCACAAGAAGTAAGCATATAGAATTAACACGAAGCCAATGTATTGGCCATTTGCTAATTATAAAAGAAGTTTGCAAGTAGTTCAGAATGCTATGTTTGAGAGAGCCTATAGTGAATATACGGAAGCGCAGTCCGTGTTTATTTGTGTATACTTGTGAACTGCTAAGTACATATAATACACACAGTTATATGCGCTTACGTGGTACGTAAACGGTTTTTCTTGTCAGGAGAAATAGGAATTACAGTGTATGATTAAATAAATGAAACTGGTGATACAAAGGGAGGAGATACATATACATCATAAAAGTAGTTTATCACAATAGGGAGGTGATAAGTAGTATATTATATTACAAACAGGGAAACAATCTATATACATTGGAATTAGGCTTATGGGGAAGGAGAAGGGGAAATCTAACTATAGCTCTCTTTGCTGAGATAATTTATAACTTTTATGCCATTCTTTGAGTTGTTCCAGAACGATAAAAGTGACGATGGTATGTGGACCAAGTCTAACAAAGGCAGGCATCCAACCACGGAAGAGGGAACCAATACCTTCATTCTTGATCATATGAATCATAATTTTTACGGGGTGGCGTCCATCATGTAAATGGGCGCTCATAATTCTTGTCTTTACGACATCCAACGGTGAGCATACTGTAGTGGCAACAAGACCCTATTGTATAATATGGAATAAAAAAAAACTTAATTGTTTTTGTTACACATTTTGTACAATTAATTATTACACTTACGGCTAGTAAACTCGACCCAAAATGAGTCATTAAACCATCATGACATTGAAATTTATCCACAAACGTCCTTTTGAATATATCATAACTCGTCATTTGAGATACTGTGATGAGGACGGCACGATGCGTACTAGAGCCTAATCCTCTAAACAATACTTTGGGCCCTTCTTCTCGACAAATCCTCACCATACCGTCCAGCACATTTTTGTAATTTCTTCTCTGATTGGGTGGTAGCTGTCCATCGTTTTGCATACGTACGTTGACTACATCGCTCGGATTTCCAAATGCTCCTCCCAACACACCTGCCATTGTTGAACAAAACAAAAGTTGTCGTACGGTTGGTTCTAATAGTAGTGAGGAGGTGTGCTTAGAATATGAACTTGCAAGATAAATTAGATTTACAGGTTATACTTACTTTGATCACCAGCGACTGCATACTTGAATTGATCATACAAACCAAATCGAATGGTAGAATATGTACCTTGTCTTAACAAACTAGCTGATAATCCACTGTACAGCGCTGTAATACCTTCTGTTCTGCTGATAGTCCACATGGTTCTAAACATTCTTGAAGGACTGAGTAGCTGGAACTCAGACCAAGCAGTAGCGTTTTCAACTCGCAAGGTTTGTAATCTCACTTTGGTGAGATCGAAGGGATGAGAAACAAAAGTTGCCAGACATGAAGCAGCACCTCCAAACCAAAACGGAGACTGGTAAGAGGCTTTTTGAGTAGGTTTTGAAAGAGAGATTGTTGTGTTATTGTTGATTATAGGCGGTGGTGTAGTTTCTATTGTGGTAGAAGGTCTACTCACTGCAAGCATATTGATACGTAAAAATTTAAGAGAGAGAAGAAAAGAAAAGCGTTGTGTGTGGGGGCTGGCAAATTCCGATCAATATGAGACACGAATTACCAAATTAGGAAGAATCGCCATGGAAACCCTTTGACACATTTCCACCACATGTGATTTCAACACAAAATTCAACATTTTGGAATATTTCTTTACTTAATATAACACTTTTTTTTTTTATTATTTCGTGAAGAGAGCAGGGATTCAATGGTATTTTTTTAATAAATTTACAAAACTTTATACTCTTTTTTTTTTCTATGTAATTTATTACTAGTAGCTTATTTGCTGATCTTTTCAGTTAATTCGGGGACAGCCTTGAACAAATCCTCAACGAGACCGTAATCAGCAACTTGGAAGATAGGAGCATCAGCATCCTTGTTGATAGCAACAATGGTCTTGGAGTCCTTCATACCAGCAAGATGTTGAATGGCACCAGAAATACCTAAATTATAATATAACAAATCAGTGATAAATTTCCCACGGTGGATAATCTTCGCTTTCTGGACTTACCAACAGCGACATAAAGTTCTATTAAAGATACGGACAGAGAAAGAGTGCGTTAATAATCCACACTCACACAAATTAAACAAGCCATGCATTCAATACTTACCGGGAGCAACGATTTTACCGGTTTGACCAACTTGCAATGAGTTGTCAACGAAACCAGCATCAACAGCAGCACGAGAAGCACCAACTATATCAAAGTGAGTTAGTTAGTCAGTCCATGCTGAATATTCTCACAAACACGTGATCTACGTACCAGCAGCACCAATCTTATCTGC
This sequence comes from Mucor irregularis B50, assembly GCA_000587855.1. Taxonomy (NCBI): domain Eukaryota; kingdom Fungi; phylum Mucoromycota; class Mucoromycetes; order Mucorales; family Mucoraceae; genus Mucor; species Mucor irregularis. The sequence goes on from KK076427.1 coordinate 352,412, forward strand.
CAAATCGTACAACAAAGCAAAGTTTTCACCATTCTTCATACCACGACCACCACTGATAACACGCTTGGCGGTACCAAGATCAGGGCGATCACTCTTTTGAATTTCTTCGCTGACCCATTGAGTCAAAGCGGGCTTATCAGCAGAAGGAGCGGCTTCTTCAGCGGGAGCAGCGTCGTTGTTGGCAGCAGCAGCTTCGAAAGCAGTACCACGGACAGTGACGACCTTGATCTTATCATTGGACTTGACGGTAGCAATAGCGTTACCTGCACATATGTAATATAGATTATTTAATAAAGGAGATATATATATATATATATCGTTTCAAACTTACCGGCATAGATGGGACGGACAAAGGTATCTTCGCTTTCAATACCGGTGATATCGGAAATAGCAGCAACATCCATCAAGGCAGCAGCACGAGGGAAGACGTTCTTACCAACAGCGGTGTGGCCAGTGATTAAATGAGTGAAACCAAATTGAGATTGAGCAGCAACAAGAAGAGGAGCGATATCTTCAGGCAAGTTGTTGGCGTAAGCAGCATCCTTTGCACTCAAAATCTTGGAAACACCAGCCAACTTGGCGACTTCCTTGACAACACCTTCAGGGGCATCACCAGCAACTAAAGCAGTGACGGAACCACCCAACTTACTGGCAGCAGTCAAAGCGTTCAAAGTAGCACCGCCAATGACACCATCCTTATGTTCAACATATAAAAGAGCGTTGGCTCCAGCTCCAGTTGCATAGAAGCGTTGAGCGAGTGTCTTACGTGCCTATAAAGTTATAATAAATCTGGTTAGTAAAAAGGGAGTGTTTTTTCAAGCAAGCGCGTGTATGCTTATTGAACAAGTCTTTACTTGAAGGGCAATGCGTGATGTAGTGGTAGCAAACATGTTGAAATTTGAATAAAAAAGGTGAAGAAGAAAAAAGTAAACAAAATCCTGGGGAAAATGTATTGCAATTATCAATATGAATTGTTACATCTCCGACTGGCATCTTAAAGCTCAACGTCACGAATTTTTTCACATGGATTTGTGTGAAAACTACTTGTGGCCTTATTGTCCCCTTTTTATATTTTAATTTTATTTTATACGTGTTAGATTTACTATAACTAAGTACTTGTAGGCTCATCCTCTGCTCCACAGCCACAAGGATACTTTTCTTCTAAATCAGTGCAGTCAAAGATGGGCTTCCCTAGTCGCTTATTCACATTATTATGCATGCCACATAACCACTGTGAAGCAGCAAATCGAGAAGATGTTTGAGGCGGAAATTCAGTAATCATTTTATGAAAATGAGTTGCGCTTGAAACGTCATGATAAGTGACAACTTTTTGTATTACATAATATTTATGCTTGCTTACTTACCATTCGCCACATGGATATAACGTGGAAAATAAGATCATGAAATCATACAGTGATTTACGCTCACTTTCTGTAGGTGCTTCTGGATAACGAGCCATCATTGTATGCAGAAACTGTATTTACATAGGATTATTACTACGATTCATACTCTCAACTCAACATACATACCTTCCACGTTGCTCTGCCTAATTCAGCTCTGTACATATAAACAGTAAATAAACCATAATTTAACTATTGTCAAATAAACCAGCTTACTTTTCAGTCCGATTTCCCATAACCCCCATAATGACTTCTTGTTGTTTTATCCCTTCAGGTACATTACTCTTGATTACTGCATCTTCTTTAAATGGTATATAATCGGGTTCATTGAAATAGACAAAATATGCTGACAACACTATTAAAGTCAATAGTGATATTGTGCTTATTATTTGAAATCGTTTCATTTCTATATATGTCCGAGTGAAAAGGGGAAAAAGTAAGAGGAAGAAGGAAGAATAAAGGAAAGTTTTTTTTTTTTTTTGTATGCAAGGCGACAATCATGTCCCAAATGAGAGAGCAAAAAGAAAAAGAGATATTCAAAGTCCGACCGAATTAGAAAAGCCGTCACACTCTCGACGTTTTTTTTTATCGTTTTTTTTTTTTTTGTTGTAGTTGTCAAGCAACCTTTCATAAAATAACCTACAATGGGTACCGTTCGTCAAAGAAGAGCTGCCAAGAACACAAACAAGAACACTAGACGTGTTGCAGATAGACACAGAAAGAGAATTACTATTCATGTAAGTACCTCGATCTACTCGAGATCACTCATAATCGTTAGATCTAGTTACAGATCTGACTCTTATCTTTCTTTTTCTTAGGGTAACTCTATTATTAAAGCCAACTGGGACAAAAAGTTGACTCTTAGACAAAAGTAAGAAAGAACTCAATGTTGGATCTGATTTCATTATAATTAAGCCTCTTTTCTTAGTTACGAAAAGCTCGGTTTATTAACTTCATTAAACGGTCAAACCGGTGGCAAAGAAAAGAACTTGCCCGACGAAAAGGCAAATAACGATAACAACGAAGAGAGCGAACCCAAAGAACTCAAAGAATTAACAGAGGACGATATTGAAGGTATCAAAAAGAGCTTGGCTCCCGGTGAAGCTTTAATTCAACGTGATGATGAGGGAAATATTGTCAGAATCATTTACGGTGAAGAAAAGACCCACGATGAAATTTTGGATGCTGAAGTTGCTCCTGTTGAAGCAAAGACTGATGTTGTTAGAGCCCTCGAAGCACAAGCTGCTAATGCCTTTAAACGTGAGAAATACGAATCTGAATATGAACTTGATTGGATTCAAAAGTTGATTCAAAAGCACGGTGATGATTACAAGGCCATGTTCTGGGATAAAGATTTGAATGTATACCAACAAACCGCTGCTCAATTAAAAAAGAAGTGCGCCAAATATATTAACAAATAGATCTCATCCTTTTCCTTGTAATTAGTCATAAATAAATCATCATATAAAAAATAGTAGTAGTAATAATCATGATAATTGTATTGGAAAAAAAAAAGAATAGGGTGTTTAAAATGTATGAACGTATAAGTATAATGAGGTGATAGTAGACTTAGTGTAAGTAAAATAAATATATATCGTTGTAAATGACTATGGATTAAATCCAACGTCATCAACAACTCTTCTATGTTCAATATCATGTTCAGCTGTGTAATCAAGATGAACAAATGCTCTCTCTACATTCTCCAAGAGCTCCAAAGCATCTATACATTGATATTAGTCAATAGAATAATCATTATCATATGAATGGTGACACCTACTTTGGAGTGCTTCTCCGATATCATGAGCTTCTTGAAGAGGACAATCAGGTGGCAAGACAATATCAATTTCTACCAAGAGTCTATCACCAATGTAATAACTTCTCACTGTATCGACTGCAGTAATCTTCTTTGAGAAACGATAAGCCATATAAGTCAACTCCTTTAAATCATCCGCACTGGCTGCTTGACCCGTCAATCTTCTAATATTTTCCAACAAGACGCCCATCCATTCATAGATAATGTAAATGGATAATAAAATAGCACCCACAGGATCTAACCAGTTCCATCCCATCCAATTACCCGCAAGAGGGAACAACGTACTAGCCACAGTGAATACAACATCATTTTCGTGATCGTACGCTAATGCTTCTACACTGGAACTGCCCTTAATCGAAGCACACCAAGCCCAAAGTATACCCTTCACAATCACGTTCACGCCTAAAATCATGACCGCAGTGAAGCTCAAATCAATCTCTTCAGGTGCAGTGCCATTCACTAACTTTTCTACAGAGGTAATCAATACTTGGGAAAAGGACGTGGTAATCACAACAGCAAACACAATAATGCCCAAGGGTTCCATACGCGATTTGCCAACGGGGTATGAGTAGTAGTTCTTTTGACGAATCACACGGACAGTAAAGAAGATGATGGCGTTACTCACAATATCCAAAAAACTTTCAAAGGCAGAAGCTAGCAAGGCCATGGATCCTGAATACCACGCCAAGACAATCTTTGTCAAAAATAATGCAATATTGGCGAGGAACGAGAGATTAATAGCCAAGTGAATAATCCACATGGGCGATTTGTTGCTATCAATATCAGGGGTGCTGGATCTGGATAACAGTGCTTCATGATCCCCTAAAACATTGGGTCCAACTGCTGCTGCAATACCACGTTCTTCGTCTGCTTCTCCGTTGATAGAGCCATAATTATTGCTATTATAGGGTTGTTCGCCCTTTTGAAGCGTCTCTATAATACGATCCACTTGAGCAAACCGAGTAATCATGGTGTTTTGATGCTAAAACTTGACATTAGTCCTTCCCTCTATCTCCTCATATGAAAGAGCAGGCATATTTACTTCGTAAAACTTTTTGACTCTTTTATTGGTACAGGCTTTCAACTGATCGTCTGAGATGCGATGAGACTCAAAGTGAACGGGTGGAGGCAACGCTTCTTGAGCTGCTGCAAACAGAGAGCTCGTACGTCGACTATTTCTCAACGTGTGAGAATCGTCATATTCTGGTAACATATTTTTTTTGGGATAAGTAAAAAAAGAGAGCAAGAGAGAATTAAACCCTAAAAAAAAAAAAAAAAAAACTTTCGGGTTATCTACACGCCTTGTATCACATTCAACAACGTTTTGAAAGGGTAAAATAAAAAGGGAGAATATGTGTCTTTAATTAATTACATGACAAGTTGAATATGGACGCCTTGTAGAATGTGACATTGAAATCCGTTCTTACCTCTTTCTTTCCTACTTTTACTCGCTTGAGAAAGTATTCTTTCCATGTCATGAAAAATATCTCTATTTTTGTTTCATTATCTGCTTCAGATCTACACCCAGATTAGGAAACGTCGATTTTTATTCATATCGTTGTGTCACTTTCGCCCTGCAAGGTGACTCAGTGGAGTTTATTACATAGTAGGAGATTGATCAAATATTACCGCATAATAGAATAAATCTCAACGTATCAGAATGATGTTGCAACGGATCAAACATTGAAATCAATGAAATTTATGACTCGCTGTATAGATTCTCTGTATAGAGCTCAAAGATAATATCAAAAGTTGATCAACAAGCAAGGAAAGGACTTTCAGGTGGAAGAAACTACTACCACAATAATAGAAAAAAAGTCTACTCACACCCTAAAAGGTAATGAAAAAGACATTGACCATCTTTGGTGTGATAGGTTCTTCTCCTTCTCGACTTGATACACTTTTATAGAATAATCAATGAATGCCTTTAGTGCACCTGGCCCTGGATTGATTCCTTTTTGTGCACAAATCAACCAACAGGCAGTAATCTGAATCTGATTTAAGCACAACAATGAAGTAATAGGCTCAAAAATGCGGGAAGCTTCTTTACTAAGCACAAGATGGCTGAAGTTTTACCAGTACCACAAGAGAAAATGAGGTGTACGTCAATTGAGTAGGGCACGTTCTGACTAAAGTACTCTTTTCAAAAGCCAAGTGAGGCCGAAATTAATTTCACAAGTTTATGCATTATAGAAAGCAAAGATATGTATGTACTTCATTGTGAAAGTCAAGAGAAGGCAAAGGAAAAAAACTTTTTATGTTTGAGACTGGGAGTGGTTTTATTATGAATCATGGAAGAAGAATTGAAATTAGCGCACTTATTTATGTACATACTGACGTACCACGTACGAAATCATCGAGCCGTGTTCTATGTAGTTATAGCTCATTGATGCCCTATCTACATTTCATACTGCAGGTTTCAGTATTTGCAGACTTCCATTCCCTTTTAGAAAAAAGCAGATTCTAGCTTTACAGTGTATTGTCACAAGCACAATGAGGCTCCCTCACACTTTTTTTTCAAATAAAAGGTGATGTTTGTTACGTAGGCAGGACGCCCAAGCCCAACATTTCCAAGATAAAGTTTTCCCTATACCCCCCCCCCCCGAGGGTCTTGGAGCTCGCTATTCTTTTTGCAGTACTTGGCCATTTAGAAAAATTCGCGCGTTTCTATTTGTGTACGGCTGATTGTTACAAATGAGGGGAGGGGCAACCGATGCAATCTACCGAATTTTATCAAATACTTCGCGGTGTAACAGCTGCGCAAAGCACGAACGGATTCGCAGGGTCGAATAGCATCAGCAAGTGGTGATTAGTGGGAAGATCTCCACGGCCACAAGGTAGGATGTGGATGACTTGGAGAGCCATCCGTTTGAGTCCTCTAGATGTGGGATAGAAGTTACTGCAGACGCGGCAGCAGCTTTGACAACACCTAAGATGGTAGTGACCAATTCATCGTTAGTGGGGGAAGCAGAAGCAGTGGTAGAGGCAGTGGTAGTAGCCGTGTAAGTAGTAGCCGAAGTATCGATAATAGTAACCTTACTACCAGAAGCAGTGGCGATAGTAGTTACGCAGGATCACATTGATAAATAAATAGTCATTATAGAGAAAGAAATAGCTGAATCTGTCATCACTATTTATACTTCAGTACTTCACCTACTCTCGCACTAATCTTATAATTGATCTCTCCTTAACGCATGATCTGCCATACAAACAACCAGATTCCTAATAAGGTCTAAAACCGAGGTCTGTCATCGTAGGTTTATTTGCATGTGATACGATACTGTAATTGCCGGGATCGTACCATTAAGCATTTTTTTCGAGAATACATATTACGTAAAGCGGTGCATTATGGAAAAGTGATACATCTCCGTGTTCAAAAGTGTGTACTTTGGTTGAAATGAAGTATATAAGAGACTGGGAAGTACACATGCATTATAAAAGTGCGCCTGAGTTTGGCAACTTGTATTTTTGTGGTAAATTGCTTAGATATAGGGGAAAGAAAAATATTTCATTGTCTGGGCTCAAACTTAAGTACGCCGCTACGATAGCGCATAAGATATGTACTTACATCCAACACCTACGATTTGGAGTGTTTCTTAAAGCAAATCTCGGTACCTTCTGCACATCACTTGCGTTTGAGTTGCCATGATGCGGGCTTTCACACCATAATAGTATATATCGTGTGTGCTCAATGGGTAACATGTCATACCAGGGATGTATGGCGTGTCCTAGGCTCGACCCCTATCTTTTTGCAGGAGAAATGCACTGAACTCCGTCAGTCCTCTTTTCTTTCGGTATCCCAATGGAAGACATTTACCTTTATGTTTTCCCTGATAAATGTGGCCCTATATGCGTACAAGCTAATGAATCCAAAGAGTTTATTGCAACAGAACACAACTTATCTGGATGGTTTACGCTCTTTCAAGAATGAACGGATGTCCATTCAACTGACCGGGTACTTTTATATTTCGTTAGGACCAAGTCAGAAGAAAAAAGTCATTGCTGATCAAAATGATGTGTGGAACCTATTTCTACAACCATTTTTCGCAAAGATAGAAAATGAGAGCCAACGACCACACTGTACCATGTCTTTATTTGGGGCCATCTTTGAGACTTTTGTCTATAAAGTCTATAGAGGAGCAAGTAGACACCTTCTACTAGCTTGCACAGTGTAATAAAGAAGTGAATGTTTTAGTTGACTAAATACAAGTGAAGAACAAAATGTACTTTGAAAAGGTGTCTTCAGCATGAGAGAGAGATCAAACAGGCTACTGTCATTTGAAGAAGTAGTAATATCACTAAATCCACTTTAAAAAAGGTTGACAGGTTCGCATAAATGATTCAGGCGTAGTTCACTTTTCCAGATGATTCCTGCTTACTCTCCCCAAGTGCCCTAAAAATCCTGCTTACAAATTCGCTTTTGATTGTCCGTCAACGAGGGAAAAAATAAATACAACACTACAAAGGTACACTTTTCACTCAAGGAAACTCTTTAATTGACACAAGAATGAGTAAAAACGACGGCTATGTGTTTGAAGCAGCTGCTAATGGCGACTTGGATTACCTCAAGAAAAACAGTCGTCAAACAGAATTAGCAAATGAACGAGGTTGGACAGCACTTCATTTCGCTGCTCGTTTTGGACAACTGGAAGTAGCCAAATTCATCAAACAAACAGGTTTTGACTTGAGCATTACCAATGGCGAAGGAAAAACAGCGAGCCAAGTAGCAGCTTTTTGGGGAAACGACGAAATAGCAAAACTTTTGGCTCCTGCGTCAAAGGAGACCTCGGTCACAGCTGCGACAGTTTCACCTTTTCCTGATAATTATACCGCCGTCTTTGCTGGAAATCCATTGAATAGGTATGCGTAGCACTATGGGGTATTCAAATATATCAGAATACGTAAATGACTAAATTTATTCTCATTGCAGATATGGTTGGAATAGAGATAAACCCGAGTTCTTGAGTGAGCTTGCACGATCAGATAAAGCCAACTACATCGTTTTTAATAACTTGCAAGCATTATACAACTCTGAAGGAGAGCTTCAGTATGTTAAATACAGTCAAGTGGCTTCTATTGTGGATCGCATATATACAGACAAGGATGTGATCAAGAACAACAGCGAAATTATTTTGGTGTTTTTGGGTATCAATGAGAGTCAAGAGGGACAACCTTATTGGGCTTTGGATCTCACACCAAAGGGAGAGTTGAAAGCAGAATACGAGCAACTTATTCAAGGCAAATAATACTATATCTAAGGCAATGCAGAATCATCTTATTTACAGTGTGTTTATGTTTAGATTTCGAGTCAAAGGGTAGTGAATTTGCTCCCACTCTTCCTCGTGCTTTTATCATGGACAAAAAAGTCAGCTCTATCATTGGACAAGCAGCTGCAATGGGTACGTATGCATAAATAAGAATATTTGTGAACTTAAGACAGCTTACATAAGATACCATCTCTCATAGTTGATTGGAACGCTCGTAATAAATTCTGCTCAGCATGTGGCAAACGCACTGTCTTGGAAGAGGCTGGATACAAGCGTAGCTGTATTTTAGACCCAGAAGAAAAGTGCATTAGCCACAAAGGTGTTCAAAATTTCGCCTATCCCAGAACAGGTACCTTTCCAAATACAACTATTTTGTATAACCACTACTTTACCTAGACTAACCCCAAATACAGATGCTGTTGTCATTGTTTGCATTGTTCATCCAAGTGGCGATAAGATTTTATTAGGACGTAATAAGAGATGGCCCAAAAAGATGTTTTCTTGTATCTCAGGTACACAAATTTAAATTATTAAGAAAGCAACTATACTTATATTAACTGATACACGTTTCAGGATTCGTGGAAGCCGCAGAAACCCTCGAAGAGGCTGTGCGTCGCGAGGCATTTGAGGAGACAGGCATCGTTATTGATCGTGTGGCCTATCACAGTAGTCAACCATGGGTAAAATTAAGTTTTAAAAAATATTTTGCCAAGCTTTTTTTTACTTACTGCTTCTTTCTTTTTTTTGACTGTCTGTCAATGTTATATAGCCCTTTCCCAACTCTCTTATGCTCGGTTTTATTGCTGAGGCAACATCCACCGAGATTGATACGAGTTATGATAAAGAGTTGGAAGCTGCGGTTTGGTACACTCGATCGGAGGTGGTTGCAGCTCTGAAGGGAGAGCAGAACGCAGTTTTTGCTATGGCACCTAAAGGCTCACTTGCTTATTCACTTGTTCATTCTTGGGTGAACGATAAAAAGTGGCAGCCCACTAATGCAAAAATGTAACCACAATAGTTGAGCAACAAGCATAATGATGATGTTTACTTTTACTAAAAGAAGGCGGAGCTGGTTGGTTGGTGGCTGTAAAATTCTCGGGGTCATGAGTAAAAATAAAAACTATAAAAAGAATAAAGCGTTTTTATTTTAGTTATTTCTCGAGTTCGCGTTATTTTCTTTTTTTCTTTTATTTTTGTAAACTTTTATCATATAAAAAATGTCTTATCAACCTCCTCCTCCCAACTACGGTCAAACACTCGATCGGAGGTGGTTGCAGCTCTGAAGGGAGAGCAGAACGCAGTTTTTTGCTATGGCACCTAAAGGCTCACTTGCTTATTCACTTGTTCATTCTTGGGTGAACGATAAAAAGTGGCAGCCCACTAATGCAAAAATGTAACCACAATAGTTGAGCAACAAGCATAATGATGATGTTTACTTTTACTAAAAGAAGGCGGAGCTGGTTGGTTGGTGGCTGTAAAATTCTCGGGGTCATGAGTAAAAATAAAAACTATAAAAAGAATAAAGCGTTTTTATTTTAGTTATTTCTCGAGTTCGCGTTATTTTCTTTTTTTCTTTTATTTTTGTAAACTTTTATCATATAAAAAATGTCTTATCAACCTCCTCCTCCCAACTACGGTCAACAACAAGGTGGTTATCAACAACCTCCTCCAGGAACTCCTGGTCAAAAACCCGCTCAACAAGGTTATGGTGCTCCTCCACCCAACTATGGCGGTCAACAACAACAACAAGGTGGTTATGCACCTCAACAAGGATACGGTCAACAAAACTACGGTAAAATAGATAGCATAGTATAGTATACATGTAGAGGGTAAGAAAGGGACTCATCTTTGGATATCTATTCTCCAGGTAGACCTCAAGGTGGACCTCCCGCTGGGCCCCCACCCGGTGTCGATCAGCAGTTATGGTCTTGGTTTAAAGCAGTCGATACAGATGGTTCTGGACAGCTCTCAGCTGACGAACTTCAACGTGCATTGATTAACGGTGACTGGAGTCCATTCAACATTGAAACTGTTCGTTTAATGGTGAATATGTTTGATGCTGGTAAGAGATAGTTGATAAATAGATGAGTGAGTTTTACTAGAAAATAGCTGACTGAGTAAATTATAAATTAGATAATAGCGGAACTATTAACTTTAATGAATTCTCTGGATTATGGAAATATATTGAGGATTGGAAGAGATGCTTCCAAGCCTTTGATGCTGATCGTTCTGGAAGTATTAATCAATCCGAGATGGGAAATGCCTTGAAATCTTTTGGCTTCAATGTCTCTCCCAGATTCATTTCAACCTTGATTCAAAAGTTTGACCGTTATGGTGAGTTACACATAAAATTATAATGATATGAAACCCAACTATTGGAAATTAACGTATATGCATATATATTAACAGCCACTATTAAAAATACAGGAAAGGGTGATGTAACATTTGATAACTTTGTCCAAGCGTGCGTTACCATGAAAACATTGACTGACTCTTTCAGACAATTCGATAATGATCAAGACGGTTGGATTCAAATTAATTACGAACAGGTAAGTGATTTGGGGATATAAATACCAACAAGCCAAGTCTCTTTCATACTCATACCTTTTTCTTTAACAGTTCTTGGATCTTGTTGTTCGTCAACGCGCTTAAAATACCTTGTAATAGTTAAAAATAATAATAAAAAAAAAGGTGTTTCCATTAACCACATTTAGATGTGTTCATGTGAAGAATGATTTTATTATGAAAAAAGAATAGCCCAAATATGGCTTTTTATTGATGACAACCCTCACATCTTTACAATAAGCTGCTGTCTTTTACTATAAAAAAACAAAAAAATTAAAAAAATCGCAGTGGGTAAAAATAGTATATAAATATTAAGTTTTATTTCCCCCCACTCCTCTCTTTCTCCTCTTTCTTCTTCCATCTTCTTTCATCCTATCATAGAATTTAGTTTTTACAGAAAAAAATGGAGGTGGTTCAAGTTCAACCGAGAGATTCTTATTTGCATAATATTTACGTCGCTACAAAGGGAACCGTGATAAGATGGTCCTTCACTACAAAACGGAATAATATATCCTTTGGTCTTTATCGTAGAAAGGAAAAGGAAGCCTTACCCAACTCTTCTGATATTATCTTTCGTGCCCAGCAACAATTACAAAAGAGACAAATGTCCATTCCTTCAGATCTAGGCTTTTCTCCTAAATCTGAAAATGGAGGTAAGTTGAAAGTGTTCACTTTGGTCTACGTACAAGTATCTAACTTATCGAATCCCACTTAGACGACTATTTAACGGCCCATGATGATGATATCGAGTCAAATTATGTTCATTCTTCTGCCCATTCTATTCATAGTCAAACCAACACACCCAGTCGTCCCCGCTCAAAATCCGTTGCGACTATCAAGCTAAAGGAACGTGGTTTAGACGAGATAATTCCGATTCAACACGCTCAATCCTGTGATCAAAAGGTAGAGGGAACTTATGTCGTAGAAGAACCTGGAAACTATGTATTGGTCTTTGGTAATTATTTTTTTAGGGTTTAAAGGGTGATTGACGACATAGTGACTAAATATATACATTATGACTATAAACAGATAATACATTTTCAAGGAACACACCAAAAATGCTGACCTATTCCGTCGCATTAGGCGGTCCCGAGGAGGTACAGCCTATTTCAAAGGATGTTTCCGGCTGGTTATTGAAAAAGAAGCGCAAGAGAATGCAAGGTTGGGCCAAGCGTTGGTTCAGTCTTTCTCCATCCGGTGTCCTCTCTTATTCTACTTCTCAGGGAAGTGTTACACGAGGCTCAATTCAAATTCTTGTGTCCACTATTTCGTACAACCCTAAACTTCGCCAAATTCATATCGATTCTGGTACTATGATTTATCATTTGAAGACATTGACCGAATCCGATTATGATCTCTGGTGTGCTGCTTTGCGCGATATTAGAACCAATGTCGGTGATGAAATTCAATCACCCCTTGTGGAGGAATACAACAATAAGTCCAGCGTCAGTCTCGCTAGCAAGCGTTTATCTTCTCGAGGTTTTGGAAATCAACAAGCTGAGAATAAAAAGATGCGCGCAGAAATTGATCATGGAATTGAATCCGCGAATCTTCAGCAACAAAATGTAGACCTCTTGTTAAACTCAATTAACGAATTGAAGTTGTTGGTCCCTGCCTCAGACAATGTCGAAACACAAGATCTTTTTGATCGTTTAGAGCAGCAGAAATTGCAAGTTCTTGCTGGTATTCAAGAACAAATCTCTCAATGGCAAAACGTTCAGAATTGCTTCGGCAGTAGCCGTCGCTCAGGCTCAATTTCCCCAATTGTATCTCAACAACCCGATGGAACAATTCCCGAATATTACCCCACTACTAATTTGGGACGCTCTTCGAGCATTTACTCTCGCAATTCTGGTTATTCTGATCAATTCTTTGATGCTGAAGATATCGATTTGAGTGGCGGTGAAGAAGAGGATATCGACCAGAATTCTACTATTGATGACGGAGAAAGCAGTGACGATGAAGCAGGTAAAGTCGGGATAGTGATATGTAAAAAGGAGGAGAACAGAATGACTCAAACTTTAAACGACTGTTATAGAAAGTAGCCAGAGCAGCAGTAGTACAAATGTATTGGATTTGACCTCAGTAGGTAATTGCACACGACGTGCCAAGTTACCCTCACCTGCTGTGGCAGATCCAGGATCCGCTCTTTCTGTGTTTAGAAAAAATGTTGGCAAAGACTTGTCCACCATTGCTATGCCTATTAGTATGAATGAACCTTTGAACATGTTGCAAAAAGCTTGTGAGGAACTTGAATACAGTGAACTTTTGGACAAGGCTTCTACCTTGGAAGATGCTTTGGATAGACTTTTGTACGTTACTGTATTCTCCATCTCCTCTTACGCCTCTTCTCAGTACCGCACAGGCCGCAAGCCGTTTAATCCCATGATGACCGAAACTTACGAAAATATCAGACCTGATAGAGGTTTTAGATTTATTTCCGAAAAAGTCTCTCATAACCCATTGATCATTGCAGCTCACGCTGAATCTAAAGGCTTTAAATACTGGCAATCCACAACTATCAAGAGTAAATTCTGGGGTAAATCTATGGAGTTTATGACTGAAGGCACATTCCATGTCACGTTGACCGGTCACGATGATCATTTCACTTTCTTCAAACCTTCAAGTTGGATGAAGAACATGATTGCGGGAGAGAAATACTTGGAACACTCTGGAGAATGTAAAGTAACAAATCAAACAACGGGTGATTATGCAGTGGTGACTTTCAAGGAAGGTTCAGGTGGTGGATTGTTTGGCGCTCCTACAAAGCGCAATGATGTGGTAGCTACATTGTATAACGCGCAAGGTAAAAAGTGTCGTCGCATCGTTGGAAAATGGAGTGAGTCATTGGCAGAAGAGGTGGGCCTTGATAAGAACAAGTTGAATGTCTTGTGGACTGCTCAGCCTCCTGGAATTCAAGACTCTGAGAAATACTTTGGCTTTACCAAGTTCGCTACTGAATTAAATGAAATTACTGAGATAGAAGAAGGCAAAATACCCATTACAGACACACGTTTAAGACCTGATCAAGTGATGTACGAGAAAGGTAAGGCAGCTATATAGAAATACAAAGTGGATTATACTTGAGCTAACTTTTCTCTTTAAAGGACTTGTGGATGAAGCTGATGATGAAAAACAACGCATAGAACAGAAGCAACGTGATAAACGTAAAGAGTTTGAATTGGCAGGCAAAGAATGGACTCCTAGATGGTTTGCTCGCGAGGGAGAAGAATGGCAGTATGCTGGTCAGTACTGGCCTACACGAGAATCTGGTCAATGGCCAAAGGACCAGTTTGAGCTGTGGTAATTTAACTTGTTTTCTTATTTATATTTTTGTATTATGTATTATGTATTTGATTGTGCAAATTGCGCACAACTATACAAATGTAATAATAAAGCATTTATTTATGGCATTAGAAGTCTTTTAAACTCTGTGTTTAATAAAGTTTACTTATCAAACGTACGTGCTCGAGATGATGTAAGAATAGAATGAATAATGGAAATATTCTTAAATAAGCAAGGGTTATTTCGTAGTAGTGCTCAGCTTGAATGAAAATGTCCCGCATACGCACCACTCTTGTGCAATGATTTATGCACCAAATAACTTTTATATGCTCGTTTAGCCCACCCATGCTTTCCTAGCTTAAATGAAAAGTGAAGGGTCCTCCTGATTTGTGTGTTACTTATGACAAACACGTATTCATTTGTACACCAAAAGCATTGGAGTCACATATTGAATAAACCCTGCTTACACAAGATTTTGACAAACAAAAATGTTTAATTATCTTCCAAAAAGTAATGAAAATGATGTGGTAATAAGAGAAAGGATGTCGTTAAAAGGTCTAACAATTATTTATAGCTGTTTTTATTTTATATGTCATGGTTGAGTGTGGGATTGATAAAAAGTCATTTATTTGTTACCCTAAAATAGCAAACTGTCAGATCTTATTGTTGACAACATTTCATATATCAAATATCAACTTACACGAGCCATGTTGATGGCACCCCAGAGAGAACCAGCAACACCAGTACCAAGAACAAGGAAGGTAGTGTAGACAAAGAGCTTATCTCTGGGACCACGGAGGAACAAGAGAGTGTTGGAGGGAGCCTGCAAATCATAGAATACAAGGTTAATTCACTGCATTAATAACTAATGCCATGCATGTCGTGACTCACTTGGAAGAATCTTTGGTGAGCAGCAACGTTGTTAGGTCTGTTGACGAGAGACATTTTTAAATTAAGGAAAAAAGAGTGGGGTTGGAAAGGAGAAAAAAAAAAAGTGTAAACCAAAACAACTCCAAATTTTTTTTATTAGCTAGGTAGGTTTACCGCACGGGAAATATTAACGATGATTGGATGAAAAGAGTGATGACGTTAATGATATTGTTCGGGCCGGACATTTCTCGAAATTGATTTGTGTCTCCCTCTCACACACTGTCAATCTGAGTGAAGGCGAAAATTAAATTAAACATGACAGTGCCCGAAGCAAAGCTATTAATCCTCCTCTTTAGAGAAACGTGGTAGACGATCTAATAATGGCCAACCAAGGTAATAAAGAATAAAGCATTGATTGATATTCAAGTAAAGGACATATGTGTAAATCGATGGATGAACAATGGATGTAATCAATCAACATTCAGTAAACACCATGGATGGAATTCATTTTTTTTTTTGGATATTGGACTTTTACTTTGACGATGGAGGAATGCGTGGAAACCACCTCGAATTTTTGGAATTGAAATTTACGACGATTCAGCATGCAGTAGAAACACCGTCTGTCACTACGTACACACTAAAAGAGTGATGACGTTAATGATATTGTTCGGGCCGGACATTTCTCGAAATTGATTTGTGTCTCCCTCTCACACACTGTCAATCTGAGTGAAGGCGAAAATTAAATTAAACATGACAGTGCCCGAAGCAAAGCTATTAATCCTCCTCTTTAGAGAAACGTGGTAGACGATCTAATAATGGCCAACCAAGGTAATAAAGAATAAAGCATTGATTGATATTCAAGTAAAGGACATATGTGTAAATCGATGGATGAACAATGGATGTAATCAATCAACATTCAGTAAACACCATGGATGGAATTCATTTTTTTTTTTGGATATTGGACTTTTACTTTGACGATGGAGGAATGCGTGGAAACCACCTCGAATTTTTGGAATTGAAATTTACGACGATTCAGCATGCAGTAGAAACACCGTCTGTCACTCAGCATTTCGCATTGTAACTATCGATTTACACTCTTCTTTACTTTTAAATCGACACTGCAGCACGGCACAATGCAAGAATTACTTTACTGACTTTTGCTGTTGTATTGTTCATGTAGCTTCCGCCAAGGCTCTTAACGCCAAGAAGTCCGCTCTCAAGGGTGTTCACGGTAAGGCAGTCCGCAAGATTCGCACTTCCACCCACTTCCACATCCCCAAGACTTTGGTTTTGAACCGTGCTCCCAAGTATGCTCGCAAGTCTGTTGCTCATGCTCCCCGCATGGATCAATACCGTGTTATCCGTCAACCTCTTAACACTGAAACTGCCATGAAGAAGATTGAGGAACACAACACCTTGACTTTCCTCGTTGACGTTAAGGCCAACAAGAACCAAATCAAGGATGCTGTCAAGAGACTTTATGATGTTGAAGCTGCTCAAGTCAACACCCTCATCAGACCCGATGGTTACAAGAAGGCTTTCGTCCGTTTAACTGCTGATGTTGATGCTCTTGATGTTGCCAACAAGATTGGTTTCATTTAAATTATATTTTTCGATAGCTTATATATAAAAATGGATCAAAAACAAGTACATTAATCATATCAATTGTATTTTCTCGAGATTATTGTATTATTGGGATGCAGTATGGATGACGGGACGGTGCAGTTGTTGGGAAAGAGCTTCTGTCCGGGAATACGCGATTACAGGCTCATTAGTATTGTTTAAAGGATTGGAAATTGCAGTGTAAACAATGGCATTAATAGGATATGAAAATTTATCTATGTGCAAGGGATGAGAGGAAACTGGGTAAAGATAAATATCGTCATTCATGCAGCAGGATGTTGCTTTGCAGTGCATACTACAAGAATTGTTAGTAACGATATCATCATTCTTCCAATACGCTATCAAGGTAAACGCCCATTTAAACACATGAGACATATACATTGCATTTGAAATATCAAGTCTCAAAGCGTGAAAGAAAAGCAAACACACATGTGCCTTCAAATGCACTCAGTATTATTGATTCTACTGTTGTAAACCTGCTTTTGTGTATTAAAGAAATGACCGACAAAGACGAATAGCAGGACCACTACGATTCATCATACGTAGTTGAACTGGACACCGTCGTTTAAAAATCAAATAGGCATACTCCTAGCTCAGGATCAATGCACGAAGGTTAATATATGTTTATTTCAGTAAGGTAAACCTCCACTCTGACATGTAAAGACCTTATATCTGTACCTGCTCTCTGATAGTCATCCCCTTCGTAAAGTTATAAGTGAAAAAGTTGATTTTCATTCACACAGTGTATCATAATATCTTCTATGTTGATGATTACCATGATGACCCAAACAGGCTTTTTCCTTAGGGATTTTGTGCACTTTGTAGATCAAAACATGTATACCTGCATCCGTAAGAGTATCCCTAACACCAGATTGTTGGACGATCTGTAGAGAAAACAATCTTTTATTCTCACAAACAAAAAAAAAACTCTGTAACGGGAGATACTGATCATACCGTGAAGGACTTTCTCTGAGGAAGTCTATTACATTGGTAATGATACTGTTCCATATTGATACATAGATCACTTGCTTTGTGATTTGTAATTATTTAGATGATAGTGAAAAACACGAGGTAAATACTACATAATTGTTGAAATCAGAAGAGACAAATAAATCAAGTCTAATCAGTACTGCATGGTGATTATAATATGTACAAAATGAAAATTTTGAATACATCTCTGGTATATATACAGGATCGTCTCTTTGAGCTCGATAGAAAATTATACCGTTTGGTATCTGAAGACCTAGGATTGTAAAAAAGATCGCTAGTATGTTGTATTGTGGAGCTTCATATCCCCTTTCTCGTACTTACGTAACATATGCATGCATAATCTGTGTTTACTACTTCCTGACAACATTTCAGTACATATTTGCAGCAAGCAAAATAACTTGCACCTATTAGGGGCTAGTACTGCACACCGGTGTATGTACTACCCTGCTATTGCAAATCATCATAAAAACAGTATATAAGTATGGATGAAAAATCATGTCCTATCGAACTGATCTATTTATTTTACTGAACAACTATCAGCCTATTCATCTATTAATATGCAACTGAAACTCGCCTCTCTCGGTCTTATTGCTGCTTTTATGACAAATGCCATTGCTAAACCAATTTATGAATCAGGTATCAGTGGTAATTTACAAGACTCTGGTGCCGCTGCTGCTGCCGCTGCTTCTGGGCTAGGAAAAGCCCTTGATGAAATCTTTTCAAAAAATGAGTTGGGAGCTGGTGTTGGTGCAGGTGTAGCAAACAGTGCTCCCGCTGTTCAAGATACAGTTTCTAAAATTCAAGAAAATAGTGGTATCCTTGGAGATGTCGCCCGAACTATTGGTGGAGGTTATGCTCGTCGCACTTATGCTCCCGATAGCATAGAGACGACTGAGCTGGAGGAAGATGAAGAGAAAGATTTAGCTGAAGAAGAATCTGCGACTGCCGCTGCTGAAAATAATGAATCTGTCGATAGTAAGGAGGAGATCTCTGAGGATGATAGTGAAGAAGAATCCAGTGAAGATACTGACTCTGAAGATAGCAATTTGGAACGCAGAAATTCTATCATTAACGGTTTACCTGTAGTTGGTAACGTCTTGGGCGGTAGTCATTCTGCAAGCAAAGCTAGTGGCGGTATTCTTGGTGCTCTCTAAATTCCATACACATTTCATGTAGAAATCCTAATTTTCTTTGTCCAAAAAATAAAACTGCTACAAGTATATTACACGTTTATAATTGATTGAACAAACCTATCTCTTTCCATAAACATTTGAACATCTAATTAAAGTGAATTTATCGCTAAAATTATCCTTGTATACTTTGATGAACAATGTTTTTGCAAACTTTAAAACTACTTTGACGATGCGTATTATGTATATACTTTAAGAACATATAATATCGTTCGTGGAGAGTCTTGAATACGATAAAGTCCAAAAAATGTACACGATGCCTCCAAATATAATCACTATCGTTGTTCTCACGCTCTGCGAATCGATTGCATGTATTGTAGAAGTGGCCAACAATGATAAATAGCAGGTCTACTGAGGTTTTGTCGTATTTAGATAAGCTGAACATCTTCGTTCAAACAAGCAAATGATCATACTTTTTGCACAGGATTTCGATCAATGTACGAAGGTTTAGATACATCAACCTGGTCGAAAAGGTTGACATTTACTCTGACATATGTAGACGTTGCATGAGTACCAACTTTTCATAAATAATCCCCTTTGAAAAGATATATGTGAAACAGCTGGTTTTCATTGACACAATTTATCACTGATTATTATGATAATGACTCATGCAGCTGTTTTCGTTAAAAAATTTGTGTAATTTGTAGATCACTACATGTGTACCTGTATCTGTACATATGAGTTTATCTAACACTGCAAAATCAAGCGATTGCACAGAGAACGATCGTCAATTTCAACCAAAAAAGTGTGAAACTCTTGAATTGAGAAGGACTTTCTCTGAGCAGGTGTATTGCAATACTTGCACTGCTTTAGTATGAAAAATAATATCTACTTCTTTCATTTTGTTTCAATATGACTGTGGAAATAAGTGCTGGCTATAACTATTGGCCGAATCAGGGATAAACAAGTCCAATCAGTGTTGCATGGTGACGATTGTACATGTATACCCTGCATGCAAAAATCAATTTTCGTGTACTAAATATTACGTTGCCATCTCTCGTAGACCAGACGCTACAAAAAAATCATCACAACATGATGTATATTGTACAGCCTCCTCTTTGATTTAATGCACCTCGCATGTACATGCACAATATATCTTGTTTGTTATTCGCTAATCACATTGTAGTATACATTTGCAACAAGAAAAAGGACGCTTAATACTATAAACAAAAAACCTAAGCTCATTTAGGGTAAGTACTGAATACGAGTGTATGCACTGCTCTACTATTGCAAATAGTGATAAAAAATAATATATAAGCATCATTGAATTTCCTTTCAAATTATTCTACTCATTTTGCAAAACAACTATCAGTCCATTCATCTATTAATATGCAACTTAAATTCGTCTCTCTCATGCTTATCTCTGCTTTGATAACAAATGTCGTTGCTAAACCGATTCTTACTTCGGGTGTGGGTTCAAGTATTAAGTATAGTAATAATTTTCAAGATCTTGATGCTCGTTCAGGTGATTTTGGAGCATCTACTACTGCTGGGACTGGCCAGACTGTTAAAGATGCTCTATTTGGTCAATATAATTCGGGTTTTAGTATATACCCCAATTCGAAATTTACGGGAAACGGAGCTGCTGAAGCTGGAGTCGGGGCGAACGGTAACGATGATGCTATCCGTAGCGGTTATATTGGAAACCCCATTCGTACTCTTTTTGGACGTTCAATATATTCTCGTAGTAGCATAGAGGCCGTTGAGGAGGAAAAGGGTGGGCAACAATACCCGGGTGGTTCAAAGTGCTTCGATGAGAACGCCGGTTCTTACCACAAAGATTGTCTCCCGGAATAAGTTTACCGACGTATGCCCTGGTCTCTAGAAGTATCACATGTTATACCGCATAGTATATATATATATATAAATATATAACTTTATATCTAGCTCACGTACATCACATACTTTTCTTGATCGTATGTAAAAATAAATTTACGATAAATGTTCCACGTTCATTTCTCCTTGCAAATACGTCTTCCGCTCTGAAAACAAGCCTTTGTCGCTACATTTGACTCAGTGTAAGAACACTGGACATTTTTCAACTAGATTTTGGGCTTAGATGGTAGTTTCTTGGCAAGTGTGAAAGATCTACAAAGCTCCAATATGACTGCCTTGTCAAGTGATTAGGCTTGATAGGTATGATATATGTGTAATCCACGCTTGGCGTCCTTTATATACAATAAGGAAGCGAAAAAATTTGTTTTTTTATCAGGAAAATGCATGACATGAGGTATATGTACTGCTCTACTATTGTAGGTCAGCACAAAAAACAATGTATGCGACTTTGATTTTCATTCACAATTTTTCCTTTATTTTATAAAACAACCATCCACTGATATTTATGCAACTTAAATACGCCTCTCTCGGTCTTATCGCTGCCGCTTTCATGGTAGATGTTTACGCTATTGGGACTAACTATCCGGGCTATAAGAATAAAGCTGACTTTGAGGCTCGTGTAAATGGTGGTGGTGCCAATGCTAATTCAGCTTTCAACTCGGGCTATTCAGGTGTGGGTTTTGAAAATTCTGTCAAGGGTGGCAATTCGGTACGTACACACTGTAATCCACGCTTGGCGTCCTTTATATACAATAAGGAAGCGAAAAAATTTGTTTTTTTATCAGGAAAATGCATGACATGAGGTATATGTACTGCTCTACTATTGTAGGTCAGCACAAAAAACAATGTATGCGACTTTGATTTTCATTCACAATTTTTCCTTTATTTTATAAAACAACCATCCACTGATATTTATGCAACTTAAATACGCCTCTCTCGGTCTTATCGCTGCCGCTTTCATGGTAGATGTTTACGCTATTGGGACTAACTATCCGGGCTATAAGAATAAAGCTGACTTTGAGGCTCGTGTAAATGGTGGTGGTGCCAATGCTAATTCAGCTTTCAACTCGGGCTATTCAGGTGTGGGTTTTGAAAATTCTGTCAAGGGTGGCAATTCGGTTTTTTACTCTGGCGTAAACGTGGCTCAAGCAGGTAGTGCTCGCACAGGGTTAAGCCAAGGCCTCCAAGCCTCTGCTCCTAATTTAGGTGCCGATCTAAGTAAAGGTTTTGGCACCGGAGCAAAAGTAAACGTTGGTGGTATTGGCATTGCTTGTAAAATCGGTCTACGCAAAAGAAAATCTGGTATTGATAGCTCTCATGTTCATCATTCTCTTGCTAGACGTAGAAGAAAGACTGCTGAGAAAGATGAGAACGAGGAAACTGCTTCCGATGAAGAATCTGTAGCTTCTGCCATTGAAGAAGATGTTGACGCTACAAAAGTAACCCTCAAAGCTAGTGGACAGGAAAGCATTGAAAATTCCGGACTAGGAGATAGCAAACTGGAACGCAGAAATCCCATTATTAACGGTTTGCCAGTAGTGGGAAATGTTTTGGGTGGTGGTTGGTCCACTAGTGAAGGTAGTGGTGGTATTATTGGTGCTCTCTAAATTATTCTCCACAAATCTACCCCATTACTTGCCTATTTCTAGTTCGCATATGAACCTTACTTTTTGGGCAAGGAATAAAGTGTCATAAGTATAATACACATCTATAATTCAATAAAACTCTCTCCTTACGATTTGCAACATACGTGAGTGTCCATGGAAAATGCAGTTAGGCTGTGTTGACACGACTTAGTATAGGTACACTGTGAATTTTTGATTACATCATGGTCGTGTGCCCAATTTTTTGGGTTGATTTCTATACGTTGGTTGCTTCACTACAGGAAAGCTTGGTTTGTACCAACGCCTGTTTGTTACTTTAGATGTTTCTTCTAAATTGCCTAATCAAGAGCAACAATTATATTTTCTGGAAACCGATCTTGATTTAAGCGCCTGATCTTAAATCTATTTAAAGACTAGTGTCCTCAAGTGCACGAAGAGATGAGTTCTTTTATAAATCTTTGTAAAATGATTCAAAACAACAAAGAAAAGTAGAACCAGCAATAATTAATCTCCAGCAATGATACTTTTCAGAATTGATTCTACTTTAGTATGGCTAAAAATACATTTTGCGTTACATAGAATCTATTCAGCCCTACTAAAAACAATTTATTTAAGAGGTGGTGATGGGGAGATGTGATTGCAAGCCTGTATTTGTTCGTCTATCAATCCGACGAGACCTGAGGATGAGGCTGTGGAAACAGTCGATTGTCTGGTTAAGCTTGGAACACGAGTTGGTGGGGAATTGCAGCGTTCAGATTTTTCAGCGTCTAGATTTTCGTAGATGATTTTTTCGTTGTCGTTGACATCGTTGGCGATAGTTTTCGAGTCTCGAGGTGGCCCTCGATTTATGACATCATCTGGGCCGATTTCATGAGGTGATGAAATGGTTATTCTACTTGTGTCTAGGCACTGCAATGTCTGTTCGAGCACTATTGGACCGCCTCTGCTATAGGATCGATTCGTATAGCTTGTTGTGTTGGAATGATTATCAGGTGTCATTGGTGGTAATGGTGTGATACTTCTAGGGATGGGATGTGGGGATAGCGGTCGATGCCTCATCACTATAGGCGACATGGGTGGACTCTGTGAAGGGCTTGATGTTCTTTGATCAAAGTAGGATTCTGAATTTATGGTGCTTGGTGTACCACTTCTGTTCAAGTATGACCGGCGAGATGAGTTTTGCCTATAATCATTGTTGCTGTTTACATCAAGTTTGGCTAATGGCTTTACCTCCGCATCGCCCAAAGCAGCATGAAAGCTCTGTACCGGTCCCCTTTGCCGTAGCGGTAAACTTATGGTAGACATACTTTTTGGATTATTTGTAGAGGAGTTGAGATTAATTGTCGAAGATCGATTTGTGAGCGATGAGCTAGTTCTATATGATGCAGATCTCAAAGGGGTGGGTGTTTCAGTCGATGCAGAATATGTGCCAATAACAATAGCAGCTTCCAAACTATAGCGATCTTTTAGCTTGATAGCAGATTTTGCTCCTTTCATGTTCAAGTCAGCTTGAATTATATAAGAAACGCTCATAACCCGACCAGATTCAGGAAAAATACTGATGGGGATATCAGAAGGAATATTGAATATAATTGATACTGATTGAGTCGATGCTACTTTGGTAATATGTAAATCAATAGTCTTATGCATCAAAATCTTTTTCTCTATAGTCCTACAGATCTGTCAGTATTTTTCTTTTCGGGATCTCTTTCAACTTGATTTTAAGATATTACTTCTTATTTTTATAAACACAACGGATGAAGTAGACCTCCAACGCTTTCGACTTTTTCATCACAGGAAAGTTGTTGAACTCGCATTCTAGCTGTATTTTTTCACCTAATAAATGATAGATTAATCACATCAGTTATAAAGGCTTGTATGTAATAAATATGTACCTCGGATAAATGCAGACTTTGACGATGTAAGATTCCACTGTGTAGGCTTGCTACCATTAGTAAACCCCAAGTCCTTATTCATGTTTATGCTTCGACGATAATCTATTGAATCAATATTGATCAGATCGAAAAGTTTCACCTCTTTTGAAATTACAGGAAGAGAGTGCGAGAAGTTAAAAGAGGGTTTCTTTGGAATTGCAGTCAAGTAGTATAAGACGCTGACAGCTTTTGGAATCTGTATAAGAGGAAAGAGATGGTCAATGTTTATCCTCTTTTGTTTGTATTAGCTGTGATGTATACATTTGTAGTGCTAGGCAGCGATTTACTGTTTTTAGGTATTTCAAATTTGAACTCAAATTGGTATGGTTTATTACAACTGAAGGTGGTATATTTTTGGCCATGTACGGGTAAGGCCAGTTTTTCTGATTTATCAATCAACACAATATGTTCTCCAGGAACTTCTATTATGCCTTTGAAATTTATGGTGATAAGCTGAATATCGGCAGGTCTGCTGTTCAGATTTAATTGAACATATCCTGTTGAATATATGAAGTCAATAAAAAGTAATGAAGACGTAGCTGTATGATTGAACCTTTGATGGTATCACCGGGGTGATAATACGGTTTATTCTCTTCCAAGCAGATGCTGAATTCTTTTGTCATGAATGTACTTTAATTTTTCAGGATTTTTTTGGACAAGTATTTACGAAAGAAAGAAAATATCGCGAGAAAAGAGAATAAAAATAGAAAAATACACAAAATCAAATTTTAAAGAAGAATTTCAAGGAGTACAGGGCTTCCAGATTTGTGAAACAGAGCGACATGAATCAATTTTTTTTTTAAAAAAACTTATCAGCACTCATGAATTCCATACGCACAACACACTCAAACATCCAAATACTTTTGTATATACTTAACACCGACTTTACGCTTTCAATACTGTTTCTTTATAAGAGAATGAAAAGAGGCACCAAGATTAGATGTAATACAAGGACTAAGCCAAATTGAATACACAGGAGCAGAAATGCATAGAATCAAAATCCTAGCATTTGCATACATCAATCTCTGAAAAAATGCCAAGAACTTCTGCTGCTGCCGATCGAAAATATGAAGACGTTTTAAAATGATGTTTTATTGTTACAAATAACCTTATTTTTGTGATAATTCACTGCCAATCTTGTAGTTCAAAATCTTGTTCCAATCCATCTTGTTACGGGTCATAGGCAAAGCTCTTCTCAGGCCTTTAAAAGTGTTTTCAGCAAGATCTCCGTAACTTTCGTTCATAGCACTGTGGTATTTTTTGTCAAAGTTGGCAATCTCTTTAACCAACGCTTTCGCTAAATGTTGGTTATCCTACAAGGAAAGCATGTTACTTCGATGTAAAATTACACTATATTATACTCTCTCAACTTACATCATTCTTGCTGATTTGGCTTTCGAAGCTCTTGTCAGCATTAAGCTGTACGTTGCCATCTTCATAATAATGCACGTTGACTTTAGTTGTGCCTTTTAATTCATTAGATTGGGTATCGTATTTCCAAGAAGCACGCCACTTTCCGTTCCAAAAGTTGTTAGGGTTATATTTGTTGTCAACAACAGCAATAGTAATTTCACTATCTGTGCAATGTACAGTGCAAACACCGCTAGGATAATGGTCGTTGACATATAACTCGCTTTCTTTTTCGACAGCTGCTCTTAAACTTTCCAAAGCCTTCTCCTCAGTATATTCTTCCAAATCTGATGCAGTCTAGTAAAACAGTATAAAGAGGTTAGCCATTTCATCCTCTATCACAAAATGTAAGTATTATTTTACCAGACGCATATGATCAAATTTGAAAGTTTGCTTGGATTTGGGATCTAAATATCTATCTTCACCTACTTTACCGTCTTTTGAGATAATAACCTAAGGATTGTCTCTAAATGAGTATCACTTTCGACTACTTTCAAGAAACTCTCAATTTACCTCATAATCTGTAGCTGGAAGTGTAACAGTGATGTGTTGTTCGGTGTTGTATTGCTCTAAAGCTTGGAGGATACCGTCTTGGAGGCCTTCATCATTGTTGACCAAGGTACGGACATCTGAAACCAATGGTAAGACACAAAAGAAAAATAAAATAACGACTTTTACGCGCGCAATCCTCACCATTGAAAACATCATTAACTTCCCCGGGAGGACTAGAAAGAAGGAAATCAGAAGCAATTTTTACTTTTTCCTCAATTGAAATATTGGTCATTTTATGTTTCTTGCAAATAAACAAGTAAAATGGAATCGAAGCCGTCTTCGTCACTCGACCAAAAGCCCGAAAAAGCGGGGTTTGAATGCAATCCTTCCATTGTGGTTCTCGCAAGTTTCATGATTTGACAAGTTGGATTACAAAGTGAAACAATGTCATTTCAGTTCTTTTCGTTTGTCTCACTTTCTCTCCCTCTCCCTCTCTCTCTTTTGTATTTTAATTTATTTGACGGTGATGGAGACTTCAATCTCTTCGTTACAGTTAGGACATCTATTGATCGAAGGGGCGGTTATTGCAGTGTCAACAGAGCTTGTTATTAGATGTATATTTACGTCAACTAAACAAAGATCATGGTTAATTCGATGTTTAAAAATCATTATGGCTTCAGCGATGATTATGAAAAGCTCGATATTTTCAGCTTTCAGTGCTAGGTAATTGGTTTAAAATCACTGGATAATATCACGGTAGCTTACGAATACAAAAGAGTTTTTGGAGGTGACAGCTGTATGCTTGCAGGTAGATTGGCCGACACTTTTTTTCATATCAGTAGTTTAGCTGGATTGTACGTTATGTTGTCGAGAGCCATGATATTGATACCCGAGAAATACAAGACCGTTTTTATGGTTTTTCATGGCTGCTTATTGACAATAAGACTAGCTTTGGGGGCCGCAGATGCTATATTTGCTCATATTTGGGTAGATCAAACTACAGGCGTCTGTATAAGCAAAGACAGTAATAATGTAAGAGATAATGTTGATCATAAATTCAAAGCCACTAATTTCATATCGAATAGGCGGGCATAGCATATACCATTGTAGACTGTTTCATTGATCTCTATGTTAGCGTGGTGATTACGCTGGTATTGTCCAAACACATTAGAAATTTGAAGGCTATGGGAGTGAAAGGAAACTCGAGTCTGTACATATCCGTTGTAGCAACAAACGTATTTCGAACCTTGACATTATTAATTCTAAACTTATGGTGCACAGTGTACTTTTTCGTTGTAAGTTATCTATACATGTTAGCTAAACGTTAACGCTGTAATAACACATTTTTTATCCAGTCCAACGATAGTGTAGTCATGGTACTCATTATTTGGCCCATCAACAATTTGCTGTTCATTGTCCTAATTGGATACGATACAAATATTACAAAGTCTGTGTCAAACTTGCAGGCGTTTTTAAATCGTGCTCGTCAACAACAATACAAACTTCGTTCACAAAACAGTGGAAAGTTTGAATCCTCAACATACAAGGCAAACAGTTTGTCAAGACCTTTCTATGATACAAGTGTAAGAGATCCAAAGTCTCTATCTAATTCTCGTTCGCAATCAAGCGCTATTATAGAAGTTGGCGACTATGAAAGTGTGATGAAATTGCCAGATATGAAGGACATTGCTCCTTCGTCCAATGCTTCTACTCTCAGGTGTGAAAGTCATCTTGCCGATTGTTGATTTTTTTTTCAAGAAAGTAACCATCCAAACAATCAATTTACAAGCGCAGGTTGTAAATTTACCATATACCTCTTATTTACATTCTAGATATTTATGCATTGTAGCCATTATAATAAAAGCCATTGATTAGACATTATACTATAGTATGTAGACCTGTAATCGGTGTAAACGCTGATATAGGCGCAGCAAACGTTGCACAATTTGAGATTAATCATACAATGAAGATCTTTAAATCTTAATAACCTACAGGAGAGACCAGCACTGTAAGGGGAAGAAAATTTAGGAGATTCAACACCTGATACCCACTTATTCTTCGTGCTTAAAATGGAAAAAACTGATGTACATGCTCTCCTAATAAGCTCTTGTTGACATTAATTTCACATAAAATGTATCTATCAACGCTGAAGAGCGTTACTCTCATTCTTTCTCCCCTTTTTCTCTTTTAATACATAACGATTACCTCGTATTATTGAATGCGAAATGGTTTCATTCGTGATAAATAGTGCTATTTTGTTTAGCATTGCCTTAGTACTTGACGTAATTAAGTCAGCTGCAGCCATTACCTTGCCAACAATTCCAAGCTTACAAGACGAAATATTTCCTGGATTCTCTTTTGATGGCAACTTGATTCCCAGAATTGAACTTAAATATGTCCATGGTGTGGTGAGTGTCTATTCTTTTCATGTACAGAATAGATCATTGTTTACTCACATATAAACTCATAGCCTACACTTCCATTTTCTATTGGTAAATATTTTTAAAAACAAACTGCTCGGTGGAAGGCAGGAAATAACGAAAGAATCCGCTACACATTTAGGTACTCCACCACAAAATTTCGTTGGAATTTTCGACACTTCTTCCCCAGTTACTTGGGTCATGTCCGAGAAATGTAACTCGAGCGCGTGCGCTTTAGTTTCTGATAGTGAGAAGTATCATCCTGAGAGATCAAGCACAAGCTTCAGTTTTCCTTTTCGTATTGATTTGTCCTATTTGGATGGGAGCCATGTCCAGTTAAAACCAGCACTAGTATGTATTCTGCATAATAGCTGATATATATGAATTAGCGTCTAAAAAAAAGCTTCGCCTTGTTTTTAGGATGCAATTACCTTTGACAACAAATTCAAAATACCTCGTCATTTGGTTGCTGAAGCTTTTGAAGTAGACTACCCTAAAGGGCTCTTGCCGGCCGCTAGTAAAATTCCACGCGTTGTTATTATTGATGACAGCATATGTATTTACACGTTTTTTTTTTGTATAGATGCGAGATTAGGGATGGGAGACTTCGGCAGTATAGATTGGAGTAAAACCAAGTTTAACCTTGATGCAGCAGATATTCTTCCTACATCCATTAATAATGCTTTTACGCCAAGCATACCAGCCTTACCCAAACTCCCGAACTTATTCAAGAATAAACGTGCAGGTGAGAGTACAAGCAGAGTGAATTGAAACGGGCGAGTACTAATATTTTATACGATTTTTCTTCAACATGTATAGTTGGTGATGATCGCTATTCTACAGGATATGCAAGGTCAGGATCAGCAGGATTTCGTAAGAGAGGTCCCTTAATTGATAGCGTTCTGTCTTCCTTTGCTTTCATCTTAGGTAAACCATTCTATCCAAATAAATATAAGTCAAAAATAAGGTTTCTTTAAAAAAAATGCATGCATTAAATAGGAGTTGATGAATCTTTATACAAAAAACCATTGTATAAGCTACCGCTTGTACCTTTACTAGGACTTCGATCGCCATTTTGGAAGATACCTATCTCAGGTTTCCAGTTACTGTATGGCAATACAACAACAGCTACAAGTGTCAAACAACCATCACAGTATGCTTTTCCATCTGGAGCTTATGGCAAAATTGATTCAAGTAGTCCGGTATTAACAGTTCCTCAAGCAACAGCAGATGCCATCAACAAAGATTTAGGAGCAGTATTCGATTCCAAGACAGGTCTATACACTATTGCTTGCAGTGCGTTGCAGTCAGCACCTTCACTGGTTATACAGTTTGATTCGGCCGGTGTAGAGGCACATATCCCACCAAATCAATACATTTATCAACGAGACGACAAAATTAACGCTACAGATGGATGCTATACAGCCATTGCAGGTGGAAGTGATGGTCAGAATGTTTATCTTGGAGGCCCTTTCTTTCGCTCCTTCTATTTAGTTTTTCATTATAGCGGCCTCAATGTTGGTATCGCCGAGAGTTCAGTGCAACTATCTGGTAGATTATTTGCTCGTTAGGCATGAGTAGCAAAGTTTTTTTCTAGAAGCATTTGTGCTATGATGCTAAATAAGTGGGCACTTTTAATTTAATTGATAATAAAGATAACAAAAGTTTTTTGAATGAATTATTATTCATTAATCCTCTCGGGCTACAGTTTATTGAAGGGATAGTAGGATTTGGTCAACTGCTTTAATTACTGCATGTATGTCAGGTCTAGTATTAGGATCAGTATGTAACATCCATGATATAAATTTCTGAAACTTTGGAGAGTACAGCTCTTGTTTACTTTTAGGGAAGTAAAACTGTCTATTTAGCACTGCTAATGCCATCGTTCCACCTTGTTGATTGATGGTCATTTCAAATGGTGATTCTCCATAAGCCATAGCAAACAGTGTACATCCCAGCGACCATATATCCACTTTCTCGTTAAGAGTAGTATCTATTTTTACATCAAACAATTCGGGAGCTCTATATGGCATCGAGCAATTCTCTGCCGCGTCATCCTGTTCCTTCATCGCAGTCTTTCTATCAGTAATCACAACTCTAGCTTGTCGAGCTGACCCAAAATCCATCAATACTGGAGTCTTTCCATCATCAGATATTAATATATTGCTAAATAAACCATGTAATCAGTTAATTAAGAAGACTATAACAATACCAACAATAATGTATCAATATTATACGTACGCCGGTTTTATATCTCTATGTGCCCATGGTATATTGACATCGGCTCTATTTTTGTAATCTGCTAGTCTACGCACGCCTAAACATACACTCTTGAATAAGATCAACATTTGCTTCTCTGGCAAATGTGTTCCCTTCTGGTTGTTTTTATCTATTAAATCTTGAATGTTTCCCCTCTATTTCAAAATAGTCAGCACTCGCACCCAGCTTAGCTCAAATCACATACCTTACCTTGAAAAAGGGCATTATGATATATATGGTTTTACTACCATCTTCCTCTTTAATCATACACATATCCTGTAATGCAAGTTTTTAATTCCGATCCGGTCTACAATAATTGTATTCTTACCACAATTTTTATGATATTTTCGTGTTGTAACCTATCAGTCACTATTGCTTCTTTCAGTGCATTCACAGCTACATCCTTTCCCGTTGCGCAGCGAATTGTCTTTACAGCAAATTGCTCTTTGTTCTCATCCTCGGCAAGGTAAACGAATGAAAACCCTCTGTTTACAAAAGCGTTAGCAATCAGTCAACAACCAATGTACAAAAACAAGATGGAAATACCCTTCTCCTAACAACTTGGTGATTTTGAGATTTCGCCCATTAACTCTGATTACGGTATTTGGATATGTTTTGGCACTTGAATATTGCTCCGTAACAGTGTCCACTACTGAATTAATAGAGTCCACAAAGTTTGTGAAAAAAGACATTATATCAGAAAAGTGCTAAAAATGTGATACAGCCAAAATGAAATGTTCTTCTTTTATTTTGTGAAAACTCAACCTGGTTGGGAAGGTGGATATTAGCTGTAGTAAGAAGACATACATTCCAAAACACTCCAAGCTATAGTTCTAATAAACAAGCTTTGTCCGCAAGTTTGAAAAACAATCAATTCAAATATTCACAGTAGTTATTAGACATTGTCAATATACTTTACTTCTTGAAAGCCGTTTAATCACCATAAAAAAATTCTAATTAATCGCAAGTGATATTGACCGCGCCATAATCAATCAACGTTGCGTGAAAGATGTGGAGTAAACAAAATACAAATAATGGGGAATCAAAAAATATTAAGTGTAAAGTTGTAGCAGGGATTAAAAATACAATTATATATAGGTGTAATGTGTACAATACAGATGATGATCTAGAAATTCATCAAGGGAGTATGTGAACTACCCTTAGGATATATTATTAGAGTTGCGACAAATAAGCCGACCGTAATACCTGTTAAGTGTTGATCCAGAAGATTAGATTAGATTGTGCACATGATTTCACTTTGATATCATTTTACCTATAGACGTCTCAATCATACTGAGCGCAAAGGTAGCGCCTTGGTTTGCAAATTCACCACCTTTAGCTACATCTCCGAAGAAACCTAAAGCCGCCTTCAGACCTATTGGCAACAAAGTTGTCAGTATAATGTATTAAAATATCTTACTATGTATGTACTAACCTAAACTACCAGGCACCAAATAGAAAATCTATAAGAAATCAAAATGAGTAAGCGTTGTTTTGCATAATAGAAACATGTAACTTACTCCAAGAATCACAGCATCCAGTGACATCTGACCAGTAAATTTACTCAGAATGTTACCCAACAACCCCACAACGAAAGCGGGAACGACTTGCAAAACTTGACTCGGGGCGTTCGCGAATGTCGATAACACAAAATTAGTAACAAAACCACAAGCCGCAACAGTAATCATAACTGGCCATCGTGGCGGTCTAGCGCGGAGATATAGACAATAGGAAACAGCAAATAAAGGTACAGTCAAGAAGTAAAACCATTTGGGTATAATGGTGGTCGCTGCGTTCGCTGAAGCACAACCCTCCTCATGAACTTTTCTAGCCTCGGAATTGGGATCAACGGATTCGGGATCGATGGTGCCGAATATTTCTGAGCCCATTTCGATACCATAACCTAACAAAAATGAATAAACAATCGCATACACCATTCGTACCACACCGCTTATCAGTTGTCTTGAAACCAGTTCAATAATCGCGACAGCCATCGAATAACCTGGCAAAATCACAATAAAAGAAGCAAATGCGACGGGTGTGAAACAAAAACCAAATCTCCATACAGCTATGAAATCGAACAGTTTAAGTTTTAGAGAACAGGTTAACAAGTGATTATTGATGCGTTACCTCTTGAAACAAAGCCGATAAGTATACAAACGGTAATTTCCCAAATTGGTTGAAAACTCATAAAACGACCAGAAAACAGCTCATAAAAGGCAAAGAAAACTATAAATAATACAGAATTTTATTTAGTCTAAATATCTCCTTCCGATACACAAAAACAAAAACTTACTAGCCATTGCAGCGGATAATCCGCCCTCTTTCCATTGACCACCATAAAACATCACGCAACCACAGAAACTGGCCATAGCGTAGATCAAAGGGTTGAGCCAAATGGGATAAAATTGAGGTTCATTCACGACATTGTCAATAAATTCTAAGGCCTCATCAACTGACACTTCACCGTGCGAAACTAACTTTTCCAGTCGATAAATCTCGCCTAGCTTGTGCATGTCAAAAAGTTGAGCACTTCTGATAAAATGTGTTTCCGTAGTGTGGGTTGAGGAATCAAAGAAAGTGAGGAACATGATATTGGGCATGTATACATATTCCGCTTCCACTCCTAAGGTTCGTGATACTTCTCGCAAAATATATTCTAGACGATGGGCCGGAGCACCGTATAACATTAGACACTTTACCAATTTACGTAAGAATTCCTGCTTTTGTAAAATATTGGCAATTTCAAATGTGATACGGATACGATCCTCGAGGGTGATTGGTTCAAATTGGGATGCAGTTGTGAACATACTATCTATAGATGATCGGCGAGACATGTTGACGGAATTGGCCATCTTCCGTTTCTGCAAACTAGGAACCAAATGATTGTTGGTGGTAATAGTTGAAAGCCAACTTGTTGGTCGATGAGTGAGATTTGGACGTTTAGCTTTACTGTCTGGTGTCGAGGTGCCAAAAGATGGCGTGAGAGCATCGAAACTAGATTCAGCTTTTAGGTTGTACATAGATGACGGTTTTCTCAATTTCGGTGCCTTTTTATTGTCCTATGAATCATTACCAGTTAGTATAACAATTCCATAAAGAATAGTAAGTAGTCTGCATCATCCATCTACCTTTTCTTTTTTCCGTTTAATCGTTTTTCTCCTCTTCACAGTTGGCTGTCTTCTTTGAGATTCCAACTTCATCAAACTTGCTAATACACTACCACCGCCCATAGCAGCGTTGTTATTGCTATAGGTCGGGGACTGGTGCGTATGGTTAGTTTGTTGTCGTTCGATTGATCCCAAATCATTTTCCGTTGTTTCTTCAATAGTATTGTGGTAACTATGGTGCTGACTGGTAGTACTTGGGCGTTTTACGCTCAACATACGTTCGACAAGTGAGCCTGCTTCGGCAATATGATCTGGAAATCTCACATGTCTGTCCCTAGCTTCGGCTTGATCTAAGGCGGCTTCAACAAGGGTACCGGCGGAATCTCTTCTGGTGCCGCCGCCGAGTGTACTACGTCTTCTATTTAAATTGTCTGTAGCATCTTTTTCGTAGATTTCGTCATGGTGCGAAGTATTGAAAGCTCTATCTTTCTCCTCTGAATCTTCATATACTGATTCCTCACTTGAATCGATATCGGACGAACTGTTTGTTGGGATACTTCTGGTTTCGTCTTCGTCAAGGATAGGACTAACCATGTTGTTTGGATTGAATGTGTTGCTGCCATGAGAGTTGGTTACTTCGACTGTCGGCAGCAAGGGCCAAGATCTCCTAGTTTGTATCGAGGCAGATCTTGGTCTACTGAAGCTCTCTGTATCAACATTTATATGCGGAGGTGACAAAGGGTGCTCTGAATCTCCCATTAGAGTACGATGAATTCTTGATTGTTACTTGTAAATAAGTTAAAATGTACAGTTTTTGATCAAAACGTTAAAAAGAAAGAAAGGAAATAAAATAGAGAAAAAAAAAAAGACCCTGTGTCACTTTTCTGGAATGTCAATTCTCATTAATTTGCGGAACTGAATTATAGACTAAATTACCACGGAAACCATTCAACCGCGCTCAATGCTGCTTAGATTTTAATCTCAGGTTTTTCATGGTCTTGAAACTGTACAACCTGGACTATGTCCATATGCATCGGAGGAAGATCTCCTATTGTTTGTTAAAATCATTAGCCATCCTGTTCTGATCTTTCTTTATGTCCTTAATTGAAAATCTCGTTTGAATGATTAACAAGGTACAAATTGTAATACATAACAGCCATCCGGACTTGTAACTGAGTTTGTATCATTTTGGACGGTGACGTAAATACCTCAAGGTGAGAAGCTATGTCATAGTCGAACTTGGCATACGTTCAAGCGTTAGATTGTAAGGCCATTAGCGTCTTATTGTGAGCATTTTAGTTGGTGGAACCCAAGAGAGAGCTGTAGCTTTTATTTGTATTTTGCATCTTGATGTGTTCTAATTATGGAGTTTGGATATTTGAGAGAAAATTCTCTTTCATGGGCAAAAGTATACGCCAACGTAGTGCGAAAAACACAATCCTATAGACACAAAGGGAATTTATCGGGTCCAAATGTAAAAGCATCCCTAGTCTTCTGAAATTCTTTTCATTTAATCAAGAAAGACAGTATACTTTGAAACTACTGGCCTGACGCACTTGTTACGGTGTTTTTAATCGTATGATAAGCTATAAAGAGGTAGATAAGTTGGAAATAATGTACCACTGATTGTAGTAAGTCAATCGCAGATATCTTTTTTTGTTGCAAGTTATGATGGGGCTGTTCCACCTGCAAAAGTTTGCTTGATGACTTAATTTCACGGCACACTTGTTATTACTGTCTCACGTCTGTTGCCAAGTCCGTTGTACATTCGTATGCTATATGCTACCTAGGTGTGCAAAAGAAGTTTCTAACAGGATTACTGTTGTAACACTGCCCATACAAACTTTTGTACCTTCCAAGACTTGTCTGTATTTACTTGACTGTTTGCCTCAATTACGGGTGGTCAATAAGGCCTTGAATTCGGCATCATTGGAAATTATATTTTTAGCTTTACCAATGTACTACCTGTTGTAGTGGTGTAAACCTTTTACTTAGGCATAAAATGCATTTACATCGCAGAGCCTTCTTCATGCAACACTTCCTCGTAGCCCCTTCTATACGAATCCCCCGCGGCGTAGGGAATAAGTAAAAACGCGAATAGTGGGATATCGCTGACTTGATGTTATACTCTTCTCTTTTAGTTAGCTCACTCGAACGCCTAGAGCTCTGCAAAAAAGTTTTAATTAATTATGACGGACAAATTGCGCTGACAAGGTTTCGATTTTGATTTACAACAATATCTAAATTTTTACTGCCACCTTCCAACGTCGATTATCTTTATACAACCTAGAAATATTGCTGCAACATCCTAACAAATTGAGATTTAAAAACTCACTGCAAGAAATGAAAGACAATATTCGTAGTGATGGATAGTCCATGGTAAAGAGAGACTTGACAAACGAGTTGGTGCTGCCTAATTTGGGGGCCAGAAAGGTAATATGTTCCTCCAGCAAAATCTTTTCTTTGCCAAGAAAAAAAGAACAGGGTCCCGATTTATACAGTTAAGGTGACAGAAAAACTTTTTTCATGATCAAACCTTTAACACCAACTAAGAATATCTACAAATGAAAGGAGCGCCTTGACTTCGAGTATTATTCAGTGCTTTGTTTTCCCATTCGATTGTAATTAAGACCATTCATTCTGCTTCTCAATAATCTCTGCAAAGGAGCAGTGGATATAATGCTTTGACAGATGCTTTCTTGGGAGAAAGTAATTGCTTTTAATAGCGCGTTACCCATCAATAAAAGTTATTCGGTTTACAAAAGTTTCTCAATATAAGACGCTGATATAGCCAATATTGCAAGATTTTCTTAAAATGAAAGCACTTGAAATCATTGAATCTTTCTGTATATAACAATCCTGCTTTGCTACAGGTTGATATGCGAAGGCGGGAGTCTATAGCATACTTCGTTTTGCTTTGTTCAAAATATATATATTAATTATCTTAGTTTGACGCTATGGCCCTATTTAGTAACCCTCACCTTTTATAATTCCTTTTCCCAAATTTCACATTGCTGCCTTAATTTTCAAAAACTCAAGATACAAAGCAATTGTCCCCATTTATTTGCATGTTGCTTCACGAATTTCGCTGACCAAAGAGGAATTTGCCTTAAACAGAAAGTGACGGTTTTTCAATATTGTATTTTGCATACACTCTTCCCACATGAATATGATTCTGTGATTTTTCCCCTCAATTTTTTTTAGTCATTTTGTACATCAAAATTCATTTCTTTCCTTTTCTCTTTTTACTTTTAAACTAAGTTTTTTCTCTTTTGATTCTCGCTGATAAACTGAATAGAAAGGATAATGTCTACCTTAACCTCAAAAGATCACCTTGTTCAACGCCACCCTACTGCAGTCAACAAGACTAGCGCTGAATATAAGAATAATGTTCAAGAATGGCAAGTTTTGTTGGATGAATTAAAGGAACGACTCAAGGAAGCTACTGGCGAGGGAAAACCCAAAAGTATTGCCCTTCACAGAAAGCGTGGACAATTATCTGGTAATTCGTTTTCACATCAAACTTATTTAAAGCGGAGATAGCTAATGAAGATATAATAGCTCGTGAGCGTGTAGAATTAGTTCTCGATGAAGACTCTCCATTCCTCGAACTATGCGCTCTCGCTGGTTACGACCAAGACGATATGACCCTTGGAGGATCTCTCGTTTCTGGAATCGGTCTTGTGAGGTAAGACCATATAAAGTGATGTGTAATTTTCGTTGTTTGCAGATTTATAAATTATGCATAAATAGCGGTGTTCTTTGTGTAGTTTCCGCCAATGTTGCTACTATGGCAGGTGGAGCAATGAATGAAACGTCTGCTCTCAAAGGAGGTCGTCTTCACCAAATTGCCATCCAAAACAAATTGCCCACTGTGACGTTTGTTCAATCTGTAAATACAAAATTAATTACATGCTTTAACGACTTCCTAAAGCAAACTCATTTTTTACCATGATTTACTTCTTAGGCTGGTGCAAATTTACAGCAACAATTCCGTGTATTCCATAGAGGTGGCGCTGGATTCCGTAATCAAGCTCTTCAGTAAGGCAATTGCACTGAATCGAAATAATCATAAATAATTAAACTTTCTGCATCTTAGATCAAAGGCTGGTGTTCCTTCATGCTGCGTTGTTTTCGGTAGTTCAACCGCTGGTGGTGCGTATACTCCTGGTATGAGTGATTATGTGATCATGGTCAAGGTAATTTTTTAGTAAAACTATGATGATCATTCTTGCTTGCTAATGATAGATTTAGAAACAAGCTCAAGTTTTCTTGGGTGGTCCTCCTTTGGTACAAATGGCTACTGGTGAAATCACAGACTCTGAAAGTCTTGGTGGAGCAGATATGCACTCCAGAGTTTCTGGTGTTAGTGACCAATTGGCTAATGATGAATATGATGGTATTCGCAAAGCTCGTGAATGGGTCGCCAATTTGAATTGGGAACAAAAGGGCAAGTTGCCTATTAGACATTTGAAAGGGGAATACGAAGAACCTTATTATCCAGCTGGTAAATGTCAAACGATCCATGTTTGAAAATCAAATTTTAAAAACGTTTAAAAAATTATTCAGATGAGTTGCTTGGTATTGTTTCTGCAAATATTCGTATTCCATTTGATGCAACCGAAGTCATCATCCGTTTGGTCGATGGCTCTCGTTTTACTGCTTTTAAGCCCAATTACGGTGGTAATTTGGTTTGTGGCTGGGCTTTCATTCAGGGTATTCCAGTGGGAATTCTTGCCAATAATAATGTTATCTTCACTCAAGAAGCTAACAAGGCTACCCAATTCATTCAACTTTGTAACATGAAGTATGTTTTTCATAAAAAAATTAAAATTCGCATTACTAATGCAGCAAATTTCTGTTTTAGGAACACCCCATTAATTTACTTGCAAAATATTACGGGTTTCATGGTTGGCAAGAGATACGAAGAGGAGGGTATCATTAAAGCCGGTTCTCGTTTCATTAACGCCGTTAGTAACTCAACTGTGCCTGCAATCACCATCATGATGGGCGCTAGTTATGGTGCTGGTAACTACGCTATGAGTGGTCGTGCTTATGAGCCTAGGTAACTATCACATTACTTCATCTTGCTAGTAAGAAAATTGAAAACGATTCTCGCATTTATAGATTTTTGTTCTCCTGGCCCAACTCCAAGTGCTCTGTTATGGGTGCTGAGCAGTTGACTGGTGTTCTCGATCTTGTCATGCGTCAAGGAGCTAAGAGGTTGGTAATTGATTTTTTTTTTGTGGCACCAGAAACTAATTTTTCTTTCTCTACGCCAGAATGGGTCAAAAGATTGACGAAGAACTCGCCAACGAGAGAAAGGCCATGTTCCAAGCTTCTGTAGAGGCTGAATCTGACGTATACTATACCTCATCTCGTCTTTTAGATGACGGAATTATTGATCCCAGAGATACCCGCACTGTTTTAGGCTATTGTCTATCTGCAATCTACAACAACAAAGTTGAAGGTGGTAATCTCTATGGTGTCAGTCGTATGTAAATTTTCAGCTTTTTATACATAAAAACATTCTCTTATTATAATCGATCCGTCTTATCCTTGTTGCCATTGTTGTTTAAGGACATAAAATGCATAGTATTTTTTATAACAATATATATTTAAAATTACATGTTGTTTAAATAAAGTATATTATTGTGATTATGCAATTCCCATGTATGCAATCAGTAAATACAGCTTAAATTTTCCATCCGCAGATTATCAAATACATATCATTGCAAATACACAAAGAATAACTATCTGCGATATGCCGTAATTTTAAATTTTATTTTATTAATATGCTATTATACTACTATGCTAATGTTTTCAATTAAATATGTACAAAAAGGAAGAGTTTAATCAAGAAAGTTTTCGTTAGCTGTAAAGCAACGACGAAGATCATCGTCACTAACGAACTCTCCACCACCGTCTGATAATTTGGACAAAGCTAGCTTATCATCGATTTCAGCAGTATTTGTAAGAAGTTTTTCTTTGCGTTTACGATTGTGAATTTCATAAATGCGTTCCTCAATGCTATCTCTAATCAGATACCAAAAGACGCTCGTCTATATTGTACAATTTTAATTTCCATATTATATGTAGCCCCTTAAAATGTCATCAGCTTACCTCTTTCTTTTGACCAATTCGATGAATGCGGTTGATAGCTTGCTTTTCAAGACTTTCGTTCAATACAGGTTCAATGATAAAAACTGTCTGGGCGGAAACTAGTGTTAAACCACTAGATTGACTTCTAGCGTGTAACAGGATAACATTAATATTCGGATCTTCCTGAAATTTAGCTACACTGGTTTTGTTGACTCCTCCAGACAAACTGATAGACTGGATTCCATTTTTGTCAAGTCCAATTTTGAGCAAGTCCAGCACTCTAGTCCATTGGGAAAAGACAACACATTTGCCGTTGGAACTTGTTTTGATGTACTTTATATGACGAATGATGCTATCCAGCTTGGCTCCTTGTCCCTTTTCTATAGACTGTGTATTAATCTTGTCAATGAGAAGTTTCAGATGACCTTGACTGCGT
This sequence comes from Mucor irregularis B50, assembly GCA_000587855.1. NCBI lineage: Eukaryota > Fungi > Mucoromycota > Mucoromycetes > Mucorales > Mucoraceae > Mucor > Mucor irregularis. The sequence goes on from KK076427.1 coordinate 393,018, forward strand.
TCCTCTTCCCCATTGTTCGATAAAGCACCGCTAGAGCCACCGTTATGATTACCAGAATCCTTATCAAGCATCTCCATCTCCTTATATGCTATATGATTTTAATTAAGAGCTACTTTAGTGCTAAGGTTCATCATTTGAATTAAATTTACTTACAAACATTGTACCACTCATTTGGATTTACCGTGGCATTACATGTGTGGCACCTACGACTTTTGTTGAACCATAGATGTCCGCAATCGACGCAAGATGTATGACCACAATAGGTAACCATCCCTTTCTCGATAGGCTCTCGACAAATCAAACATTCTTTGCGTGTTTCTTCTGCAGAATGGTACATATTGGCGTGCTCTTCCACTAACGCTTTAAAATAAGCATCTTTCGATTTGCTTTTAATGATGGATTGTTCCATCTTTGCCTCCTGTGCTTCTAGCAATCGAATTTTGGCGTGAGGATCGTTGTCTTCCCAATCCTAACAACAAAGTAAAGTTGTCAGCTTATGGCAATATATGAAAAAATAAAAAGGTTTACTTACTATCAAAGTATCCGAAATTTGTTGGAGATGTTTATAGTATGCGATACGACTATTGAATAATTGATTGAGTTTTTTAAAATCGGTATCAAGATCTTCAATAAGTTTTGATTGAACTGAAAACTTGGTCCTTAGCCACTCCAGATTGGACATCAGAGCCTCAAATTCAGGTTCAGACTCTTGCTCACGCATTGTGCCTCTCAAAGTTCTTAAAAAAAATTCAATGTCTTTGAATGATTCAATATGGAATCCTGGTGATCTAAGCTGTCTTCTGAAATTCATCTCTACTTGCTGAACTTGTTTAGCCTTATCGCTGACGACTTCATTATTATCGCTATGTCCTATCATATCTGCAATTGGAACAACAGTGCCTCTGATAATATATTTTCTATCTTGCAACAAGGCTTGATAAGCGGATATGTAAACTTGACACATTTCCTGTTCGCTCAAAGAATTTTCGTATTCATCACCTGTAGCATCTTCCTGGCTGTTATCATTATCAACAAGGCTCTTGGTCAATATCTCCATCGTTTTGCTTCTCAGATATATAATCTTTTCGTACTGTTTGTCCAATATAGCTCCAACTTTTCTCAGGTTCTGAATCATATTCATATCTCCTGCTCTTTCTCTTCTATCGCTAGCTTCCAGTTCCTCGTCTTCACTGTCTTCATCCGCGTACTCTTTAAACTTTAAAAGATCCAGTTCGATCGTACGTGGACCAACATTGTATACATCCTTCAATGAGATACGTGCTGCTCCCTTCTGTAATTCTTGTAAGGAAAATTCGACCTTGGCTAGATGCTTTTCTAGTAAAGCACGACGCACACCAGCTGATTTATCGTAGTATAGGATTTCTAAGTCTTCGGAGTTGAGGGCATGATATACACCAGCAAGATAGAAATAATACCGATTCAAAAGAGTCCTCCACTTGAATAAATTGTTAGTTTTATGAGAAACTGAGGATTTTCTTTCTTCGTCTTCTTCAGCCTCTTCTTTAATAGTTTTTTCATCTTGATTTAACGTACTCTTCACTTCGCGAATATGAAAATCGACCAAGTCTTCGACCTTTGGTATGTTTTGTGTATACACATCAACAGCCTTTTGCCAGTCTTGAAGTAATTCAAACATTCCTCCATGCCTCAACTTCAATGTAAAGTAAGTGTGCTGGTCGCTATCGTATGTGCTTTTGCGTTTTTTGCCATATCGTGAAGAACTTCGTCTAGTGATCGTATTTTGTTACTACCGCCTGTACTAGGATTGCTGGGATTATAGCCTGATCTGTATTCAGAATTCGTTATCACCGAAGGATGGATACAATTCTGTCTTAAAGCAAGCAACTATTTTATAACGAAATTTATCAGCAATCATCAGTATGATATTCAAGTATACTGTAGATTTACAAAACACTTACGTAAGATCTCATTTTCGACCTACTGTCACTGTAGTGTGCTTGAACAGAACCTGATGCATTAGAAGGTAACTCCCAACCGATACTGTCCATCCAATCCAATCTCAAGTTTAGTCTACATCTTCCCCAAAAATCATCATAATAATGCTGTTCGATAGATGAAAATGGAATACGCACTACGTGTCTGGACTGTTTAGGGATAGATATTTGACTGGTCAGCGAAGACTTTACATTTCTGCGGACAGTAGCTTTGGTAAACTGGAAAAACAATCCCTTGTGCTTAGGGTTTGAATGAAGTTCTTCAAAGGCAGAAGGCTTTTTGCTAATAGTGTTTTCTAACTGTAAAAACGTGTACAGGCCGTAAAGGTCGTTATAATCACTTCTCATTGGTGTACCTGTGACAGCCCATGAGTACCAACGAGAAATATGATTAGCCATGGATGCCACTTTTGTAGTCGTAGATTCCACCATTTGTGCTTCATCTAGAATACAACGAAACCAAAATATCGATACCAAGAGACTTAGCTCAAATTTGTATTTGACAGCTATGTAGATTTGGTTAGTGGCCAGCCATGGCTTCATCACAATTATTGCTTTACCTTTACGACGAGGTCTATCAGGAGGGGGTTTGCTATGGTACAATTCTGACTTGAAAGTCTACAAAGCAGGTAAGAGTGAGTAATACACGATGTGCGATAATATAAGTAATCATTTTACCTCGTAATAGACCAATACAATGTCATACTTTGCAAGTTTTTGTGCGCTAATGCGATCTTTAGCAGCACCATTATATTCATACACGCTGAGATGAGGTGCATGCTTTTTAGCCTCTGAAGCCCACTGAGACATTATAGATCCAGGAGCGACAATCAGAGTGCCCTTGGAAAATGTTTTGTCACCATAATGACAAGATTGTGGATGTAAGTAGTCCGTTTTCTCGTACTTATGTTTCGAGATGAGACCTAAAACACTATTGCATACATTGACATTTAATATACTATGCTGTGTGATTACTCTGTAATTTAGATAGGTACCTGACAGTCTTTCCGAGACCCATCTCATCGGCAAGGATACCGCCTGAAAGTGAGCGTTTAATCAACTGATCTATTTCCGATGATTTCGTCAAAACCTCGCCTGTTAAGAGATTGGCGCACGCCCCTTTAGAATTTCTATTTGAGAATAGAAGAGGTGTGGTAGAAAACATGTTGTGATCAGGGGCTATGTGTCCGTTGCCATACGCTATATGACCTTCTCTCTGGACCATCCATTCCACGTTTTGGGTTTGGAACGGTCTTAACTTCACTGCCAAGTCTGGGGACACATAGTTTTCGAGATAATTCTCGGAGATATCAGGCTGTAAATTTTCATAAAAACTAGCAAGTGAAGTGTCTGCCGGTGCAGGTGGTGTGGAAAAGTTGGTTTGTAATGGAGCTGAAATATTTCTACTTGGTGAAGCCACCGTTGATAAGGAAGGGGTGGTGGGGGTGGAAGTAGGTGGCGTCATTAATCGAAAATAAGCGTTTTTATTGCTCGTGATACGTTGAATTTGTTCATTTTCGATAGGTGCCTCTTTGACAGGAATTCGTTGTAAAATTGCCTTGGCTATGATTTCCACGTTGTCAAATTTTGCCTTTTTCAAATCCAAATCAAAATCAAACTTTAAATTGAACGAACGTTTATTAGCTGAGGCACAAAGTTTTACGTTTGAAACCGTCAGCCATGAAGAGTGCGCGCCAAAAGCCATAGCTACAAATAGCTGCGCATTACTTGTAAGACTTTTCGTTGTCTGTAAGTTGAAGTGATCGCTCATGACACAACAATCGTTTTCCACAATGCACTCTCCATTGTATTCTGACATGATTTTCATCGAGGCGTTAATAATGGTATCGATCTTGCTGAAATCCCATTGTACAAAGAGTTTTTGTTCATCGCATGATCCCAAAATGTTGATCAACTCCAATATTGTAGACTCATCGACCGTTGTTAGCGTAACAGGAAATTGCACTTGGCTTTTATTCACAGAGGTGGGATCTAGTTTTCTTTTCTTTCGACTAGATCCAGCTGATTCGTCTTCCCACTGGAGCTGCATTATATAGTTGGCGATTGCATTGCCTTTTCCGATCGCGCCTTGAATAGTCACCACACTCTCCATTTAAACTCAAGTTCTGCTGCGTAAAGAAACAAAATTGACGTCCGTCCTCTTATACATTTGAGAAATCGCTGACTTTGAAAACGAAAAGTACTTTGACAAATCACACTTTACAATCTTAGATGTATGTACTTTACTGTTAACGGGGACATTGCAAAAGATCTGCGCAGACTTGCTCTAGCTAGTAATACTGTGCGCAATTTAGTGAAAGGTTTTCCTCATAAATAGAAGGAATCCAGGAGAAAATGATCAATAAAGTTATAACAAACTGATTGAAGTAAATGTCCCACGTCGTAAACGAAGAAAATATAAAACGAATACAGAGTAGATCAAGTATCATTAATGTTATGGAGTTGATTTTTTTTTGTGTAGTAAGTAGACTGAATTATTACATCTACATGATAACAGCTACTGTCATTAAGATTGCTTTGAGTGGTATAACATGGCGACACTCAAAAGAGGAAGATAGAAAAGATGAAAAAAAACTTGTGTGCTCAGGAACGATATTTTGTTCACTCTTTGTAGTTGTTGAGATTTTGTAATGTATCTGGTAATACAGCGTTGGTAGTGTAAATAGGATATAACTACAATCATAAGAGCGACAACAAGTCCTTACCAAAAGAAATTCTGATTGATAAAGAAGTGAGAATTAAGGGCTTAGGTACCATACAAAGTAAAAACATAAACTATATTTGCACCACTTTTACCGAATATCGAGTCCATACAGTAAGCATTAACTTTACATTTATATTATTTGTACATTGGTGTTAATTCTCTCCAACTTTTCCATACTTTTAGCCCATTAATTCATTCAAAATTTTCGGATGCTTCGAAAAATTTGTTAAACAGTCTATTTAATTGACATTATGTAGAAAGGCGCGGATCATAACCACCACACCGCCTTTTTTTTTTTTGTTTACATTCATGTACATCGCCGGATCACAGTTGTTAGCAAAGAGCAATCCTCAATTTGCTACGTGCACCACACAAAATCTAAAAATGCAAAAATGAGTCCGGCCAACCAGATTCGAACTAGTGACCTAAAGATGACAGTGTTCACTACAGTCTTCCGCTCTACCAACTGAGCTATGGCCGGTAATTATGATTTGTCAAGTGTGAGGTCCCAGGGATTCTTTCAGTCAAAAGCTATCCAGTGCTTGAATCCGCCTATCACGTGATATAAGAGTGTAAACGTATATAAGTGTAAAGAAGCCTTTTGATACGAAGTATGCAAAAGACTTAAAGAAATATAATAGGTTCATTACTTCCAGAATCAGGTTTCTTTCGCACAAAGAGAACAGGAGCACCCCAAGGTGAGTTACTTGGTTTAATCAGCTTGAGACGTAACAACTCATCAATCTGTTTCTTCAGTTCATCTAATTCTAGAGGCGACATTTTAAAAGGAGGTCTTGAGACAGGTTTCGAATCACCAGTATTGATAATATGATGAACACCACGATCAGGAGGTAACCCAGGAAGCTCGTCTTTGAATACGTCACATATAGTACAAAGTGGTTTTAACACCGGCATGACCAAGAGATTCAT